>OX578149.1:54350482-54512982 GCA_951213105.1 Amaurobius ferox
GGCGACCTCGCCTCTCTCTCCCCATCTGATTTTTATTTAAAGCGTTTCACAACTGTCGTTCCTTTTTCAAAACTCAAGCTGTCTTCGACCTTCAAAACCACCTCCTCGTCTTCAAAACCTTCGCGACATTCATAATACGAAAGGTCATGGATTTATTTACTCGTCGCTCAGATTTTTTTTTTTTTTTTAGTGAAACCAGGACATTTCTTAGTATTGATTTCCAGGGCATTTTCAGGGTTTTTATTTTCTCTACAATACATAGTATCTACTATCTATCATACAGCTACGTGAGACTGACTGATTTATGTGATAAATTGTGATAAAGTAATAAATAAATTGATAAAAGTAGAAATTTGAACTTCGCATACAAGTGGGACTAGACCCATATGTAATGAAAAAAAAAATCTAACATTTTTGAATTTTTTCGAAAAATTTTATAAATCTAGGAATTTTTTTTTTGTTCCAACATTCTTCCAGCTGTAACTCGAGGACAGCTAAACACAACTTTGTTTCTATGCCAGCATGCGCAGAAAAAAATTATCCCATACCTCCTTTAATTAATTGATTGATGTAATATAACCCACAGTTCCTGAGATCTTTTAATTTATAGTTAGGGCAGACGATTTTTTTTTATTGTATGCGAATTATATTCCTGTTAATAACATGGTTTCGATAAAAATCGTTCTACTTTTAGTAATCTTATGTGCTTCAATTTCAATATTGTTAAAGTCATGGAGTTAGAAAGGACATAAAACTCTTATGGATGAGACGCTTGAAAATGCCATAATGTTTTGAGAATTATATCTAGGTGTCTATAGTATTAGTAAAGTAGCTGTTATTGTTAGTTGCCACAGCAGAAATGCATAGTATTTACTATATGTATTTTTGATTATTTTTAAATTAAAGGTTCCCTAATTATGAGTACAGTTCACCAGTATTTATTCATAATTGTATGATAGAGTACAGAATGTATGGAGATAAAAATAAATGGATAGGTAAAATAATTTTGAATACTTAGGAATATTATTTATTGTTTTAATTCTACTCTGCATCGCGCTAATAATTTCCTTTTACAAAATTGATAGTTTAAATAAATATTTTAGGCCTTTCGCCATAAAAATGCATACAATGCAGGTCTACTTATTTTATACCAGCGCCACCTGAATGATTGTCTCAAACGATATTGACGTTTTCTTTATATGAAGTTTTATCCCTCTTATCTCCATAGTTAAAGTTGGGATAAATAAACAGTTAGATGTTATTTATAGATTTTGAAAATGTTTTTGAAAGAGTTGATGTTTATTTTTAAAATAATTAACGTTATTTTTAGTCAGAAATTAATATGGCAATGCCGGATAAAGTATTGGTATACTCTCTTTCACTCTCTCTCTCCTCCTTTCCCCTTCTCCTCTCTTCTCTCCCTTCTCCTCCTCTCTCTCCTCCTCCTCTTACTCTCTCTCTCTCTCCTCCTCCTCTTACTCTCTCTCTCTCTCTCCTCCTCCTCTTCCTCTCTCTCGCACACACACAGACGTTACGCTAAAACAGTATTTCCGTGTTCTAGAGGTCCCAATACGTGTAGCTCCGTCGAAAACTTGAGTTGCGAATTTTGGTATAATTCTAATACTTTCCATATACATTACCATATATTGTTGGGGAAGTCATATCAAACTATGAATGAATTCAGTGTAATTTTAAGTAATTGTTTGTGTTATTCTGAGCAGTTTAATTTAATACATTATGAAAGAGAAAATAAATTTGAGTATTCAGGGAAAGTCATGTGCTACTCACATCAGATTTCTAATACCTATAAATGTTTTCTTATGACTTTTGCAAGAAGAGTGCAATTCTAAATATACATCAAGGTATACATCAATGTATACAGGAAACTGTTAAAAAACTTGCAAGAAACTTGGATTCTTCGCTAGAATGTGTAAGGATTTGAAAGACACTACTCTGTTTCCATTCTCTCTTTCATTCTTTTGTAAGAACTATTTTGGAGTATGGATGTGCGGTCTGGCCATCCATAATATAAATATTCTAATAGTAATATTGAAAAAGTTTAAAATAAATTTCTGAGATACATTTTTTACAAATCTATTGGTTTTTGTTAAAATGCAGTATTATTTCTCTAGAATGTAGATAATATTCTCTTCTTTTTCATATATTTTTTCTATAATTTACTGCTTAATAATATAGACTGCCTCGTTTACTGAGATTAATGCCTGTGTTCCTTCTTAAAGAGCTGAAGACTTTATAATTTGCCAAATGAAACGAACATGTACTAAAACTATAAATTGGATCAGAAAAGTATCCATATTTTTTTTCTGCAATTAAACTCAAATAAAACAACAAAAATCAATTGTGCATAAAGTATTGATTATGAAGCACTTTCCAACTGAAATGCAGTTTTATTTAAACATCTCTAAAATGCGATACATTCAGCTCTGATATATTTTAAATTATCACAGTACTACAATAATTTATTATATTTGAAAATTTAAAACATCACTGAAAAAAAAAATTAACTGTATTCAAATGACGTCATCGACGTCATCGAAATATAAATCATCTGACTCTCTATGTAAAAGCAATGAATATTTCATTCATATCACTTTTATTCCAGACTCCAGAGCTAAATAATTTTGAGTGAAAAAAGAAATTAAGCAATTCTTATACAACTCATTTTACAATCACTTGTTTGCAATCTGCATCCATTAAAATTAGACTTCGTTGTAAAAATAATTGATGATTATTTAAACTCAGAAATACTGCAATTGCGTTGACACAGAATATAGATGCACAGAAAATAAGCAAAAGTAAAGCGGTTTTAGAACGGATGCAACACTAAATATAAATTTAAAAGAACTTTTTGAAGTGGGTCACGTGATCTCTTCTTATAATAGAGGTGTAATTATTATTTTAATTCTCATTTAAAAGCTACCGAACATATTTTGCTGAATTCTTTTTATATATTTCATGGAATAATTTGAATATTTCCTAAAATTTTCGAAGCAATTTCCAAATTTGAACTTAAAAAATGTTTGAAAAATTAGATCTCATGCGGTTCAATGTGTTTAACTTTTTCAATCCGGGTTCAATCCGAAGCTAATTGGGTGATAGTATTTATTTCCATTCCCATATATCCCACAGACCGTCTTAACAACATACTAAAATTTCATTTTGATAAAGTCATTTTTACGGCAGTTAACGTGCAAACGGGCAGACAGAATGAACAAAGTCATAAACACTTTTCAACTATGTTGGAAAGTGTTAAAAACAAGAAAATTAATTTGAATTTGGAAGGAAAATGACGTGATGTTCACATTAGATTTTTTTTGTCGAAATTGACAATAAAACTGTAAATGAAGCCATTTATTTAACACAATATGGTAATTGGCGAATTTCTGATCTATTCAAGAATGATACAATAAACAACACGTGCATGTACAATTATCCAGTGTAAACCCTGTTTAAAATGACCTCCTTCAGCGATAATGCACATTTGAATTCCAGAAAGAATATGATTTCGTACTTGGACAAGCATTGCAGGTTTCACCGTCGTTCTATTGTTGAACAGGTTGACGTTTACATTATTTATTTTTTTAAACTTAATTGAAATACTTTTAGGGAGATGAAATACATAAATTATATAACTTCATAATCAGCAAAGCTTGTTTTAATTTTTGAACTACTAAATGAAAAATCTATTTTTTTTAATGTTTATAACGTCTTGGATATCTTAAAAAATTCTTACACACCAGGAGTCAATTGAGTGCCACGCACTGTAACAGAGTAAAATATGCAATGCAACACGATAAGACGAAAGTGGGAGTAAAATATGTAGAGAAGCGGTTAAAATAACGAAAATGCTAAACTATTTGCTTCCTTGCTTGTAGACAAGGCATAACTCCTCGATGGCATACAAAGCAGTATTGCCTTAACAATTAATCAGTTAAATTAATTTTGTTCTATGATTAATGTTCTATAATTAAGGAGGCACATAAATTATATAACTTCATAATCAGCAAAGCTTGTTTTAATTTTTGAACTACTAAATGAAAAATCTATTTTTTTTAATGTTTATTACGTCTTGGATATGTTAAAAAATTCTTACACACCAGGAGTCAATTGAGTGCTACGCATTGTAACAGAGTAAAATATGCAATGCAACACGATAAGACGAAAGTGGGAGTAAAATATGTAGAGAAGCGGTTAAAATAACGAAAATGCTAAACTAATTGCTTCCTTGCTTGTAGACAAGGCATAACTCCTCGATAGCATACAAAGCAGTATTGTCTTAACAATTAATCAGTTAATATGTAAAAATACTTTGTGAAAAGTATAAGGAAAGCTTGAGCAACGTAATTAATCACAGATTGATAAATAATGCATCTTCTATCTCAGCCGCCAAACAGATACCTTACATCTTCTGGTAGGTCGGACTGCCCGGGTCGAACGAAAAAAAAAAAAAACAGCTGTTTTAAGGATACGTTTTATCCCCCCTTTTCAGTGCTAGACAGACCAACAAACGCGAAGTCAAAACGCGAAGTTTTTTTTTTTTTTTTTTTTTAATCGTGCGAAAACTGTGAAATTGCTTCGAAATTTTACATTTTCTTAACTTGGCAGTATAGGACAATATTTGACGTAATTATGGATAAAACCGGTTATTTATGGCACAATAATCAGCACCGGTTATTTATGGCACAATAATAACTTAACAGTTTTAATCGCAGTGAAAAATAAATGCGATACACTTTTTCGTGTTCCTGACGTCATTAGCGTCCCCCCCCCCCCGAGGGGATACATTGTCAAACTTGGCATTAATCGAAAGATTTTTTTTAACCCCTTTAAATGGTGACATGCTAATATTGTGATCAATTGGACCAACAATACATTTTTTTCCTTGCAAAACGTGCAATGAAAATAAAAAAAAACTACTTGAAAATGGATTCTGGTATGAGAAAGTCGAGTGGAGCCACATTCCAATTAATTTCATGTTGCTTTCAAAATTGCATTTAAAAATTGCGGGAGTTATTGCGGCCATTCTTTTACGTTTATAATCAATAAAATTCCAGTGTTCACTTATTATAAAAATCGCTTTTAAAACACTTGCTTGAACACACAACAAATTGCTTTTAAAACACTTGCTTGAACACACAGCAAACTGCTTTTAAAACACTTGCTTGAACATACAACAAATTGCTTTTAAAACACTTCATTCGTCTGTGAGATGTCACATCCCTAAACACATGTACCATGTACTTACATGCACATTCATACACACTAACATATATACACACTATCATGCAAACGCGGACACACATATAACCTCAAAAACGTTCAATTCGAGTTCAGAGATGCTTGAAATGTGGCCTTCCTTTGAAACCTCGAATTCGACCCCCGTTACAATAGTTTCTCTATACATTTTACTATGGATGTAGGAAAAGTAAAAATGCACGTAGAGCTATGTATAAAATTTCATTTCGATTTATTATATTTTATAGCAGAAATTTTATAGCTATAAAATATAATACTATCTAAATTTATAGGGACAATTTTGAATTTCCTTAAATCTTTCAATGTGAGTAAATATCGTAATATTTAAGTAAAGCTAATATTGTAATATTTAAATTTGCATTGAAATATTTAGTTTACTTTAAAGTCCACAAACACGTTAAAAATAAAATATTGGAAAGTAAATAAAACATATAATTAAAATATTAAGATTCAAATTCAGTTAAAATATCAAAACATGCAAAAACGATCTAAGCCATAAAAAGTTAAACCATTTTATAATGAAACAAAACCAATATATTTTCCCTCAAAGCTGTTAATGTGTGTTTCTTAGTAATTTTTCTTTTGATAAATTTGTTTCGATTGGCTGACGAGACCTTGAGGTAGGTACTGAAACAAGGTGCATTTTTGTTATGGGCACTTCCTCAAGAGAGACAGCAGAGTATTTTGCAGAAAGAGAAAGAGAGCCATTG
This sequence comes from Amaurobius ferox, assembly GCA_951213105.1. Classification (NCBI taxonomy): domain Eukaryota; kingdom Metazoa; phylum Arthropoda; class Arachnida; order Araneae; family Amaurobiidae; genus Amaurobius; species Amaurobius ferox. The sequence continues at coordinate 54,356,470 of OX578149.1, forward strand.
TTGCTCACATCAGTAGGCTTTACCACTGAACGATTTGTCTAAAAATACTGCGAATGATGCAATCTTGTCTCGTTTTTGACAGAGACATTATCTCCAGCAATTAAAGCTATTCACACCGTGCCAAATGTTTCTCTAAAGATGACGCAAAGATCTTTTGTAAAAGCTAAACGTCTATTATGAAATTGTTCCCATTCCGATTCAGTATTTAGGAACAAAAGTATATGTTATGATTTTATTTCTTTAGATGCACATCTATACAGGGTGATTAAAAAAAGATGGGAACTTTATGAGGTAAACTTTATGAGGTGGTAGTACATACAAAGCCAAGAATTTTTCGTCATAGTTTGCAGGGTCGGAAATGAAATGTAAGGGCGTCAGTGGACGCTTAATGGTGAAACCGATGAGGTGAGGCGAAAACACAAGAAAAACTTAGAAGTTATAAAATGATATTTAATAAACAATAATTACAGTTATGGCTTAAAATAGCTACCATCATGTTGAATGCACATCTCCCAGCGGCGATGGAGGAATTGGCGAACTCTCTCAAACAGACAAGGCATGTCGCGCACTTCGGCAGCAGCTTCCGAAACTCTGGCAACGTGTTCTTCTTCAATATTTGGGTCATAGACGAAACTCTTAAGATATCCCTACAAAAAGAAGATCCATAGATTAAATGCATATCGGTTTTTTCCCTATTTGTAAACTCCTACGTCTCAAAAGATAGAGTTGCGAATAATTGCTGCAAACTGATAAGGCCTTACATTCAGTGTTACGAAAATTTGTATAAGGGTTCTTCTTCTTTCCCAGATGAAATTTGCATACGTGGTTTCCTTCTTAACCCAGAAAATAACAAACAAAATGATGTTTTTAAGTTTGCAGAGCGACCACTTTCCAACGAGTAAGCGTCTTGTAGCCCCTTTACGTTTCATTTCCGACTCGGTAAACTATGACGAAAACTGCTTGGTTTTGTGTTGTTGTTGAGACCCAGACCGTCCGACCTACCAGAAAGGTGTAAGGTAACCGTTTGGACGGCCGGGAAGTGCCACCCAATTTAGACCGGAACCCAGTGGGGGAGGCATCTACAGGGACCGTACCCTCCTTTCCCTACCACCAACCTCTAGGAAGGACGCTTGGTTTTGTGTGTAATGTCACTTCGTAAAGCTTGGTCAATCTTCTTTTAATCACTCTATAATAATAGTCTGGCGTATTGTCTTTACAGACCCTCCAGAAGTCCTCCGGTGACTTAAAAGACTGGATTTTTGAGCATTTATAGTATAAACCATGGGGCAGAATATAATGAAGCCGTATTTTTACCCTCCCTTCAAAAAGAGGGAAAAATAGGTTTTTCTAAAATAATTTTCAGTCCCCCCCCCCCATCGATGACCTTTCGCATCTATACAATCACTCTTTGAGGAAAATCTAACTGGGTCAGATTTTCTCTGCCGGGAGCAGATAGAATGGGGGCGAGTCTCAGGGATTTTTCAGACCCTCCAGAAGTCCTCTGGTGACTTAGACTAAATGTTTACACATTTATAGTTTCAGATTTTAACCACAGGGCAGAATCTAATAAAGCCGTAATTTTTACCCCCTCCCTAAAAGCAGACAAAATAAGTTTTTCGAAAAGTCCTTTCAGGTCCTCTCCCAGAAACCCCCCTCTGATTGATAATCTTTGCACTCAAAAAATTGTTTTTTTGGGGAAAATGCAACGGGGCCAGATTTTCAATTTCTCTCCCAGGGGCAGGTAGAACGGGGGAGAAATTCAAAAATACTTTTCAGACCCCTCTACAAGTTCACCGGTGATTTAGAAGGCTGAAAATTTGCATAGTTATAGTATTGACCACTGGACAGAACCAATTGAGTCATTTTTTTTGTTAAGATGACTATTTTCTTTTACGATAAGCTCCATACATTTCAAAATAAAATACAATTTATTAAAGAAACTTGTAACTTAATTCTTTAAGAATGCAAATTTCTTGTCTATGAAAGGTTTCACTACTAGTCAGTGTGTGCTTCGTATGCATACACCTCGTTTTATAAGTATGTAAAACTATGCTGTGACAAATCGTTATCTGTTACCAAAACCGTTTCTTTTAGTTTAAGAAGTTTTCAGATATAAAAATTTTAAACATAAAATATTATTAATATAAATAATAGAAAAGTGTATACGTTTCTGTTTATGAATGACTATTTTTTTTTAATTTTCTTTTTATATGATATATAGGATTTTTTTCTACCTGCTCACTCACTGGCAGAACAATATTGAAATGAAAATACATATGAACATTATTATCAGATGAGCAGATGTTTTGTAAGCATTTTAACCAGAAATGACTTGAAATCAATATTTAGAGTTCCAAGCCGATCTCGATATACATATATTAGAAAATCCATTTTCCCAATAGAAAGCGAGAGATTTGTTGAAAAAAATCAAGTTATTTCCATGAAATTTATGGTGTTTCTTTTAATTGGTAACAGCAATAAGTCTTGATTTTGAACGACATCGTGCCAACAGAAAAACTCCCTTTGTTGTCCCAAAATTTAAATTTTTGTTGTCCTAGAATTTAAAAAAATCTGATGTGGCCATGAATTTCCCTACAGCTCAAATTTATTTTCTTATTTTTTTATTTCATGATGCATTAAAATGAATTTAATTGCAGAAAATAACATGGATACTTTTCTTATATTGTATCCAATGTATTTTAATGCATCTTCGTTTCATTTGACAAATTAATGCTTTTTAAAACGTCTTTAACTCCTTAAAATTCCGCACACAAAAAAAAGATATATTTCGAGGACGGTTCATCTTAGAATCACGGAGTCAGTCTTATTTGCTTTGTTGTCAAAAATTACATGAAGACTAAGTATATAATTAATATCTTTCAGCAATTTATCATTTATTTCAGATTCCCATGATATTTACGCTCCATTTCACAAAACAAGGTGGGTTATATTTACCGAATCGTATCAAAATGTAATCAGCACCAGGGTCACCCATTAGTGACTTACCTACCAAATTTTATGAAATTCAGTTAATTAGTTTTCGAGGTCAAGCCAACGGCTCTACCGTGCTGAAAACACCGGTTTCCGTTAGATCACCGAAGTTAAGCAGCATCGGGCGCGGTTAGTACTTGGGTAGGTGATCACCTGGAAACACCGCGTGCTGTTGGCAAAATAAGTCGACGCGGTGATTGAGTGGTCAAGGCAAGCGTTTCCTAATGATCGCCGGGTTGTGGGTTCGAGTCCCACTTCAGACATGGATGTTTGTGTTGTTGGGCGCAATGTGTTCCCATCCCCATTGGTGCGCTGGGGCAACGTTATATGACGGCTAAGAGGTTCACGGTTCTGGCCGATGTATAGGCGAAGATGAAAAAGTCAATGCCTGGCCATTGGGGGGGGGGGAGTTTTCGAGGTAGAGTGGATACATATGTATATTGCATAAACTGACACACACACACAGACGTCACACTATAAATAGTTTTTTCGGTTTCTAGTGTGCTTGAAACTCGTAGATCCGTCGAAATCTCGAATTGCAATTTTTGACACCATTCCAATACTTTCTGTATACATTATTTTCCCTATGCGTTACAATCGGAAAGTAAAAACCGCTAATTCCCTGGAAAAGTCGTGTACTGGACACACCTAAGATAATTTAGTCATGCATTTCCCTTATCTTCCCAATCCAAAAGCATTTTAATGTCATATTCCTGAGACTGTCTCTGAGTGCCCACTTCCATAACCTTGAAAGACTCTTCTTTGAAAGACACCCCAATTCAAGCTGGAACAAACATCCTCAAGCATGAACGTTGACGGCTTTTTTTACACCTTTTTGTGCGTAGTGTCCAAGAAGAAAAACGTGGATACTGTCCATCAGAAGCTATCTATGTGTTGTGACACTTCCAGAAGCATTGTCGTTGAAAGGGAGCGATTTTTTCTTCATTATTGATGCTTTAGATCATTGATGCTACAGGAAGAAGACGCGTAAGAGTTTTTTTTTTGCTCGTCATTCAGTAAAGTGATATAATATGAATTATAAATAGATTGTTTTCCTAAACAAATGAGGAAGTCGAAAGAATAAGTTATATGAAATATATTATTTTTCCGTATCGCGAAATAATGAATAGGATGGTGGCAGTAAGAAAGGTAAAGGGGTTTGACACATTTTTCTAAACATTTTTGACACATTTTTTTTTTGTGTGTATGTATATAACGTGTTTAAAAATGATACTTATCGTCTAAATTCTAGAATATACTCGTACATTTATAAAATAATTGCTTGAAAATAATTAAACTTTCTAGTTTTCAAGTTTTAACCGTTAGGTTGACCCACTGCAATCGTGTAAAACCTCCTCAATAGTAGGGAGATTTGATTTGATACATGTGTTGGAGCGGGTTGATACATTTTTAATTGAAAAGAAAATATGATGTTGACAGCACACGACTTTCCTTATAATGCAATGAATTTACTCTTTTTATAATAAAAAAATAATCCATGGTATTGTGTTTTTAACTTTGTACATTTGATGATTTTCCGAATGATAACATGTAAGACTATTTGAAAGTACTCAATGAACTTATATTTCGCGCAACTCTAAATAAACAATTATCAATACTGGTAGCATCCTCAATGAGCGATATAGTCCATATAATAAAATATTTTAATAATTAATACATCAATTAGACATCATTTTCATTCATTTAGCGTCATTTTTGCAATTTTGACGATATTTTCGTCAATCTGGTTGAAATTTCGCCAAGTTGGAGATACTTTGCTAGATTATTCGTCAATTTCACCAAGTTTCCATTCGTCAATTTCACTGTCAATACATCACCAAGTGTTACAGATAAACGTAGAGAAGAGCATTTCTTATATACTAGAAGATATGTTCGTCATATGACGGAAGTCAGAATTTGCGGAACATTACTTCCCATTTGGAGTCAATTTTATCAATTTGGCGACATTTTTGTCACTTTGGCAACATTTAAATTAGTCTCCAAGTTGGCGACGTCCCGCTAAATTTCTCGCTAAGCGTTACGAACTGACGGTTATTTTTATAGTCTAGTCTTACGGTCTTTCCAAGATGTTGAACTTTCATCAATTCGCCGTCATTTTTTTGATTTAGCGTCGGTTTCATCAATTTGGCGAATTTTTGTCAATTGGATGACATTTTCGTCAATTTAGCGAAAATAAAAATCTGGGGGCAGCTCCTGACTTTTTCTCAATTCATTTACTATTTTCTTTTCTTTCACAATTCATTAAATCGAGTTTAGTTTCACATAATTATACGGATAATTATTAAAAATTACTCTGGATTTGCAATTTTAATTCAATTTTCATTTGGCGACTGGGCGTACTTTCAAAGGCGACATTTAAGAAATATAAAAAATAAATAAATATATTAAGAACGGCTAGTTCCAGGAGTAATGGAGTAGGTCTTATTTTTTTAATCGTCGAACATTACGTATAAAACAAGCCTTGATACATTTAAGGATATGTAGTCCTTTGTTTTAGATTTTGACGATTTTTGAGGGTCATTTCGCAAAAAAAAAAACAAAAAAAACATGCAGGTTATGTTTTTCCGAATCATATTAAAATCCAATTAGCACCAGGGTTATATCGCCCCCAAGTAACTTACTTACCCACCCAATTTTGTGAAATTTCGTCGAATAGTTTTCGAGTCATCCATTGCACAGTCAGCTACTCAGACATGCAGATACACGCACAAACGTTACGCTCAAAATAGTACTTCCATGCTCTAAAGGCCTCGAAACTCATAGATCTGTCTAAAACATGAGTTCGACTCGAACCCAATACTTTACCTATACATTGCCATATATTTCAGGGAAAGTAAAAATGAAAGAAAGAAATATAATATAATATAATTCTGTAGAGGATATCTTTATTAGATTCGTCCATTACACATTGGAGAGTTTTTATTAGATTTTTCAGCAATATTTTGCAAAATAATTGAGTCAAGCTCTCATTCAAAAAACAATTATAAAAGTAGGTCATAGATTTCGAAAAAGCGTAGAGTTTTTATATTTTATATTTTCGTTCATATTGCATAGTATATAGGAAATTTGCATTTCATAATCTTTCGCTTTAATGTGTATTTCTCACTTGCTCTTTATCGAGGATAAATAAATTTGAAGCACACGCTCTTATTTCCAGACATAACGGGAAGACATTTGAATGAAAATTTAAGTTTTCATTTGGCTTTTATCCAAGCCATGCTGTCCTTGATCATCTTTTGACATCGCTGTCGATATTAAATTCAGAGTGTTCGATTCTTCATGATACAGGAAAATGTATTGTAGACATAAAACTTGGAAAAGTCAATCTGACAGAAGTTGAAAAACAATAAAGGATAAACCATTTGTGAGAATTACCAGGAGCAAGTTCAAAACCTCTTTCCCAGAACCATACAAATCTCTAACCCGAATTATAACAAAATTAGCAGAACAAACGATTTTATGCAATCTTTGTTCTGGTTGTTTATATTCCTCCTAAGATTTTCCCTTTTATTTCTACTTTCGCTACATACATAATATAATGCATTACTTTCGGTACATGCATAGCATAATGTATTACTTTAGGTACATACATAGTATAATGTATTACTTTACTATATACATAGTATAATGTATTATTTTGGCTACATACATAGCGTAATGTATTACTTTCGCTACATACATAGTGTTGAAGACCCAGACCGTCCGACTCGTCCAAAGGACTAAGAGCAACTATTTGGACGGCCGGACTACATACATAGCCGGACTACATACATAGCTACATACATAGTGTAATGTATTACTTTTGCTACATACATAGTATAATTTATTACTTTCGCTGCATACATACGTAGTATAATGTATTACTTTCGCTACATACATAGCATAATGTATTATTTTCTGTACATACATAGTATAATGTATTACTTTCGCTACATACATAGTATAATGTATTACTTTCGCTACATACATCGTATAATGTATTACTTTCGCTACATACATAGTATAATGTATTACTTTCGCTGCATACATACATAGTATAATGTATTACTTTCTGTACATACATAGTATAATGTATTACTTTCGCTACATACATCGTATAATGCATTACTTTCGCTACATACATAGTATAATGTATTACTTTCGCTACATACATGGTATAATGTATTACTTTCTGTACATACATAGTATAATGTATTACTTTCGCTACATACATAGTATAATGTATTACTTTTGCTACATACATCGTATAATGTATTACTTTCGCTATATAATGTATACATAGTATAATACTAGATTACTTTTGCTACGTACATAGTATAATGTATAGTGGATGTATTGTGACAGGTTCGAATTTTCGACGGAAGAACATCCTTTAAGCATATCCTAACTCAAATCAAGCGTTTATAAAGGTGTGTGTGTGTGGAGGGGGGGGGGACGACGACGCGATATCTCATGAACAAATGGCGCGTTTTGAAAAAACATTAGCACGATTCAATCGGTGAATACTAGTACCCTATTGATTTTAAACGCACTCGAGCAAACCAAAAGACCCCATCTCTCAATTTTTAAATGAATTTGAAAGAACCATTAAAGAATCAAAATTTAAATAATTATAAATAAATTATCATCTCAGACGTAATTATTTTTTTATTGGAAAATGAATGATACGAATGAATGATACAAATTTTAGAACGTTAGCATGAATCGTTCTCGAGATATTACTCGATTATGGAGGATCTATTGAAAAAATCATTAAAAAATTAGGACCTTCAATACCCTTAAATAAGTAATCATTTCATACTTATTTGTTCATGATACAAAGCGCATGACAAAAACTTTAGAATGTGTTTACAGTTCTCGAGACATAGCATTGGTTTCAAATAAATTTATAAAAAAAAATTATATATATAAAATTAAAATAGTAGTACGTATCATCTAATATTTTCACTTCTCATATGATATATTATGCAACAAATCTATTAATATCATTGTCGTCTAGTTCGTTCCATTCCCGAGATATTCGTTCATTTGATACTTTATGCAATAGTTTTTTATATTCTGATACCAAAAATATATAAGCATTACAACTTATTGTTGCCAACTTGAAAGAAAAAGTACTTAAAAAAAATTGCATAATATTCTAAAAGAGCGACTTGTATAAGAAAACTAACAACCATTTTTTTTTTTTCATTTTGATAATGATTTTGATAGCAGTAGGATCAATATTTAGGGAATATGAATGCATGAGAACATCGAGTGGAGATCCAGATAGTTTTTGTTTGCTCCCAAACATAAGTCTGTGCATATCCCATTCAACGTGAAAGCTTATCCCCAGAAGGAAAAAAAAAAGTGTTGTTTTCGGGAGGAAACAAATAACAGAGTGCTAATGACATTAGTGTTGTAATGGTGCATTTATTGTTGAAGAGCAGGAAACGTGCAAGAAAGTTTCACCGGGATTATGTTTTCGAAAGCTCGGAACTTGCATAATAGAAACGATTCATATTTATCGTAATTAGCACATTTATCAATGCCGCCCCGATTTAAAAAATGGATGTGGGCAACACTAAGATCCGGCAGCAGCGGCGATCTTGACTCCCAGTTGAAGCAATGGCAAAGGGAGGGTCACTTTTTCGTCCTTTCCTCTGGATCTCGAAAAAATCAAAAGATTCTAGACTATTTTCTTGAATGATTGGTACAATTTTTCAAAAGCAGAGTTTGCAACTAAACTGCGCAACAAATGTCAGCCATGTAGCATGTGCGCACCATTGAAAGAACGCATGCAGACTATAACTGAATGGATCATATTTGGATTGAATGGATTGAATTGAATGGATCATATTTCATATTTGATTTTTTTCTCTTTGTGAATCTCTGTTTTCACCTCCCTGAAATAAATTGATAAAAATAAGTAAATACATAAATCACGTGCCGCCCCACTCCTCCCAGTTGGAAGAAGGGTTTCCAGATTTGGCGATTTATCGCCAACTCGGCGACTTCTAAAATGTTCCAAAACTTTTCAGTAGGACGATTATTCGAGGTTTTCAGAAGTTTCTATAGAGAGGCTGTAAAACAGACTCATCCCTTCGTTGGAGGGAAGTTGACGAATGGACGTGACACGAGCTACACTGGACTGTGATTTTTGTCAATGTTTTGAGAATAGTAGCAGCTGTTTTGTGAAATTACTTTCGCCAACAGTCTGTGAATAATATCAGTTATTTTATGTAATTGGTGGAACATTTAAGTGCTGTTTGATTGTATACTGTGCCTGTTTACTTTGCATTTGTGAATAAATGTGAGTTATCCAGAAACTTGAACTCGTTCTTGTATCCTGCATATACACTCACGATTCTAGGAGATGATGCGTCTCGTAACAATACTATAAGAAAACAATGTCACGCGTTTTTTTTTTATTATCCAAACCGCCCAGCTCAACCAAAGTGAATGACACAGTTTGAACTTTCTTACAACTTGATCTAACTCAAAATATATCTTTTTATTAGAATCGCGCTCCTATTGCAGATGAAGGAATTCACAGGCTGGATTCACGTTCATAACTTGGCGAATGTCCCTTTAGGACAACGTCCGTAGAGTATCTCATTTATTGATATTCTATTCTTTTCACTGTATAAACGCAGTCGCTGCAAATCTTGAAGAAATTTGAAGCCAGATGCCTGTTAGGAATGAATTACTGTTTATCATAGAAATTGTGGTACATATAGTAAGTTTCCATTGCGGTATCGGCTATTTCATGATGACGAGCACATAATATATATATTTTTATACCTTCAAATAATATAAACTGGGCGAATAAAAAGTTTTGTATAACACGGTTGTAAACACGGTAATAAAGTTTCGTATTCGCTGCCATTCAGAAAACGATAAGTCGGTCTATTTTTCGCTCAACGTACCTAAAGTATCTACACACCTAAGCTATATCCGGTCGTCCATTTTGTTGCTCCAAGTCCTCTGGACGAGCCGGACGGCCTGGGGCTTTCACACCTAAGCTATATATATAGTATTACAACGTAATAATGGCCCTTTACAATCATGCCTGCAGAGGATTTTGTAAGTGGGTGAAATATACAGCGCCGGTTCACGGATGCTGTTATTTGTCAAAAGAGCGCAATCCAAACCTAAGAAATGTGCCCTATATGTGTATTCTGTTAATATGAGGTTGTTTAAGATTAAAATGGACATTTCTAATTTCGTGTAAATGGCTTGATTCCTTTGCAAGATATACTACCGAGACATACCTAATATCTCGCGAATAGCTCGTGATCACATAAACAATCCACCAATATTGTATTAAAATTGCTTATAAAGCATTCACTCTATTAAGAAAGGTGAACATATATTTAATCTTTTTAAAACCTTTTATTTAACTTTAAACGGAGTATAGTTATTGTGTATTTGTCGCGTTTCAATTATTTGAGGTACTAACTAACCACGTTCCACTAATCGTAGCGACGTGAAATTTGGTATGTAGTTGTCAAAGTGGTGCATTTTAATTATTTATATTTTTAACTTTATCAGGGTACCCTCCCCCCTATAGAATGTACTCGTTTTTTAACACTTAACAACAAAGTTGAAAAGTGTTTATGACTTTGTTCATTCTGTCTGTCTGTCTGTCCGTTAGCACGATAACTGCCGTAAAAATGACTTAATCAAAATGAAATTTCAGTATGTTGTTCAGACGGTCTGTAGGACCTATGGGAATATAAATGAATAATATCACCCAATTAGTTTTGGATTGAACCCGGGTTGAAAAAATGAAATACATTGAGCCGTATGGGACCCAATTTTTCAAACATTTTTTAAGCGGATTTAAAATTCACAAATTGCTTCGAAAATTTTAGGTAATATTCAAATTGTTCCTTAAAATATATGGAAAAAATTCAGCGAAATATATTAAGTAGTTTTTTAAATAAAAATTAAAATAATAATTACACCTCTTATATGAAACGATCACGTGACCATGAAATGAAAAGATCACATGACTCACTTCAAAATGATATATGGCATCCATCTTGTTTTAAAATCGTGATTTTTTAAGTTCTTTTTAATTCATATTGAGTGTTGCATCCGTCCTAAAACTACTTTATTTTTGCTTAAATTCTGTGCATCTACATACTGAAACAACGCAAATACAATATATTTGAGTTTAAATGATTATCCAAATTTGATTATTTCTACATAGAAGCCTATTTTTCACTTATGTAAAATGTAATCAGCAAAATATGTAGAATGAGTTGTATTAGAATTGTTGTATTTCTTTAACACAAAATAATTTAGCCCATGGAGTCTGCATGGCTGATATGAATAAAATATTAATTGATTTTATAAAGAGAATTTTTCGATGAAGTTTTAAGCATAGAGTTTAATTACTTGTAGCTCCATGGTCTTAATTTTTAAATAAAATAAATTATTATAGTATTGTGATGAATGAAATGAATGGGAGAAAGTTATGAATGAAATGCTGTTTTTATAGAGAGATCCAGGCGTGTTATTTTTTCTATGACGTCATTTGAATTAATTTCAGTTGTTTTCGATGAAGTTTTCAAATATAATAAATTATCGTAGTATTATGATGGTTTTAAAAATATTACCGTGGAATGTATCGCATTTTAGAGATATTTAAACCACTAAATTTATATTTCAATGCCGTCATTTGAATGAAGGTAATTTTTTTCAATGAAAGTTTAAGTTTTCAAATATAATAAATTAATGTAGTATTGTGATAAGTTATAAAATATTACCGAGGAATGTATTGCATTTTAGACTTTTTTAAATAAAATTGCATTGAAGTTGGAAAGTGTTTCATAATCAATGCTTTAAGCATGATTTATCTTTCTTGTTTTAATTTCTGAGAGTCCTTTTAGTTGGGCAACAGTTTTTTTACAAGAATGGTGATATGAAACACTATTATAGTAAAATAGTTAAAATCGAGTCCAATATTCAACTTCGCTTTTGAGGAATTTTTTAACGTGTGATAATAATAGTGAAGTCGGACTCTTTCAGACATTTAAGTTGTATGTAAATAACGAAAGGGTGTATTTCTGCTTTTACTTTTATGAATGCATTTTTTTTACCTAAAATATGAAAAGTATCTTGAGAACGATGCATGTAAGCATTTTACTTTGCTGTCTTGTGTACCAGATGAAGTTGTATATTAAGACAGATATATGCTTCTATGAATAGTAATGTTTGCTGTTTGACAACATGCACTATTTTCAGCCTAATATAAAATGAGAGGAAGGTTGTATTACAGATATAGAAATTTCATACTTTAATTAGAAGTTTCTTTTGTGTATCATTTTAAATGCCTTAATAAGAATAATTTAAAAATATCACATATTTATTACTTGTATCATATGGAAAGAAGGAAGTTCCAGTAAGGAACGTCTTGCAATGTTTGATGCATGTCTACGTCTGATCAGTATTTTTCTTTTGTTTACTTTTTTAATGGCCTAAAATAATAAACATATTTAATAAGACACCATTTTTAGTAAATGTATAAAATAGGAAAAATATACCCCAGAAAAACGTCTCCTTTAACAAATTGAAAAGCAGGTTACCCTCTTATGTAATGTGAGTCGCCTATTTGTACTCAGTGTATGTGAATGCATAGGCATAAGAAGGAGGATCATAACCCCCATTGGCATAAAGAATTAAATTGCCCCCCCCCCTCCCCATAGAGTTCATGTTGGAAAATAAAATCCAGCAATAAAACCCCTTCATTCGGCCACACTCTTTAGACGCTCCTGACTACGCCCAAGACCTGGTACAGCTTAAAAATTTTTAAGCTTATCCGTGTTCACACAAAACCAATTTTATACGCATATAGTAATTTCTGCGTATCTGGGTGCAGATTCTTTGAAAGATATGATGTACCTTTTGATCTTGGCAACTTTAATTGCAGATTTTTCAAATCAACCGGGACCTCGACCATGATTAATAGCTATGAACTCTTAAGATAAAATCGATCCAAAGTTTGCCCTCATTGAGCCGACTATGTACAGCTTCGTCATCTCCTTAGGAGTGGGCTATCCCTTTGGAGAAATGTAACCCAAGAGCGATATTCTTGTAAAAACTCATTAGGTTTTTGATTTGAGGTTGATTCGTTTATGAGTGAGTGAATGAATATGGCAATGAAAGCTTTGCATTTTAGATGCAGTGTGAACAGTCAAAAATTTCACTATGAAATTTTAAAACTGTTGATAAAAAATGTGTGACATCACGACTCGTTTAATATTTTGCCACCGCCACGCATAAGAATTCTAAAAATACTCTCGCCGCGGCCCATATATTGAATCATTTTCAGTACTTTAACCTTTGGGATGTCTGTGTGACACCTGAGTCTCCTTCTCCTCCGGTGAACCTTTTCAATACAAGTATGTCCTCCTTGGCTTTGTTTCAAAGAAAGCAAAGGAATTCGGAGCTGCACTAGGTTGCGTAAGACCAGCCGGTTAAAGCTCCTGCCGCAAATTCCTCAAATTAACAGAAAGAGGTGAGGTAGTTATGATTGGATAAAACATGGGCGTGCCGTATTGTGGGTGAAATATCTCTGTAGAATTTAATTTTTTACAACCGCTCTCCAAATTAAATTTCAAATTTTTGGTCTTTTTCGTTAGTTCTTTGTTTCGGTTGTCTACATCCCCCCCCCCCTCACAGAATATTACATAGGCGTATAAAAACTAAGACCACACCATAAGCCTATATAGAGAAAATATATTAGTCATACAGAGACCTTTATAACTGGTCAATCTATATAAGTCCGTGAACCAGACTAGGCGACAGCCCTCGTCACCTAAAGCATCTGTTTACTCAGCCAGAATCTAACTATAAATACAATTTAAAATCTATTTGTTTGTACGTTTGTCTCCTCATTATAGAACAGCAGCTGTTCATTAAATTTTGATAGAAATTCATTAAATTTTGATGGATAGCCATGGTATGATATCAAGTAAAATTTGGGCGTCTATTTGCCATCATGTCCTTCTGACTGCTTCTTCACTTTAATCGTGATCTACTCGTAATATGAGCCTCCAAACAAACGGAATCCAGACGTTATTTGCGGCGCCAAACTAACGTGACCTAATCGTTCTTTGAACCTCTCTACAATAAATGCAATTCAGAATCCAATATAGTTGTTTGTCTAAAATTAGAAAAGTTTTATAAATCAATGAAATAAAAAAAATATTGTTATCTATATAAGTAAAATTGTAAACTATGATTTTGCGTATCTTTTTATTATGTCAGTGGGAAAACTCGTTTTTCCATTCTTTTTGTGTATAAAGTTTCAAAAAGAAAGATTTCAAATATTAAAAGTTCGCCGGAAATTGTGAATTAAGTTTTTTTACGATATATATTCCGGATATACAGCTAGTGAGCCGATAAATTGTTCAATGTTTTAACATGGAATTCAATAGATATAGGTATAAGTTCTACATGTTTTCTGTAAAGACTGTTCAATTTGCGTTTTAATATAAGTTCACTCCATATTGCAATTCAGCAGAGTGCTGTTAAAAAGAATGTATCGGGCATGCGCGAACGTTGTATGTGAAACGTTGTATGTGAGTTTTATCAATTCAACCTTTCACCATATGATAATTTTAGAATTTGTGGTATCCCAGTACGCATAATTGGACGGTCCAAGTAATCAGGGTTTAAATAATCAGTTCCCCATTGTATAACTTTTGGAAGTTTCTCTTTTAACCACTTGGTGGTTCTAAATATTATATGTTTGCTCTGCTTGTTATTTGCTAACCCCTTGACAGCTGGCAGTCTATCCTCTTCAAAACGAGCGTGCACAACAATATTCTACATGAACCAAAATAATATTCTCTGGAATTACGCTCTCTTGCCAAGATGCTGTGCCCTGTGATTTACATTCGTCAGTGAAAAATGGAGGGCGAATGTGAAAATGGCTCGGATAGCAAATCCTTCCGGATCTGTTTTTGTTCACTCCTACCCTCTGTTTTTTTTTTGTGGCGGAGAAACTTGTTGATCTGGGGCGCACTTTTATGCGCAAAACAACAGGTCTAATGTTCATTCTTAGCAGCTGGGTTAATATACTTTCATCTTTAAGTAGAATTGAAAGCAGGTTATTTCCCGTAGTGCGTAAAAATAAGATGTCTGGTGAAAAAAAAAAGTTGGAAAATTTCCAGGTTCTTGACTTGTTAAGGGGACGGTGAACGTTGAAATGAGCAAAATTCGACTAAAAAAAGTTTTAATATATAACATTATTTTACACATTTAACATTTGCTTACGGGTGGGACAGCGTCCATCCCAAACGAAGAACCTCCCAAAAAGACATGTATTTGGACATACCTTATCCCAAACAGTTCGACCCCCTTTGCAGGCATTGGCGCCCATGGAAATCGCTGACAGAAACATGCACAATCGCCGACAGAAACATTGCACCTGCTGCAGCAGGTGCAATGTTTCTATCAGCGATTTCCATGGACGCCAATGCCTGCATAGGGGGTCGAACTGTTTGGGATAGGGTATGTCAAATGCATGTCTTTTTGGGAGATTCTTCGTTTGGCATGACGCTGTCCCACCCGTAAGCAAAATGTTGAATGCCTTTTTTTCGAAATGGAATTTTCAAAGGTTTTACATTTTTAAAATGCTCCATGCGTCTTAATTTTTGTCTGAGATGCATGAAATTTAGCAAGACACCTCTCATACTTTTTAATAAAACTGGATATGCATGTTATAATTGGACTTTATTAAGGTAATTAAAAGTGAATAAGAACCTAATTAAATGATGAAAATTAAGTTTTAATGCAGAAAATTATTTTTAAAAAATTGACTTTTGAAGGGATTTAAAAAAGAATACCCAAATTTGTTCATAATGTGTTATTGAGTGATCATAATGTAAAGTGAATCAAAAATGTGAACAAATGGCACGCAAGGAGCATTTTCAAATTTTCGTTAAAAAAAATTAAATTAATACAAAATAACAAAATTAAAAAGAAATTAATGGTATTTTATATAGTAATGTTAAGAGGAATATTTATACAAATTTTCATGTTTCTAAGTCAATAAATAAATAAAAAAATTTCAAAGTCCACCGTCCTTTTAAAAGGCTCAAAATATTTCGATTGATACCATGCTTGACAATGTAGCTCCCACAGGGGAGTAACTTGCCCCCGAGGGGGCTAATGACGTCATGAACAAAAAATTGTATCGCGACTATTTTCCACAACAATAATTGAAACTATTAAGTCTCGTGATTTTTGACCCATATATAAACCCCCTTTTATGCATGATTATGTCAAATTTTGTCCTATGCTGCCCATGTTACAAAAATATATAATTTCGAATCAATTTTGAAGTTTTCGCATGAATTTTAAAAATTCTATCTAGTTCTAGATTTCTTTATGATAAACCTGGATAAAGTTTCTTGACAGTCCATTAATATTTGTGGCTGCTACCGTATACACAAGAAATCGACTACAGACAGACGGGCATCACTCCAAAAATAGCCAAAACGTGTTCAGAATGTCTTAAAACATATATTAGCATCAAAATCTCGATTTGGAAAATTTTCGTGAAAAAAATACTTTTCTCTATAATATATTACATAGTATAAGATAGTAAAATGAACTTGAGAAAGTCAGTAGTAAAAGTCGTAAGTAAAAAAAGTCGTATTGCTCACATCATATTTTTCTTCTCATGTTTTTACTTGTTATTGAATGCATTTTACATTTAAATTTCCCAGAATCTGTTATGTCTTCCTCTGTATTCTGTTCTCGAGCTATTCTTTCCGGAAATTCTTTACACTATGACGCAATATGACGTCAAGAAAATACAAGATGGGTAAAGTGCGGGGAAAACATATTTTGGGTTCACTATATATAGACGACGATTTGGCTTTTAAAATTAAATATTGCTAGTTCCTAGTTGCTCATGTGATAAGGGCGACATCAGCACAGTGCCAAAAAGCTTAATTCATTGCATTTTTTTTCTTTCTTTCACGCACAAGATTTTTCCTTATCATTCTTTTATTTGATTATTATGCTCACATGCATGAAAAAATGTTTTTGTTAGAATACAGAGATATATGGGGAAGTTGCAGCTAATATAGAATTATGCTAATCTTAGTTTTTCAGATGCGACGATATATGCATATATCAAATCACGTAAAAAATACAAATTTCGAAGTATTTAAAAATAAATAAATATGAAGGGATTGTTTCACAGATTTGATTCAAACATTGTTGAAAATAACATTCTTTCCGATGGTGTCAATATGGACACTCTATGATAACATTTTAGGTTGCTAAGGAATCGATTTGTGCGAATATCGCTCAAAATCGTTGCAAATCGGCTTGAAACTAAAAACAAATCTAATGTGGGCAGCACATGACTGTCCCTGCAGACTCAAATTCATATTTTATTTGTTTCTTTAATGATTCATTAGATTGAATTTAATTGCACAAAATAACACTAAATTTCTATTTTTAATTCAATTTTTGTTTTTTGTCTGGTATTGGACATTTTTCCGAAAGCGGTGTAACAAAAATACGAAAAAAACTATTTTTAGCATGACGTCTGTGTGTGTGTGTGTGTGTGTGTGTCTGTCTGTGCAATGTATGTATTCACTCTAACTCAAAAAGTAATGGACCAAATTTCATAAAATTTGGTAGGTAAGTCACTTGTGTGCGACCCTGGTGCTGATTAGTTTTTGGTACGATTCGGGATAAAAGAACGTTAAAAGTACATTTTTTGCGAAATGGCCAGCAAAAATTACCTGTATCCAGTCTAGCTGAAAAACTAATAATCAAATTGTACAAAATTTGGTAGATAAATCAATTGTGGGTTACCCTCTGGTGCTGATTAGCAAAAATGTCAAAACCTAAAATAAAAAACTATGCATGCTCAAATATATAATTTAAATGCTTGTTTTATACGTAATTTTTAACGATAAAAAGGATAAGATCAACCCCAGTACAGGACTAGCCATTCTCGAGATATTTTAGTTCTTCGCATTTTTGCTACGCCACTTTTTAAAATAAGTCCAGTTACCAAATGAGAACGAAAATTGAATTAAAAATGCCAATTCAGTGTAATTTTTTTTATAATTATGGGTGTTATTTTGTGCAATTAAACTCAATTTAATGAATTATTGAAGAAATAAAGAGAAAGTGAATATGAGTCTGCAGGGAAAGTCATGTGCTGCCCACATCAGATTTTTTCCTTTACATTATCATGTATTACAGGGATAGTAAGAAGTCTGGGAACGAAAAAATGCAGAAATTTAAGAAATTACTTATTTAAAAAAAAAACATAACTCAGTATTGCATTAATTTTATTAATATTTTGATTTTTTTTCAGATTTTCGGTGATGCAGCATTTGCGCAGACGATTCTGGAAGGCCGGAGAGTGGACGACGTGTTTGCAGTGGTCTGGGCCTGGGGCGTGGCTGTCATGTTGGGCGTCGCGACTTGCGGAGGCATTAGCGGTAAGAAAACAAGGCACAGCAATAAAATAATAAGAGACATCAGAGAGAACCTCGCTGATTAAATTTGATGGCTGATATCTCCCGAAACTAATAAATGTGGCACCCGAGACCAGGCAGTTCATGCTGTCTTTAAATCTTCATTAGTGAATATTAAATATTAATAGCAGTGCATTGGATATTTCATTATGAATATGCATACAGGTTAATTTCCCTTGAGTGTCATTTAGCTGCATTATGTAATACTGTATTAAACCTGTCATATGACGATTTGTCAAAGATTATTTCATTTGCCCTCCCCCCCCATTCCTTCAACGTTTTGCTCCTAAAAACCCTCGAATGCGAACGCCTTAATAATGAAAAGTTAATTATCTTTAAGAGCAACTTTTCACAATGAATCCATTTAGTTAGATCTAACTAGTACAACATGCATTTATACTTTCCCTGCAATACATGGTAATGTATAGGGAAAGTATTGGAATCGTGTCGAAAATCGCAACTCGAGTTTTCGACGGATCTACACGTTTCGAGACCTCTAGAATACGAAAAAACTATTTTTAGCTTGACGTCTGTGTGTGTGTGTCTGTCTGTGTGTCTGTCTGTCTGTGCAGATTTTGTATCCACTCTAACTAAAAAACTAATACACCGAATTTCACAAAATTTTGTAGGTAAGTCATTTGTGGGTGAGTCTGGTGCTGATTGGTTTTGGGTACGATTCGGGATAAAAGAACCCGCCTTTCTTTGCAAAATGGCCCGCAAAAGCTTGTATCCACACTAGCTAAAAAACTAATGGACCGAATTTAACAAAATTCTGTAGATGAGTCACGTATAGGTCACCCCGGTGCTGATTAGATTTTGTTACGATTCAGAAAAAAATAACCTGCCTTTTTTTGTAGAATGGCCCACAAAAATTGTCAAAATCTAAACTAAAAAGCTACGTATGCTCAAATATATCCATTAAATGCTTGTTTAATACGTAATTTTTAACGAAAAAAAGAAGACCAACCCCATTACACTAGGATTAGCCGTTCTCGAGATATATTAGTTTTTTTCGTATTTTCTCCACGCCATCTTTGAAAATAGGTCCAGTTATCAAATGAGAACGAAAATTGAATTAAAAGTGAATTAAATTTAATTGAAATAAAGAGAACGTGGATATAAGTCTGCAGGGAAAGTCATGTGCTGCCCACGTCAGATTTTTATTGTTTACGGATATGCAGATTTGAAAAATACATTCGCTATACACCTATAACGTAAAAAAAAAATCAAGAAACTTTAGAAAGCAATCATTTGAAAATGAACAACTATCTCTCTTGAAAGCTAACAATATTCCATTCAGGGCCCCAAAGCCTCACTGGCTAAAATTTGCCTGTAAATAGATCAGCACAGAGATCGAGCTAGAATTTTTCCAGAAGAGTAAAAATAATCTCTGACTTGATTTGAAGGAGTATTTTGCTTTCCAGATACTGGAGTCATTTTTAACAAATGTACGAGTATCCTCAAAAATATTTTTTTTGTTTACAAGGTCGATGCTTAAAAATACGCATAACTTAATTTATAAAGCGTATTTGCTTATTTTAAAGCGTGAAATACGCATGTAGAGGTGTTATCTTGATCTCTGGACCAGCAGTTTAGATGAGGGCATCTGCCCCCGGGTGCCGGAATTGAGTAGGATGTTGAAAAAAGACATTTTTCTAATAGAAGAAACGTAAATTTTAAAAAGTTTTAGTTTCAGTTTTATTTCTGCAAAAATAGCTGAAAAGAAAATTTTTTATTAAAATTATGTTTTAATGCATTAATAATTTGTTTTAATGCATCTTTTTAATCAATATTTTACGTTTTGGCATTTTACTTCCCCTTCAATACATGGTAATGTATAGGGAAAGTATTGGAATTGTGCTTAAAATCGCAACTCGAGTTTTCGAAGAATCTACACGTTTTGGGACCTCTAGAACACTTCATTTTCCAAGAAATTGAGTTTTCATCAATTTTGGCTTCATTTTCGTTTAATTAAGCGCCATTTTTACCAATTTGACGGCATTTCCCCAAAAATATCGCCAGTGTCATCCTATTGAAGGATGCTACTTTTTTAATTTTATGTAACTTTTTTGATAAACGTTCGAGAATGAGTCAAATTAGCGTTTTAAATTGGGTTTTATTTCTTTTCTAATAATAAATTATGTAAGAAATGATTATTGATTTAATATTATTGGAGGTCCTGATTTTCTAATAATTTTTTAAAAAGTTCATTTGAAAATTGGTCAAGGGGGGGGGAGGTGTTCGGAACATTCCATCGTTTTTAAAATCAATAAGTTCCCAGTATTCGATTTCAAAGTGCAGTCGTTTCTAAGATATCACCCGCCCCCAACACACACACTCACACACTTTTTTCCTATAGATCATACTATGTATCCAGGGAGAGTAAAAATCATTTTCTATAATTAAAAGTGTTTGTAGAGAAACCATTAAATGTTTTTTCTGTCTTTTTTGTAAAGGTGGCCATATAAACCCTGCTGTTACGGTGGCTTTCGCATCTCTCGGAAAATTCCCGTGGTGGAAAGTAGGACACTACTTGGTGGCACAACATTTAGGGGCTTTTGTAGCTTCTGCTGTATTGTTTGGGGTATATAAAGGTAAGACCGGTTTATATTTTTATTTTCTCATGCCATGTAATAGAGCTCAGAAAAAGTAATGTTTCCACGAGCATTTTCGAATTTGAGATTTTGATAGCCGTATATGTTTCCAGACCTCCTGAACACGTTTTGACTATTTTTGGAGTGATACCCGTCTGTTTGTGGCCGATTTTTTGTGTATCCGATAGCGGCCAAAAATATTATTGGATTTTCACGAAACTTTATATCCGGCTTTGTTATAAAAAAAAATATGGAACTAGGTAGAATAGTTTTAAATTCCAGTAAAAATTATATTTTTTAACACGGTAGTGTAGGACAAAATTTGATATAATTATGCGTAAAAGGGTTTATTTATGGCCCAATGGTCATGAGACTTAATAGTTTTAATCGTTGTGAAAAATAGCCGCGATACAATTTTTTTTATTTATGACATAGTTAGTCACCTTCTGGGAGTACAGTGTCAAGTATGGTGTCAATCAAAAGATTCTTTTCAAGTGCTTTAAAGTGAAGGGTAACACACATTATAATTGTACTCATCTGGATGCGAGACACTGATTTTTAAAAAAATTTCTTATAAAATTTGAAAAAAAAAAAGAAGCTACTAAAATAGATTCTGGTATGAGAAATTCTTTTATGAACACCCCACGGTTTTATTTTTAGTCACATGACCAAAGATGTTGTGATAGCTAAAATTTGTTTTACTTTTTAGTCCATTTTACTAAAACCGTGTAACTCAAAAAGGTTTTTTTTAATAATATTTTTATTATACTTTTTAGACAGGCAATAAACACCTGTCAAAAAGCCGTATCATCAGGAGAAATAATACGGTGACACCTGCATTACTTGCCAAAGTATTTTTTTATCAGATTTAGTTGCAACATAGCTGCTGACGAAAGGCATTTTGAAAAGACTGTATATTAGATTTCTGTGCATGTAAATGTTATTTATAATGGCATCCCTGAATAGGACAGCCATTTGCCTATAACCATATTGGGTTAAATAAATGCTATCTGTAACAGTTTTAGTGTCAATTCTTACTTATTAGACACCACTTTACAACTTTGTTATTGCCTTTTCTTTCATCTATCTCGCTTTTTCATGATTGCCAATTTCATTATCCCAACCTTCTTAATTCTTTACTAGAGGGTGTTGTAATCCCTTTTATTAGATCCGGCATTGTGACTGTATTATAGACAGACCTAACGTGTGCACTTGGAGACCTATCCTTACAAAGTTATTGGGGTGCTTAAAGACTTTTCTAGGAATGTATCTATTTATGGTATTTACTGTAGTCTGTAAATGCTGTACCCAATAGCCTGTAAATCAAGGCCCTGTAGCCTGTAAATCGATACCCAGGTACTGTATGGCATTACTTGTAGCAATTTATGGTATTTATAAGTACGATATACAAAGAGCAACCTGCAACTGTCCAAGTGACAAGATAGATTTGATCTATATGCACAACGGTTGTAGATAGAAAGATTTCCTTTCCCAATTCTTCTCTTTCATACTGAGTCCTGGAAAAGTTACAAAATGACGAAAGAAGATTTCAAAACCAAAATTGCTTGAGAGTATGCTTGCTGTGGGAAAAGTGTGTAAAAACATGTTTATAAGCTAGTTTCTGTAGATGCGATGTTTACATTTTAAAGGGTGTTAAATGCTGCGAAAGCTACTTAAATTATCACATTTCACAAGGGGAATTCGATTGTAGCGGTTAAAAGGATTTTATGTCGTTGTGAGAGAATGAACTTCAGAAAATTATATAGACTAAATTCGTGAAAGTGCGTGAATATCGGTTAATATACGCAAAGGACGATTTCGATAGCTGAGGTTATAAAAAACTATGTATCATATATATTAAATACTATCATTGTTTACTGAAATTTTAATAGTTTTATGAACATAGAATCAAAATGTGTGTTCTTATTTAGATGATATTTTTTTACAGATGCCTTGGACCACTTCGACCCGGACAGAACTATAACGGGTGAGACGGCGACTGCGCTCATTTGGGCAACCTATCCCAAGCCTTACGTGTCTCTTTTGACCTGCTTTTTTGATCAAGTGAGCGAATTTTCATTCTATGCTTCAACTATTAAAATATTCAAATAACTTGTCTTTGATTATCAAGTTTATACTGTATATATATGTGTATATACATATATACACTCTATAACAAAAAAAAAATCGACTCACCAAGAAGGAGTTGTCCGAAATTTCGTTTGCAAAGACATTTTGAACGAACATGCAAATGAACAAAATTTGGTGTCCAATGAATAAATAGTGGGAGCTCCAGCGCATCGGAACTGCGCATTCAGCAGGCGTATAAGTGGCGATTCTGAATCTGTGGTCAAAATTTCTGTCGCATTTCGACTGCGAATATCTTAACATTTTTGGTAGTCATTTCTGGCACACTAACAGCACGGCGGTACGTACACAACATTCTATGACCGGTTGTGCTACCGTTCCTTTTGCGACACCCCGGACTTACTTTTCAACAAGATAATGCCCGGCCGCACACGGCACGTTTTGCTATGAATTCTTTTCAAGCTTGTCCAACACTTCCTTGGCCAGCTAGGTCTCCTGATCTCTCTCCCATAGAGCACATTTGGGACGTTATGGCAAGGCGATTGTAACCATCCCGGAATGTTGACGATTTAGCCCGACAGTTGGAGACAATTTGGCAAGTCATTCCACAAGACACCATCCGTGAACTTTATCAGTCTATTCCACGCCGGATGACATCTTGCATCTAGGCCAGAGGTGGACCAACGTTTTATTGACTTCCTCCCTTTGTATACGGTCAAACTCTAAATCATTAAATTGTTCTGAAATTTTAATCGTTTCGTTTTCTATGTATGTTCTTCACATCCACCAATTTTTATCACAATCGGACAACTCCTTCTTGGTGCCTCGATTTTATTGTTATAGAGTATATATAGTATATGTATATATATATATATATACACTATATACTATATATTTTTGTTACGGAATCCTTTGCCTAAATATCTATGGCAGCACTCCTTTAGATCAAGGTATTTGCATAAAACTTTCTTGATCTCAGAGACTATCTGATTTACATATGCTGCAAGAGCAAAGCCTCTGCCCTGGCTCTTTAAAGCAAGCATCCAGACATTTTCAGAAGATTCGCATTCTGGTTGACTACGTGTACGCGCGTTGAGATGTAGCACTATTTTATTTAAATTGTTGTATATAAAGTTCGTTATGTTCATGTAAATAAATTGATATTTCATGACCGCCTCTGTGATGAATACCCCACGACATGGCACCTTCGCCATATATCTATGTATATTTAATTTCATTCCTTTGAGTAAAATAATGTCTTTCCATATTCAGGTTGTTGGCACCGGTTTGTTGATGTTCACCGCACTTGCCTGCATAGACGAGAAGAACATGAACATTCCCAAGTGGATGCACCCAATCTTCCTCGGCTTCATGATCTCTGCCTTGGCCATGTGCTTCGGAGCCAACTGCATGGCACCCCTCAACCCGGCCAGGGATTTTGCCACCCGCTGCTTCACCGCTGTTGCAGGATATGGCAGCGAGGTTTTCAGGTGAGCCCTGGAATGTTAACAACTGATAAATAACTAGATCCAGACTCAAAGTGTGGCGGTCATAAGCATTCGCTTCGGATTTGTTTGGAATTGCATCTTCAATTCGAACAAGCCAAGATAATGTGATCAAGTAAAATGCAGGGTGGCCACAGAACACGGAATTCAGGGAATATCAATATTCTGAAAAAGAAAAAAATCAGGGAAATATCGGGGAATTCCTAAAAAAACTGTGAAATTAGGGAAATTAGAATCTTTTGATAATAACAGTTTTCTTCCGACTCATAACAAATAAAAGCTGTAAATATTTGACATACCCTATCCCAAACAGTTCGACCCCTTTTTGCAGGCATTGGCGTCCATAGAAATAGCCGACAGAAGCATTGCACCTGTAGCAGGTGCAGTGTTTCTGTCGGCGATTTTCATGGACGCCAATGCCTGCAAAGAGGAGTCGAACTGTTTGGGAAAGGATATGTCAAATACCTGTCTTTTTGGGAGGTTCCTCGTTTGGGATGAACGCTGTCTCACCCGTAAGCAAAAGGTTGAATGCCTTTTATTCGAAACGGAATTTTCAAAGGTTTTGCAGTTTTAAAATGCTCCATGCGTCTTAATTTTTGTCTGAGATGCATGAAATTTGGCAAGAAGACGCCTCTCATACCTTTTAATGAAACTGGGTATGCATTTCATAATTGGACTTTATTAAGGTAATTGAAAGCGAATAAGAATCTAATTAAATGTTGAAAATTAAGTTTTAATGCAGAAAAATATTTTTAAAAAATTATTTTTCTAAGAGATTTAAAAATGAATGCCCAAATTTGTTTATAATGTATTTTTGAGTGACCATAATGTAAAATGAATCAGAAATGTGAACAAATGGAACGCAAGGAGCATTTTCAAATTTTCGTTAAAAAAATTAAACAAAAAAAATATTACAAAATTATAAAAAATTGAAAAAATATTTAATGGTATCGTATATAGTAATGTTAAGAGGAATATTTATACAAATTTTCACGTTTCTAAGTCAATAAATAAATAAAAGAAAATCAACGTCCACCATCCCCTTAAACAAATGCAATTTGTTCAAACAAGTCACATACTTTTAGTAAAACAAGTTTACCGGGGATACTTTTCTCACAAGCGCCAGTTGATTTAAAAGTAATAGATTATTTCAATGAAGTTCCGGATGGAATGGGGAAGACTTCACTGTGCATGAATATGTACAATAGTGCAGAATTCCCTTTAATAAGTACATCTTAGTTATTCCTCTATGTAGTGCCCTCCTCCCCATGGTTTTATTAAAAGGTTTAACGATGATCCTTTTTCCCCAAGCGCCGGTCTTCAAAGTTTTAGCTTTTTTCCCAATGAAGTTATTTTGTATTGCTTCTTTTCCAGCTACCGCAACTATTGGTGGGTCGGCCTGGTGGGCCCTCACGTGGGTGCCATTATAGGAGGATGGCTGTACTACCTTGGCATCGAACTCCACCTTCCACAGAACAGAGACGAAGATAGGATAGGGGAGAGACACGAGCTAACGGTCGCTCTCAACAGCAGCAATGGTGAGTTTTCCCATCTTCATACTCTAAGGCATTTATCTAATGCATACTCTAATTCATTTTCCCCTACACTTCATATTAATTTCATGCTATCTTTCTTTGTCCCTTCGTTCAACATCTTTGACGGGCTCGTTTTCGGCCATTAGAACACGTAGAGAGGTGAACTTCAGCACACAATTACATCTCCGGCCACACAGAAAGCTACCATTAGCCTTTGGGTTGGTCGTGTGGTCTGGGTTTTCTACACAATTACATCTCAAACATTTTCATCTAACACATTTTGTTCCTTTTTTTACTTACATCATGCCTATTTATTTGCCCTTTTCATGGTTTACTTGCGGTGTCTTCAAATGAAATCTTTTCCTGGTTCCAACTTGTTGTCCATGTACATTTCCCGGTTTCAACTTGTCGTCCATGTAAAATTCCTGGTTCCAACTTGTCTATGTATATATAATTCCTGCTTTCAACTTGTCGCCCATGTATAATTTTCCGGTTTTAACTTATCGTTCATGTATAATTTCCTGATTTTAGCGTGTCGTCCATGTATAATTTCTCGGTTTTAACTTGCCGTCCATGTATAATTCTTGATTCCAACTTATCCATGTATATATAATTCCTGGTTCCAACTTGTCGTCCTTGTATATATAATTCCTGGTTCCAACTTGTCGTCCATGTATATATATACTACATGTGATGTAACGTAAATTATAAATTAAGTGAAAACTTAAAAGAAAAACAAATTGTGAGAATGACTTTCAGTATTTTTCTCTACAAAACAGTGGCGCACGTAAAAGTAGAAAATAAATTTCAATTACACACGAAACAGAACTAAATCGCGGGCGTAGGTAAATTCATTTCAAAATAATTCTCCATAAATCTTAATCATTACCCAAAATTGATATCGTGCAACATTGTCGGAAATGAAGGTGTAAGCAGATGAAACAGTTTCGACAATGTTGCATAATATTAATTTTGAGTAAGGACGGGATTTATATTGTATTTTTTTTTCAATCAGATCTGCCTGCACCATCAGTTTAGTTCAATTCCGTGCTTGATTAAAATTTATTTTCTATTTTTACATACACTCCTATTGTGGAGGGGAGGACATTGAAAAGCTTGTTTTTCTTTCTCATATTTTACTTTTCATGTCCCTTACTATCAGAATACCCACGTTTTGAAATCGCTTGCAAGTGAATTTCAGTTAATCATGTGCTACACATGAGTCAAACGAGTGATATATTGAAACCTAAAATATTTCTCACTAGAATGAATTATTCGGCGCTGTCCGGATCTTAAATAAGCTCAAATAATTTATAAATAATACGAACACAGAAATCCATTTTGACCTCTCATGAAAACGCGAAAAAAAGAAAAGCATCGTGCGAAATCGCGTCTAAATGCACTCATAGTCTAAATCTCCACAAAGGCTTCACAGGAATGAATAATGATCCAAGTCCTCTGGACGAGCCGGACGGCCTGGGGCTTTCACACAGGAATGAATAAAGACCAACTTTAAGACTATATGTAGTCGCGTCTTAAAGTGATCCGGACCTCCAGACTTTTAATTATTTCAATGCACATCGGAGAGGTTTAAAACGCACGAAAAGTTTTCAGTTCATGGGAATTGGCTTCAGTAAGTGCAACAGCTGCGGAAAAAAAAGCACGATTCCCCTCGGCGCTAGAGGAGTGGCTTCAATTGGCAGAAGAGCTCTGACAAAGGAGTCCGCTTATCTGCTAGCGAACTGATAAAATCAAAGACATGCATCGCATAAAAAATAATTATGATTAATCAAAGGGTTGATTTATGAAATTATATTTTTCTTGGAGTGGGCAGCCATTTAAGCAGCCTTTAATATTTTAAGCAGTTGCAGAAAAAAATGAATGTTGGATGGCGCGTCAATTTTGATATATCATAATATAAAAATCGAAGAGGTTTAAAATGCACGAAAAGTATATATTTTTTAAAAATCTATTCAAATTTGTCTATTCATCATACGGACTCCGTTCAATGTTTGTTTGAAAGGGAATTTTTCGGTCTTTCCGATGGCGTCAAAATGGAAATTCCGTGATAATTTTGTAGGTTGCTAAGGAATCGATTTGTGCGAATATCGGCCCAAAATCGTTGTAAATCGGGCTAAAACATAAAATAACTAAAAAAATTAATTCAAAATAATAAAGAAAATAATAATAACGTCTAGATACACTTATTCGAGTTCTGAAGTACCTGTGTATCAAATTTCACGGTCGTACGATGCTTAGATTTCCCGTTACAGATTGCACACACACAGACATCTTCCTTCATTATGTAAGATAGTGAATCTGCACAAAGCAGGCGGAACTCAACAGGTCATTTTACGCACCTGGTTGTCTGCTACCCACTCGCTTGCCTCCTTAAAAAGTTCCTTTCAGAGAGGCCCATTTAAGAAGGTAAACAAGTGAGTAAAATAAACATCTCATGTTACCTTTGTACCTTTTTAAAACATAACTGAATAAAATAATACATTCATATAGATATGGTTACCTTTTAAAATGTGTAACTGAAAATTTACTTATTTAAAAGTATCTTTCTAGTCAGTATCAGCCTAGTTTTTTGTGTGTTTTTATCTATATATTTTTAGTGTGCAGGTAGGCTGTGTGTTGTGTATGAAAAAATCGATTTGGAAATGTACCAAGAAATTCTCGAGAACGTTATGCTTCCGGCATCGAAAAATTTATGTGAGGATAATTTCCTCTTCCAGCAAAATACAACTTCTTGTCACACTTCCAGCACTGTAAAGCTATTGCAAGAATGTTAGTGAAGGTTTCGGGGGATTCAGCTGTCCGTACACTGTAAAACATTCTGCAACCTTTGCTAATTTTTTTTCATCTATTTCGCTGATAATTTAGACAAACTATCAGAAAAGCCGCAATTACAGGCATTCATGAAAATCCAGCTTCATTTTTGAGATATTCAGCTAATTATCGTCTGCCGAAGCGTTGTTTTTGTATATAGGGTGTCCCAAAAACATTCACCTCGGTTTTTATTCTTTAAATATTGATCTCAGACATATATAATAAATTACAAAGTTGCGTAAAAAAAGGTACAGAATTTTATGAAATCGATAAAAATTTTCAGGGAATTAAATTTTAAGAAATACAAAATTTAAATTTTTATACAGCCCCCGTACAAAAACATTTACAATGAGTAAAATGTGTCCCATACACTAATAAAGTGATGTACAACATTTCAGCATTTTATCATAAAAAGTCTCAGAGATGTGTTTAAACAAAGTTGGTGAGGGGATTAATCACACATTAAAATGTAAATGTTTACAGCAAGGGTGCAAATGACGCAACGCAGAAATGCATCATAGGCAAATAATATCTGCCTCTTATCGTTAATAGATCTTTGGCCTGAATGGAAAACATTTTGAACAAGCTTTGTAATCTTTGTGTAAAGTTATTATTTCTACACAGTGTAGATATTTTTATACCAATAAATAGCAAAATTATTATTACTTTCCTTATATACATAATGTATAAGGAAAGTATTGTGCCGGGGTCGAAAATTCGAATTTGAGTTTCCACGGGAGAGCACGTTTCAAGCATCCCTGATCACGAATCAAACATTTTTGAAGTGATGTCTGTGTGTGTGTGTGTGTGTGTGTTTGTGTGTGTGAGAGTCTGTGGAGACGATAACTAACGAACGAACAGACCGATTCGAACGAAATTTGGTACAAAAATCACAATCCATAAACACTGGAAGCCTATTGTTTTTATACGCAATCGAATGTTCAGAACCTCCCTAAATTTTCGAGTGAAATTTTGATAAAATCGTCAAAAAAACAAAACCGCTAATAAAGTTACGCAAATAGACATTTCTTATGTAATTTTTCATTAGAAAACGATTGACATAAATTTTAGAACGCTAACAAGAACCGTTCTCGAGATATTGCACATGTAAAAAAAAATGATCAAAAAGTTATATAAAATAAAAAAAATATATTTCCTATTGATAAACATGTTCACTTTTCATATGTAATACCATGCAATAAATTTGGTGACATTATTCTTGTGGATCTAGCTCGTTCCATTCATGAAAAAAGATACTTTGAGTAATACTTTTGTATTTGAACGCCAATAGCCATATATCTGCTGTAAGAATAACTTATTTCTCCGTCCATAACGCTTGGCGAGATTTTGGCGACGCATTTAGCGGAATGTCGCCAGCTTGGCGACATTTTTAATTGTTGCCAAATTAAAAAAAATCGCGCCAAATTGAT
Organism: Amaurobius ferox; assembly: GCA_951213105.1. Classification (NCBI taxonomy): domain Eukaryota; kingdom Metazoa; phylum Arthropoda; class Arachnida; order Araneae; family Amaurobiidae; genus Amaurobius; species Amaurobius ferox. Next base: position 54,386,972 of record OX578149.1, read on the forward strand.
AAAAATGACGCTAAATCAATGAAAATGGCGTCTCATTGACGAAAATTCAATATCTTGGAAAGAATATAAGTATCTACTATAAGAATAACATTTTTTTTAGCTGTAAAAGTAGTAAATTCATTGCATTATATAAGGAAAGTCATGTGTTGCCCATATCAGATTTTTTATTTATGTAATCATTGTTTTCTTTCGTAATTTGTGTATGATTCCTGACATGCGATCTGCCGACACCTCTCATCCCCCGACATGAGAACCCATGTCGATGCATCGGAAAGTGGTTTAAGTCAGCATTTTTGTCTTTTCATATCTCTGGGATTTTTATGATAAAATGCTGAAATTTTGTACATCACCTTATTAGTGTATGGGACACATTTTACTCATTGAAAATGTTTGGGGACCGTATAAAAATTTAAATTTTGTATTTCTTAAAATTTAATTCCCTTGAAAATTTTAATCGATTTCATAAAATTCTGTATCTTTTTTTACGCAACTTTGTATTTTATTATATATAAGATCAATATTTATGTCTAAGATCAATATATATATATATATATATATATATAATCATAACTATCGGGAACCTTACTCTTCATTACACTGTAAAAAATCTGATGTGGGCAACGCATGACTTTCCTTATATAATGTAATGAATTTACTACTTTTACAGTAAAAAAATAGGTTTTTCTTATAGTAGATACGAATATTCTTTCCAAGACATAGGATTTTCGACAATTAGTCGTCATTTTCATTGATTTAGCGTCATTTTTATCCATTTGGCGAGATTTTCGTTAATTTGGCAACATTTCAAAATGTCGCCAAGTTGGCGACATTCCGCCAAATTCGCCGCCAAAATCTCGCCAAGCGTTATGCACTAAGAAATAAGTTATTCTTACAGCCGATAAATGACTATTGGCGTCCAAATACAAAAGTGTTACTCAGAGTATCTTTTTTCATGAATGGAACGAGCTAGATCCACGAGAATGATGTCACCCAATTTATCGCATGGTATTACATATGAAAAGTGAACATGTTTATCAATAGGAAATTTTTTATTTTTATTTTATGACTTTTTGATATTTTTTTTGAAAAATGTACAATATCTCAAAAACGGCTCGTGTTACGTTCTAAAATTTATGTCAATCGTTTTCTAATGAAAAATTACATAAGAAATGTCTATTCGCGTAACTTTATTAGTGGTTTTGATTTTTTGACGATTTTTTCAAAATTTCATTCGAAAATTTAGGGGGGTTCTGAACATTCGATTGCATATAAAAACAATAGGCTTCCGGTGTTTACGGATTGTGATTTTTGTACCAAATTTGGTTCGAATCGGTCCATTCGTTCGTCAGTTATCGTCTCCACAGACTCACTGACACACACACACACACACACACACACAGACATCACTTCAAAAATGTTCGATTCGTGATCAGGGAAACTTGAAACGTGCTCTCCCGTCGAAAACTCGAATTCGAATTTTCGACCCCGTCACAATACTTTCCTTATACATTATGTATATAAGGAAAGTAAAAATGTATTCGAGTTTATATGCTTATGTGGCATTAACAAAATGTTAGCACGTAGCCTCAGATACCAATTCGCTTTAAGTTGGGAAATGTTGATTGCTTGGATTAGTGATATTTTCCAGTGCTTTAGTAAATGAATGACAATGTTGGATTTCCTTTTAATAATTAATTTTATTCATATTTCAGATAGAAAATCAGCAATATAGATGAAAGTTAAAATCAAGATTTTGACTTATTTGAATATTTTCTGATGCATGGAAGTTAGGATATGTGCCTCGTATTCCACGAGTTGAAGTGAGGACTGATCGGCAAGAAAGAAGCTGTGTTTTTTATAGCATAGAACTTATAGTGTTTAACAAGCTGTAAAATATTTTGCTTTCATACGTTTCTTTTGAATGATGCGAGTTTCAACATCAAAAATAAACCAAGACTTAAAGTTGCTGTGATGTAAAAATCTTGGCGCCTTTTCACATCGTCATTGTTCACTGCAGATTGTTACATCACTCGGCTTTACATTTGTGTAAAATTTATCAGACTTTGAATCTGTTTTTAAAATATATATGTTCCTTACGCCTCGTTTGAAATATAATTTATTTTTTATCATTTGAAATCAACAGGGTCGTACATATCCTTTAGATATATATATGGGGTGTCCAGATTTCTATTGGGGAAAATACGAGATGTCCCGGTTTCATGCTGCAGAAACCGGGACAAGGCTGTAAAGCGATACTTGTAATGAAGATTTTTCAATCCTTTACATTTCTAAAATTGTCGCTCATTCGATACTGAATTGACAAATGGTGTCATGAAATAAGAAACAAATTTAAATCATAAATGTATAAGATGTTTTAATGTACAGTCATCAAAATAGTGGCCACCTGTAATATCTAATATCTCGTGTTCTAATGATCCTATCATTTTGACTGAACACAACTTATTTTAACTCGGAGCGACCTCTTTGTGGTTTCTGATCAGTCATCAAAATAGCGGACACTTGTAATATTTAATATCTCGTGTTCTAATGATACGATCACATTGAATGAACACAACTTAAATTGCACTTATTTTTACTCGGAGAGATCTCTTGGTGGTACTTGATGAGTGGGTTTATAGTCTCATCACCGCTGTTTGGAAAAAAAATGGGTTTTGTTCTGTTTGGTGCTGCATTGCATCAATCGCTCAATCACGTAAGCCCTCTAGATATAAATTTCTATGTTTTTCCGACAGAAACTGACCGTACCCCTAGCAGGGGTACCAGAAGTTTAGATCCCGTAATGTTTATTTTTTTTCCAAAATATTTCCAATCAATTTCCGCTTTCAAATATTTTCCGTATTTATTTTTTTAATGTGTAATTTTATGACCCAAAATGAATGCTGTTAATGATGAATTTTTCTAACTTAAATTTGAAAAAGAAATTGATTTGTATGACGAAACAATATTGCATTTTTTACAGAATATTTAATTTATTTATACTTAAAAAGTCTGAAATATTACAGATTGAAAGTTTCAATAATAGCTGTCTCTAAAACTAATGGGTCAAATTTAATAAAATTTTATAATTAGAAATTTAAAAATACATGTATTAAATTTCTTCAAAATATTTTGAAGGGTTATAAATAAACTTATCTTTTGTTTTTCAACATGACTTCTTTTCAAATTGAAAAGAGTTAGAAAATTGCTATTATAATAGTTAAACTTCAAAAATTAAAATAGAACATTAGAGGAATTCAGTAATTTTTTTTCAACTTTAAAAGAAATTTAAATTACAGTAGATGTTAGGCTTAAAAAATTAGCATGTAACATTAAAACATAACGTAAGAAGCTTTGGGGATATGAGGACAATAAAAAATTCAGGAATTCTGGTTACCCTTATAGCAGAAAATACTAATGTATTTTATAAATTTAAATATTTTTCGCACTATACACTCTTCAATATATATAGATGTATAATTATTGAGTAATGTCAAAGTAAACATTTTTAAAGATATGATACTATTTTTTTTCTGTGAGATGTATTCTACCCATTTTCGTATATAGCTAAAATTTTCATAGTAATAAATATTTGTATTATATATTTTTTACAAATTTCTGATGAATCAAGCTGAGATTTTGAGAAATTATATACTTAAAAGGAATAAACTTTGTCTTTTGATATTAGTTGTAATATTTATTGATGAATCTGAATGTGTTTAATAAAAAATGTTTTCTTTAATACGTTGAATTATTTTTTTTCAACATTCTTATCAACATTCTGAAAAAATCAGGGAAATATCCGGAAATTCCCAAAAGAACAGTAAAATCAAGCAAATTGGAAATTTTTTTTTTTGATAATCACAAATTTCTTCCGACTTATGACAATATACATGTATAGAATTCCTTATAAGCATTTCATGCGACAGCCTATTGGACAATAAAAAGAAAATAGTTTTAAAATTTCAACTTTTCTCAGTGATCCTTCTCATCTAAATTGTTTTGAAAGTTGTTGATATTTCATATGACAGGGAAAGCAGATTAAAATATACTGTTTTCTGTTTATAGATAATTTTATTGCAATAAGTGATATCAAACTATATGAATTCTTGACTAGATTTTACAGAACACTGCTCAGTTTATAGATGAGTTTTATAGCTTATCTAGAATTTTAATGCTTGAAGGATAGATATTTGTAATAATACTGTTCTTATATAACTGTTGCATAAATTCTATACTTAGATTATTATTCTTTTCAATGCTGAAAGTAATTCATTTTAATTATTTATTCTCAATTATCACTTTCCATTTGATTAATTGACTTTTTATGCTCGTTAAACTTATATTCAGTAAAAGTAGGTAGTGACACATATCAGGGAATTTTTGAAGATATTATCTGGAAATCTATGAAATATCAGGGAATGCTTTTATGAGATCATGTAGCCACCCTGAAGAAAATATAAATAGTAACTTTCTAGCAATTTAGCAAAGCCACAAAACAAACGTCAGATACAATAAAACCGCAAATAAATCCTCAGCTAATTTAAACAAGAACATATACTCTCGTAAAACTGACTTGGTTAAAATACACTGATCAAATGCCATTAATTGAGTACTAAAATAGCATCTTTGTATATCGCCATGGAAATTTTCAAAGAAACAGAGTGATTTGGCAAAATTGCCGACTTCCAGTCAAATTTCTCAAAATTTTCAGAACTTCAAGTTTGCGATATTTGACTACATTTGTTGCAAAGATCGAGTTACCCGGACCTCACAGTAATAACAATTGGTTTCAGCATATGTTGTTTTCTGACGTAGAACTATTTAATACAGAGGCATATATAAGTGAAAAGCAAGAAAAAAAAACATGTGTTGCCCACATCAATTTTTTTGACTTTCCTTATATAATGAAATGAATTGACTACTTTCACAGTAAAATAAATAGGTTTTTCTTCTAGTAGATACTAATATCCTTTCAAAGATATTGAATTTTCGACAATTAATCGTCATTTTCATTGATTTATCGTCATTTTTATCCATTTGGCGAGATTTTCGTTAATTTGGCAACATTTCAAAAAGTCGCCCAGTTGGCGACATTCCGCCAAAATCTCGCCAAGCGTTATGGACGAAGAAATAAGTTATTCTTACAGTAGATAAATTGGCGTTCAAATGCAAAAGTATTACTCAAAGTATCTTTTTTCATGAATGGAACGAGCTAGATCCACGAGAATGATGTCACCCAATTTATCGCATGATATTATATATGAAAAGTGAACATGTTTCTCAATAGGAAATATATTTTTTTCTATTTTATGACTTTTTGACAATTTTTTTGAAAAATGTGCAATATCTCGAGAACGGTTAATGTTAGCGTTCTAAAATTTATGTCAATCGTTTTCTCATGAAAAATTACATAAGAAATGTCTATTTACGTAACTTTATTATTGTTTTGATTTTTTGACGATTTTTTCAAAATTTCATTCGAAAATTTAGGGGGGTTCTGAACATTCGATTACGTATAAAAACAATAGGCTTCCAGTGTTTACAGATTGTGATTTTTGTACCAAATTTGGTTCGAATCGGTCCATTCGTTCGTCAGTTATCGTCTCCACTGACACACACACAACTTTCACACACAGACATCACTTCAAAAATGTTTGATTCGTGATCAGGGATGCTTGAAACGTGCTCTCCCGTCGAAAACTCGAATTCGAATTTTCGACCCCGTCACAATACTTTCCTTATACATTATGTATATAAGGAAAGTAAAAATTGATGTAGGCAGCACATGACTTTTGCTATAGATTTAAATTTCTCTTCTCTTTATTTCTTCCATAATTCATTGAGTTTAATATCACAAAATAACACTGATAATTATTTGAAATTACACTAATTTGCAGTTTAATTCAATTCTCATTTGGCAACTGAACGTATTTTTAAAAGTGAAGTAAAAAAATTGCAATATATATACATATATATATATATATATATCGTGTATATATATATGTATGTATATATATATATATATATATATATACAGGGTGATTTTAAAAGGCTGTAAAGTAAGAACCACTGGTCAGAAAGACCTGAAATTTGGCATGAGTATACGTGAAGCAATAGAATTTTGTTTGGCGAAGGTAAAAATTTTTTTCAAAACTGTACCGATAGACTGCGCTGTATTTACCAAACACGCGGTGTTGTTAGCCCAAAGAAACCAATAGTCAACTAAAGAAAACAATTTAATCAACCTCACTTAATTTAATAATTGATTGAAACATTACGAAAATATGAAACAAATACGATATACGCAAGAAATGTTCAATATGCTGTCCATAGTGCTCGGCTACGAGTTGGAAGCGCAAACAACAGATCGGAGTGTATCAGAGGTGATGCCTGCTTTTAAGTCAGCTAAGTTCGCAATCCGACTGCTGTACACAACATTCTTGTGGTGCCCCCTAAGCCAGAAATCGCAAGGATTAAGGTCAGATGAACGTGACGGCCAGACTGTTGGAAAATGAGGCTGATAATCCTGTTTCCGAAATGGATATTCAGCAGCTACTTCACTAGTGTTGCAATGTGTGGAGGAGCGCCATCTTGCACAAAAGTTGTGATTTCCAGAGACCTGCATGTGCTCTTCGTTTTCATCAACTGTAATGTGCGGTGCGTATGCTCAGTCTTAATTAGCATACCTCCAGATTAGAGGTGTGCTTCAGCGCGCGACCTAGCGGCTAATTTTTTCGTTTTTCGTCAAGCAAATTCCATGTTGGATTCGTACATTGCCATCTATCGGTACATTTTGGAAGTAATTTTTTTTTCGCCAAACAAAATTCCATTGCTTCACGTATACTCAGGTCAAATATCAGGTCATTCTGACCAATAGTTTTTACTTTACAGCGTTTTAAAATCGCAACTTTAATTATAATCACCCCTGTATATATATATATATATATATATGATATATATATGTGATATATGTATATACGATATATATATATATATATATCGATATATATATATATCGATAACGGTTAATCCTAGAGTTATGGGGTAAGTCTCTTATCCTTTTCATCGTCTAAAATTACGTATAAAACAAGCATTTAAATTGATACAGTTGATAATACGTAGTCTTTCATTTCAGATTTTTGCGAGCCATTTCGCATAAAAGAAGGTTCTTTTTCTGTCAAATCATACTAAAACATAATCAGCATCAAAGTAACAAACATGTAACTTAACCACCCAATTTTGTGAAATTTGGTCAATTCGTTTTTTTCTTTTTAGCTAGAGTGGATACATACGGTTTTTACGGGATATTTCGTAAAAATAAAAAGGTTAGTTCTCTCTCTCCCCCACCCCCTCCGAATTACACCAGAACCAGAATTGTCAGTATTGATAGTATTGTCAATATTGATAGCATCCGCAATAAGCAGTATAGTCTATATATTAAAATATTTTAAAAATCCATCGATGTGTTTTCATTTCCGTTAATTTAGCGTCAGTTTTGCGATTTTGACTATATTTTTGTCAATCTGGGGTGACCTATCACCAAGCGTTACATATCGACTGAGAGAAGAGCTTGTATATAAATGACTATTTTCGAACTGTTGGTCGTAAAAATACAAAACAATTATACAAGTATCTTCTCTCATGAATGGAATGAACTAGAATGATGCTAACATATTTGTAGCATAACATTGCATGAAAATTGAACATACTTCATGATGGTTAATAATTTTTCAATAGCAATTTAAGTTGCCAGATTGTCAACCTTAATAGCGATTGAAATTTTCGATGATACGTATGCACGATTACCAGATTTTGAAAATTACCCATATGTTTATATTTCCTTTTATACAGCCGAAGAAATAAAATATCTTATGGAGAAAATTTGCGATGAATAACTTTCAAGCATTTCCAAATAGTTATGTTTTAGTAAATACTGAATAAATTTGAATTGCAATTAAAATTCAAATTTTTCATGAATCTTATTCTCAAATACAAGATTTTGAAAAGTACCCAAGCGTTAAGATTTCCTCTGTAAAAATCGAAATAAATTATTTTTATGGGAAAAATTTACCACATGAAGCAATTTTGTAACATATATCCAACAATACCAATATTTTCCAACAATACCAATATATGGAATGCCCCTGGAATAGCAATAGAAAAGTTTGATGCACACTATTTTGCAGGTACTAAATTTTATGAAATAAATTCAACACGTGGAGCGATTTTGGGAAAAACATCTTTCCAACAATGCCAAATTCCATGGTATTGGAGAATATGAAAAGCTTCTAATAACAGATAAAATTTTTGAAGAACCGTACAAACTAATATGGGAATTCGATAAATAATTAAGTGTTCAGATTTTTTTTTCTAAAACCGCATAAAAATTATTTTATGCTAAAACATCAAAACTCCTTAAGAACTCCTGATATTCACATTTTGTCTTAAAGGCCCTAAAAACTCCTTATTTTTGCCAAACTCTCCTTAAAAACTCTTTAAAATTGTTGCTGTTCTAATTCCAAAATGCAAAAGAAAACCAAACAAACGACTAGTTGTTCGAAATCAACACTGTGAGGAATATTGTGAAAATATTAGAGATTACTATCGTTTTTGTTTATTTTTTAATTTTTACTTTTTGCCCAACTTCATTAAAGGGAATCCGAACTTCATTAGAGGGATCAAAAGTAGAAAAAAAGAAGCAAAACACCCCCTTTCATTTTTACTTTCCTTATATACATAATGTATAAGGAAAGTATTGTGACGTTGTCGAGAATTCGATTTTTCCACGGGAGAGCACGTTTCAAGCATCCCTGATTACGAATCGAACATTTTTGAGGTGATGTCTGTGTGTGTGGGCGTATGTGTGTGTCAGTGAGTCTGTGGAGACGATAACTGACGAACGAATGGACCGATTCGAACGAAATTTGGTACAGAAATTACAATCTGTGAGTACTGGAAGGCTATTGTTTTTATACGCAATCGAATGTTTAGAACCCCCTAAATTTTCGAGCGAAATTTTGAAAAAATCATAAAAAAATCAAAACCTCCAATAAAGTTACGCAAATAGACATTTCTTATATAATTTTTCATTAGAAAACGAGTAACATAAATTTTAGAACGCTAGCATGAACCGTTCTCGAGATATTGCACATTTTTCAAAAAAATTATATAAAATAAAAAAAAATATTTCCTATTGAGAAACATGTTCACTTTTCATATATAATATCATGCGGTAAATTGGGTGACATCATTCTTGTAGATCTAGCTCGTTCCATTCATGAAAAAAGATACTTTGAGTAATACTTTTGTATTTGAACGTCAATAGTCATTTATCTGCTGTAAGAATAAATTATTTCTCCGTCCATAACGCTTGGCGAGGTTTTGGCGATTTTTTAAATGTTACCAAATCAAAGAAAATTAATAAAAATGATGCTAAATCAATGGAAATAACGACTATTTACCGAAAATTCAATATCTTGGAAAAAAAAAATATAAGTATCTACTATAAGAATAACCTATTTTGTTTTTACTGTAAAAGTAGTAAATACATTGCATCATATAAGTAAAGTCATGTGCTGCCCACATCAGATTTTTTTTGTGGGGGGGGGGGGCGGATATTACTTTAATAAAGAAGAAGGTTTGAGTGTGTAATCTATAAACTCCTTAAAAATTTGGATATACCATTAAAAACTCTTTAAATTTTGTTTTCAAAATTGAGTAAGAACCCCGTAAAAAGTTAACTCGTGCAACAATTTTGAGACAACAATTTTCGAACAATAGAAAATTACATACATGGTTTATGAAACTACCGAATGCTTCTGAATAAAAACTGAAATTTTTAATAAATTATATGCAAGAATGCGGGATTTTAAAACATACCAAAGTGCTCACATTTACGGAATAGACTGATTTATAAAGGAAATTTAACAGTTGTTGATAATTTTACATAAATATCTTTCCAGTGATACCAAATTTATAGGTTTTTAAATATTATTGAAAACCTTTAAATCGCAATCGAAAATTTTTTATATGCATGAATACGTAAAATGGAGGATTTCATATATGTTCTTATGAAAACCAAATAAATGAACTTGTGCAGAAAATTTAAAATTTAACACATTGAGCAATTTTGCAAAGTATAACTGTCTAGCAATAGTAAATTTTTAGGTTTTAGTAATTACTAAACGCCTCTGAATAGCAATTGAAGCATTTGATGATTCGTACGCACTAATACGTGAATTTGAAGATTACCAAAGATTTCATATTTCCTCTTAAAAATCCGAAATAAGTTATTCTATAGAGAAAATTTAACACGTGGAAAAATTGTGTGATACATGTTTCTTTCCAATAATACCAAATTTATAGGTTTTAGAAAATATTGAATGACTTAATAGCAATCAAAATTTTTGGATGCACAATATGCAATAAGGAATTTAACAAAATATCCAAGACGTCAGATTTCCTAATATAAAACCGAAATAAATTATCTTATAGAAAACATTTAATATAGGGAGGAATTTTAAGATAAATATCTTTCTAGCAATAAAAAATTTTGAGATTTTTAATAAATACTGAATGCCTCAGAATAACAATTAAAACTTTTGGAAAACTATATGCACTAAAATGGGATTTTGAAAAATGTCAAAGCTCTAAGATTTTCTCTCATAAAAAGAGAAATTCGTTTATGAAAAAAATTTAACGTGTGGTGCAATTTTAAGATAAATATCATTCTAACGGTACTAAATGTATAAAACGTTGAAGATTTGGATAGCAATAAAATTTTTGCACAATATTCCAAAATATATATGATTTCGTACAATATCCAAAGTGTCAGATTTTCTGTTACAAAATCAAAAAAAAATATCGTATGGATAAAATTTAACACGTGAAGCAATTTTAAGATAAATATATTTCCAACAATACCAAATGTGCAGGCTTTAAAAAGTATTCAATGCCTCAGAATAACGACTAAAATTTTTGATGAACTATATGCACCCATATTGGATCTTAAAAAATTCTAAAAAATTTTCCTATACGGAATAAATTTGTTTATGAAGAAAATTGAACAGGCTGTAAAAATTTATTTATTATACATGTCTTTCCAACAATACTAATTACTTATGTTTCAGAAAACAGCAATCCAAAATTTTTGATGCACAATATACACGAACAAAGGATTTCGTAAAATATCCAAGTTGTCAGATTTCCTAATATTAAACCAGAATATGTATCGTATGGAGAAAATTTTACAGGTGAAGATATTTTGAAATAAATATATTTCCAACAATACCGAATTTCCTGATTTTAGAAAATATTAAACCCATTTGAATAGCAGCTGAAATTTTCAAAGCATCATATCCACGATTAAGGGATTTTTAAAGTTACCCAAGTGTTCATATTTTCACTAATAAAACCAAAATAAATTATCTCATGGAGAAAATTTAACACGTGAAGTAATTTTGAGATAAAATATCTTCAGCATCTCTCAATCAAAAATGCCAGATTCCATGGTGTTTGAGAATACTAAATGCTTCTGAAAAACAACTGAAATTTTTGAAGAACTATATATACTAATTTCAAGATTATGAGAAATATTTAAGAGTTCATATCTACTCTTAGAAAACCGAAACAATTTATTGTATGGGGAAAATTTAACTCATGAAGCAATTTTAAGATAAGTATCTTTCAAACGATATGAAACTTATAGATTTTAGAAAACATTGGATGTCTTTGAATAGTAATTGAATCATTTGATGCACAGTATTTTATGCGTGTCCAATTTTAGAAAGAGAATTTAACACGTGAAGGGGATTTGAGATAACTATTTTTCAAACAATGCCAAATTTCGTGATATTTGAGATTTATAAATATTTACTCTTTGATAAATATTTATTTAATTGAGATTTATTAATAATAACTCTAAATAACAATTAAATATTTTATGAACCATATTCACTAATATGGGATTTCAAGAAATACCATAAAGCTCAGATATATTCTTATAAAACCGAAGTCAATTATTTTGTAGAAAAAATTTAACCCCAGAAGCAATTAAGATAAATATATTACCAACAATACCAAATTCTTGGGTTTACGAAAATACTGAATGTCTTTAAATAACAATAATTTTTTTATGCACAATATTTTGCGTGTATTAAATTTTATAAAGAAAATTTAACACGTTGAACGATTTTAAGATAAATATCTACCAATACCGAAATACTTAGGTTTAAGGAAATATTGAATGCCTTTGAATAGCAATAAAATTTTTTAATGCACAATATTTTGTGTGTGTTAAATTTTATGAAGAATATTTAACACTTAGGGCGATTTTGAGATAAATGTCTTTACAACAATGCCAAATTTCATGGTGTTTGAGAATATTAAATCCCTTTAAAAAATCAATTGAATTTTTTGAAGAATCATGGACAATTTTGTGATAAACATTTTTTCGACAATATCATATGAAAATAGTGAATGTTTCTGAATAGAAACTGAAATTTTTTATTAACCATATGCACGAATACGGGATTTTGAAGCATATCAAAGTACTCGGATATTTGCTTGCGTAATAAATTATTTTAAAGCCTATTTAACATTTAATGATAAATTATAAATATCTTTCCATCGATGCCAAATTTGTAGGTTTTAGTAATTACTGAATGCCTCTGAATAGCAATTGAAATAATTGATGAACTGCATGCACTAATACTGGACTTTGAGAATTTTAAAGTGTTAAGATTTCCTCTTAAAAAAACAAAAAAATAATTCAGGAAGAAGATTTGACATGTAGAAATGCTGAGACAAATATATTTCCAACCATATCAAATTTTGATGAAAAACATGTACTATTATGGGACTTTGAAGATTATCAAAGTGTTAAGATTTCCTCTTAAAAAACAAAATAAAATATTTCGGACAAATATATTTCCAACAATACCAAATTTGTAGATTACAGATAACACTGAACACTTCTAAATAATAACTGAAAATTTCAATACATCGTATGTACGATTACCGAATTTTGAAAATCACCCAAGTGCCCATATATCCTTCTATAAATCTGAAATAAATTATCTTATGGAGAAAATTGAACACGGAGCAATTTCGAGGAGAAAAAATACTTCGCAAAACCAAATGTTTAGCTTTTAGTAAATATTGAATGTCTCTGAATAAGAAACTGAAATTTTAGATACAGAAAATGTAACATGTGTAATTTTAAGACAAATATCTTTTCCACGATACCAAATTTATAGATGTTGGAAAATATTGACTGACTCTAGATAGCAAACAAAACTTTTGATGCACAATGAGCAGACAGGATTTTGTAAAATATCCAAGTTGTCAGATTTTCCCCGGAAAAATATATAGTATGGAAAAATTTAACATGTGAAGCAATTTTGAGACAAATATTTTTCTTGCAATATCAAATTTCCTAGTTTTAGAAAATGTTAAATCACTTTAAGAAAAAAAAAAAAAAACTGAAACGTTCGACGTATCGTATGTACGATTAAATGATTTTGAAAAGTCCCCATTTGTGTATATTTTCACTTATAAGTAAAGCCGAAATAAATTATTGCACAGAGAAAATTTAACATGTGAAGCAATTTTGAGATAAATAACTCTCTAGTAATACCAAATTTTTAGGTTTCAGTAAAGGCTGAATGCTTTTGAATAGCAATTGAAATTTTTGATGTACCTCATGAACTAACACCGATTTTGAAAAATACCCAAGGGTTTAGATTTCCTCTTAAAAACCCAGACAAATTATTTAAAGAGATAATTTCGATTTAAACCGTGACTGCTGTAGTCTTGCGGTCAAATCCTTATGCTCAGTTCTTATGAGATCTTATGAGATCTAATTAGCTCTTACGAGATTGTCGGCAATGAGGTCTGTTCTTCACCACCATTTTTCTTTCTTTTTTTTATGTCTTCATAAACAAGATAAGTGTATAGCCGCAATGCAGTAACGCATGGAAATGTATAATTAGAAAATATTGTATATTTAATTTAGCTTTGAATTGTACAATAATGTTTCTTAATAAGGCTCCAATTAATATTTATGGCGGTTAGTTTGTTTAGCAGTTATATCATCGATTGTAGTTCCATATTTGCAACTACGTGTGGATCACTTTAGAACGTTTCCTCATTTGATTTGTGACTAAGTAAAAACAGTACATTTAGAGGCATTGAATTGTGAGCCAGCTATCTGTGTCACTGGCGTGTGAATCCGGAAACTTCGAGTTTGGTCCTATCTACGAGTTATCTATTATTTCAGTATTTTGTCTTTCCTTCTCAGTTTCTCAGTCAAGTTCAAATACTGTAATTAAGAGCATTGTGTCGTGACTCGGTGGGTCCTCTGGTTAGCTCACTGGCGTTCAAGGTCAGACAACAGGTGTCCAATCTCTTCCGACTGTTTTGCGCCATTTTGGCACTTGTGGTTTTTCTGATTGGTTTTTTGTTTAGATAAAACACTACAATTAGATACGCAGAATGTTACGAGCTTTGAGCAATGATTAAGTTGTTTTACGAATCCAGAAACCGTGGGAACAACCTCGCCCACCACTGATGTTGACAATGATATATCCCCCATATCCTTGTTAAGTTCAAAGAGCAAAATTAAGTTCCTACAGTGATGAGCTAGTTGGTTCGTTGGTTATACCACTCGCTTTGAGTTCAGTGATTGTTAGTTCGATCCCGACCTAAGGGTATTTCATAGCTCTTATTTTTTCTCTTTAGTAATCCTGGTTCAAATAAAATTATTTTATTCATCCCGTGTATTTTTTAGCCTGTGTTCCTTTACTATATTTAAATACTATTAGATTAGTTAAAATGTTAAATTTAAATATATCCAAATGGAAAAGTCAAGCGTCGCCCTCTTGACCGTGAGGCTTAGGGCATTAAGTTACGAGGTTCGGGTTTGATTCCTGCTTCGATAAATTCACTTGGTTCGTTCCGTGTATTTTTCAGCTGTGTTCCTTTACCGTAATTAAATAGATCAGTTAAAATGTTAAATTTAAATATACCCAAATGGAAAAGTCAAGAGTCGCTTTCTTGGCCGTGAGGTTTAGGCCGTCAAGTTACGAGTTTGTAGGTTCGAGTTCGATTCTTGCTTCAATAAATTCACTTGGTTCGTCTAGTGTATTTTTTAGCTGTGTTCCTTTACCGTAATTAAATAGATTAGTTAAAATGCTAAATTTAAATATATCCAAATGGAATAGTCAAGCGTCGCTCTCTTGGCCGTGAGGCTTAGGCCGTCAAGTTACGAGCTTGTAGGTTCGAGTTCGATTCTTGCTTCAATAAATTCACTTGGTCCGTCCCGTGTATTTTTTGGTTTATTTCTTTGCCGTATTTAAATAGATTAGTTAAAATGTTAAATTTAAATATACCCAAATGGAAAAGCCAAGCGTCGCCCTCTTGGCCGTGAGGCTTGGGGCGTCGAGTTACGAGCTTGTAGGTACGAGTTCGATTCCCACTTCAGTCGAAAGGGGATCGTGTAAGATACTATGGGTAAAGTAAGCGTGTCAGCAGGTGGCGCGTGTGGGTTATAGCATAGGATGGTCTTTCTCTCCTCTTTTCTAAATTTCAAATCTTCTCCTAACTAATTTATCTGCACGGGATGGAGGACGAGCGGTGCGTGAGCTCCACTGAGGCTGGTGGGTTTTCTCTTCGGGCCTGCTGGCCTTAGTGTCTTTCGCACCCTTCCTCGTCCAAAGTTCGTGCAGGGCTATTTTGCATCTCGTGACTTCGATAACGAAGTCTCGATTTTACGCGAAAACGCCTCTCTTTTTTATTCCCGCCTCAAAGCATGAAAACCGGAAGTGACGTACCGGAAATCATCATAAGGTACGTCATATCCGGAACGTCACTTCCTATTCCTGAGCTGAAACTATAAAAAAATTAACAACACAAATAAGAAACTGAGCAAGGATCGAACCCACAGTCTTCGAGTTAGGAGGTGTCTGTTGTGACCACTAAGCCAGCTGTCTCACAATCTGGGAGGCTTAATTTTTTATTTCAGTTTAACCTTTATATATCCTAAACAGAAAAACATAGACAAAGTAACTCAAAACCAGTAGAAGGGATCAAACCCGCTGTCTTCAGATAACGACATGGCTGTCATGACCATTAAGCCAGACTGTTTACAACCCGAGAAGCTTAATTGTTTTATTTGAATTTAACAAACCAAGTAGATCCCAAGGAAAAAAAGATCAAGTACTAAAACGACTTTCAAAATCCGAACTCATAACTTTCGGATTAGAGAAGGACAACTATGACCACTAAGCCAACAGATTCGCAACATGTGAAGCTTAATTTTTTTATTTGAATTTAACAAACTCAGAAAGATCCCAAGCACAAAAGGTCAAGTACTAAAATGACTTTCAAAATCAGCAGGGATCGAATTCATATCTTTCGAATTTGAAGAAGACAACTATGACCACTAAGCCGGCCGGTTCACAACTTGAGTAGCTTATTTTTTTAATTGAACTTAGCAAACTTAGTTTTAACAAACTGTTTTACACCTCATGACTGCCGCTAAAGAAGTTTGAATTTTACGCTACTTCCCTTTTCACTTTCATGCGTGGAAAGATACCTGAAATGACGTGCTAGACGTGGCCTGAAGTAAGTAACATATCATTAGTTAGGTTACTTTCTGTGACGTCAATTCCATTGGCGACATTTCCAATAAACTTAATGAAAATAAAAGCGATTTTGTGATACTTTTGTAATTGTTTTGTGTTTTTATTTTTGGGTTTCTTTTGGTACCTATGTGTACCTCCTTTTGGTACCTATGTGTACCTCCTTTTGGTACCCATGTGTACCTTTTGGTACCTATGTGTACCTCGCGTTTCTCTTTTGGGAGTAGTTTTCGGACTTTAACTGCTAGATTGTTTTAATATTCTATATTCGTATCTTAGTCAAAATTTTAGATCTAACTTTCTTCTTTTTGTGTGTGTTTTATGTGGTTTTTTGTATGTTTTGTTCTCCTTTTGTTATAAAACTGTCTGTTTTAAAACATATATCTCTTCAGATGTATAAACTTTGAATCTTTAATAAATCTTTGGGCAGTTCGCTGACTATGGAGGTCGGTCTCCGCTAGCTTTCTTTCCCGGCCTCTCTTAATACTGCTGTAAGCCCCTGGGCCAGTTGAGTGGCTTGGGTCTTCAACATAAAAGTCATGATTACGATAGAGAGGGCCGAACCCTCAGTCGCTGGATTCACAGTTGATTCAGTAAAGCGCTAAATTTTCCTACTTGAACTTAACAAAATAAGAACGAGACTATGCAGAAAACGTTCAAGTGGCAAAACGATTAGCAACCAGTACAAGAAACCGAACCCACAACCTTTGAATTGGAAGGATGATGACATGACCACTTGGCTAGCTAGCAGACAAGCATAAAAAAATACATTTTAACAAGCAGACTGGCTAGAAATGTACAAACGTTAAAATAGATTAGATCACAACCAAAAGAAAGGATTAAACTCAGGATCGTGAGATTCGAAAGAAGAGGACATAGCCATTTGGTCAACTACCTCGCAATCTTAGGAGCGATTTTCTCGTATTTGAACATCACAGAAATAACCAAATGAAGAGCAAGCACTTAAAATAAATCACAACGGCTGTCAAAGCTACAGCCTTCACATTTCAAGGATGGTGATATGACAACTAGGCCAATTAGCTTTCAACCTGAGTCACTTAATTTTTATACATGAACTTAACAAATTAAGAACGAGAATAAGCAGAAAATGCTCAAGTGGCAAAATGGTTTCTAGCCAGAATCGAACCTACAACCTTCGAAGGATGATGACATGAGCACTCAGCCAGCTGCTAGACAAACAGTGGGGAATGTTTCTTGTATTTAACTTTAACAAGAACACCGAGTAGAAATGTACAAATGCTAAAATAAATCACAACCAAAAGAAAGGATTGAACTCAGGATCTTTGGATTCGAAAGAAGAGGACATAGCCACTTGGTCAGCTAGCTCGCAACCTTAGGAGCAAATTTCTTATATTTGAACTTCACACAGATAAACAAATGGAGAGCAAGCACTCAAAACAAATCACAACAACGGTCAAATCTACAACCTTCACATTTAAAAGAAGGTGATATGACAACTAGGCCCGATAGCTCACAGCCCCTGAGTTTCTTATTTTTTATATATGAACTTAACAAATTAAGAACGAGATTAAGCAGAAATGCCACTTTTTCGAGAGATACAGCGCTCCATGTGAAAAACAAATAAATAAATTTCTAAATTCTCGAAAATAGTTCCTTCAAAATCCGAGGCTCGGATTTTTTGATCCCATCCCAATATTTTTACATTACCATCTATGGTAGGGAAGTAACAATAGGGAAACAACTGGTTTCGGAAATCTACATACGCTAATTAATCAATTAAATTCAAATAACTTTCAATAAACTAAAAAATACGACTGCCGGAATCATGAATGTAATACAAAAAATCTGATGTGGGCAACACATGACTTTCCTTATATAATGTAATGAATTTACTACTTTTACAGTAAAAAAATAGGATTTTCTTGTAGTAGATACTAATATTCTTTCCAAGATATTGAATTTTCGACAATTAGTCGTCATTTTCATTGATTTAGCGTCATTTTTATCCATTTGGCGAGATTTTCGTTAATTTGGCAACATTTCAAAAAAGTCGTCAAGTTGGCGACATTCCGCCAAATTCGTCGCCAAAATCTCGCCAAGCGTTATGCACTAAGAAATAAGTTTTTCTTAAAGCAGATAAATGACTATTGGCGTTCAAATACAAAAGTATTATTCAAAGTATCTTTTTTCAAGAATGGAACGAGCTAGATCCACGAGAAGGATGTCACTCAATTTATCGCATGGTATTACATATGAAAAGTAAACATGTTTCTCAATAGGAAATATTTTTCTTTTTATTTTATATGACTTTTTGATAATTTTTTTAAAAAATGTACAATATCTCGAGAACGGTTCACGTTAGCGTTCTAAAATTTATGTCAATCGTTTTCTAATGAAAAATTACATAAGAAATGTCTCTTTGCGTAACTTTAATTTTTTAAGTGGTTTTAATTTTTTGACGATTTTTTCAAAATTTCATTCGAAAATTTAGGGGGGTTCTGAACATTCGATTGCGTATAAAAACAATAGGCTTCCAGTGTTTACGGATTGTGATTTTTGTACCAAATTTGGTTCGAATCGGTCCATTCGTTCGTCAGTTATCGTCTCCACAGACTCACTGACACACACACACATACACACATACTTTCACACACACACACACACACACACACACACACAGACATCACTTCAAAAATGTTACTTTCCTTATATACATAATGTATAAGGAAAGTATTGTGACGGGGTCGAAAATTCGAATTCGAGTTTTCGACGGGAGAGCACGTTTCAAGCATCCCTGATCACGAATCAAACATTTTTGAAGTGATGTGTGTGTGTGTGTGTGTGTGAAAGTATGTGTGTATGTGTGTCAGTGAGTCTGTGGAGACGATAACTGACGAACGAATGGACCGATTCGAACCAAATTTGGTACAAAAATCACAATCCGTAAACACTGGAAGCCTATTGTTTTTATACGCAATCGAATGTTCAGAACCCCCCTAAATTTTCGAATGAAATTTTGAAAAAATCGTCAAAAAATTAAAACCTCTAATAAAGTTACGCAAATAGACATTTCTTATGTAATTTTTCATTAGAAAACGATTGACATAAATTTTAGAACGCTAACGTGAACCGTTCTCGAGATATTGTACATTTTTTAAAAAAATTATCAAAAAGTCAAATAAAATAAAAAGAAAAATATTTCCTATTGAAAAACATGTTTACTTTTCATATGTAATACCATGCGATAAATTGAGTGACATCCTTCTCGTGGATCTAGCTCGTTCCATTCTTGAAAAAAGATACTTTGAATAATACTTTTGTATTTGAACGCCAATAGTCATTTATCTGCTTTAAGAAAAACTTATTTCTTAGAGCATAATGCTTGGCGAGATTTTGGCGACGAATTTGGCGGAATAACGCCAACTTGGCGACTTTTTTGAAATGTTGCCAAATTAACGAAAATCTCGCCAAATGGATAAAAATGACGCTAAATCAATGAAAATGACGACTAATTGTCGAAAATTCAATATCTTGGAAAGAATATTGGTATCTACTACAAGAAAATCCTATTTTTTTACTGTAAAAGTAGTAAATTCATTACATTATATAAGGAAAGTCATGTGTTGCCCACATCAGATTTTTTGATTCGTGATCAGGGATGCTTGAAACGTGCTCTCCCGTCGAAAACTCGAATTCGAATTTTCGACCCCGTCACAATACTTTCCTTATACATTATGTATATAAGGAAAGTAAATATGCAGAAAAGTAACCTGTTTCAGAAGCTATATAAGCTAACTTCATCAATTAAATGCCGATTGCATTCGTTTGCTACGTCAAAAATACCAGCAAATACTGCGAAACTAAGCATATAGCAAAAATAAAAGAATCAACCAGTTTTGAAAGCTATTTTTGTGCTCTTTTTAAGGGAAGAAAAATTTAACTTTTTTGTTATGAGTGAGTGATATGTTTGTTCTCAACCTGGGAGTCTACAAGAGTCGTTCTGCAGTAAAAATATATTCAAGAAGCAATTTTAATTTGACCTTGAATAAAACATAAAAATAGATATGAAAAACTGACGTTTAAAATCCACCTTTTCAATAGAACTATGTAAAATGTAAAAGGTAACTTTTAAATTTTGGTTGCAGTTAAACTAGAGACAATATTAATTTTATCGTAGATGGGTCTACATTGTTAAGAATCATTTTTTAATTTTCTTTGTAAAATTATTTATGAATTATATGTTTTCTTTACTCCCACTTTAAAACTTTAAAATCCAAGAATTTTAATCATATAAATAAGATAATTGAAAATCTGAATTTTCGCAGGGGTACTGTGATGTGGCGGAATTGAAGGAATGAAGGAATGAATGAAGGAATGAAACGTCAATACGAAGATTGCGCCAAAGTCAGAGGGAATCACATCCCATATTAAGGCTTGATTAAGGAGAACTTGAGCAACGTATTTGAGAACAAATAAAATAATAATGCAGCATACAGTTGTTTCAATGATACGCTATATCCCCTTCGTCAGTGCAAGAGTACCAACAAACCGGAGATCAAAAGGACAAAATGGGCACCAATAGAAGAAGAGTCCACCTGAGGGGATCCATCATGAAGCAAAATGAAGAATAGTTCAGCCAAATCGAAACAAAAAGTAATACACAAGATTGGCGTACGCCAAAACATAACAGAAATATCCTAACAGGAATAAACGAGACCCAAAATGACAAGAAGAGCCATGAAGGCTAAAAAATGGAACAATTAAGGAAAAAAAAGACAGGGCACTCCGTAAGATCGAGGACAAAAATGGGGGTACTGAACAAGTCACTAAGTAAATTATCAGAATTTTTTTGGATATGAAAATCTTCAAAGAAGTCAAGATCGTAGGGAGACGTAAATTTTTCTATGATCCTTGGTGGAGAAAACTAAAAACGGTGATCAAAATTAAAGCAATGCTGAACAATTGAAGATGAATTAAATTCCTGCTTTTTCACATAGTTTTCATGTTCCTTAATATGGAATTTTAAAGTACGTTTAGAATGACCATTTTTGAAAAACCACACTGGCAAGAAATACTGTAAATACCCCAACTATTAGAAATTTCTATAGGATCTTCAAGATTAGAAAATCTGAGTTAATTAGAAGGTATAAAACACGATATTAAACTTTTAGCAAGGATTTTAGCAACCTGTTGACTGATTTTTTTTGAAAAAAAATAATAATAATAATAATAATGGTAAAATGATAGTGTTGTCTTTTCCAGAAGCAAGTTTAGAGGAAAGTTTAGAAATTTTTTGAATGGCACGATGAACAATGCTGGGAGAGAAACCACGATCGACAGTAATAGCTTTTAAATAATTGATCTCAGAATTGAGAAAATTTATAGTGGAACAAACGCTCAAAACACAATGGACAAACGTATTGATCTGTATAGATAGACGGATGGCAAGAATTTTTATGTAGATTGAAGATTTACAAAATACCGTATTGAGAAATGCATTATTGCAGATGACCAAGACATCTAAACACGCAAAACGATTGTTGTTTTCAATTTCATAGGCAAGGGAGGATAAATGGAATTCAAAATATCCAAAATATCATTAAGAGAGTGATACAGAAGAGCAAAACTGTCATCAACATAATGAGTATAAAAAACAAAGTGAATAATTTCAAAAAGCTTAACTTCAAAATAATGCATATAGATGTCACAGAGAACCGGATTACCTATAGCAAAGGCATCAGGCATATTGTAAAATTTATTATGAAATACAAAATAATTTTGCGATAAACAAGTACTGGTTAAGGCAAACATGACCATGAATTTCAAATTCAAAGAAATAGAATTCTTATAATATTTTTCTGAGACAAAACAATGCATTCTCAACGAGGACAGCAAATAAGGACCATAGTCATATCAAAGCCGACAATACTCAAACCATAAGAGTTTAAATTATGAATTTTCTTTATAAATTGAACAGAATTTTGGTAAGTATGAATACTATTACTAAGGAAAGAAGAGAACCTAGAAATTAAATAGATGTTTGTCTAATTTGTAGGAAACAGTATCAATATTTCATACCATGGGTCTAAAAAGAACACTTGCTTTATAAACTTTGTGGTGTGTACCAGCAAGCATAATTGTTCACAGAAGGAATCCGGGACTTTTTATAATTTTTAATTACATGAGAAGATTTAATGGCTTGTCTAATTTTGATTACATTAGAATTACCTGGATCCCTGCTAATAGAACAATACGGACCTTCATTGATAAAATTTTCAACTTTTTTAACATACATGTTTTTATCCAAACCAACAATCTGACTTTTCTTTATATTTGTTTCATATATTAGCTTTTGGGGCTTTTATAGATCATTTTGGTCTATTTTTCACCTTGTTGGATCTCGTTTATGCTTGTTCCGACTTAACTCGTCTTGTTGAAATTTTTTTTGTTAGGGTTTTGGCACAGTCTTGTGCGCTACTTTTTGTTTTGGATTGGTTGAATTATTCTTTATTCTGCTTTCTGATTGGCTCTCTCAGGTGAACTCTTAATTAAGGACTTGGGTATATAAACTCTTCTGTTTTTTCTACATGTAAATTAAAAACCTCGAACCTCCAATTAAGGTCACTGAATTAATGTCACAGTTTGACGATAAGAACCACATATTGAAACCGGAGATTAAAGGCGCCTGGTGCTCTGTCCTGTACGACACTCGTATTGATATATACTCGTATCGCAAATAAACACAAATAACACGATAATGTAACATACAGCTGTTCCGAGTATACGCTGGATCCTCTTAGTCAGTGCAAAAGAACCAACAAATCCGAATTCCAAAAGAGGAATGGGCGCAGATGAAAGAAGCAGAGGGGATTATTACGCTTACCAGCACTTGTTTACCGCAAAATTCTTTTGCTTTTCATAATAAATTTTGCAGTATGTCTGATGGCTTGGCTATGGGTAATCCACTCAGTCCTATTCTCAGTGACATCTATATGCATTATTTTGAAGTCAAGCTTTTTGAAACTATTCAGTTTGTTTATTATACTCGTTATGTTGGTGACAGTTTTGCTCTTCTGGATCATACTTTTAATGATATCGATGGTATTTTGAATTCCATTGATCCATGCATTCAGTTTACCTATGAAATGGAAAAGAACAATCGTCTTGCATTTCTGGATTGTTTGGTCATCCGGAATGATGACGAATTTCTCACTACTGGCTTCCGGAAACCTTTTTCGGCCTCTCTACCTCCACATAAAAATACCTGCCATTCGCCTAACCAGAAAAATGCTGCTTTGAATACGTTTGTCCATCGTGCTTTGAACGTTTGTTCTCATATGGATTTGCTCAATTCTGAGATCAATTATTTAAAATCTGTTACTTTTAAATAGTTGTTATTTGATTGTGGTTATTCTCCCAGCATTGTTGATCGTGATATTCAAACAGTTTCTAAACCATCCTCCAAACTAACTTCCGAAAAAGATTTCAATAACACTACCATTTTACCATTTTTTCAAAAATCAGTCAGCAGATTGCTAAAATTCTTAAAAAAATTCGAATTCAATATTACATTTAAACCTTCTAATAAACTCAGATTTTCTAATCTCAAAGATCCTTTAGAAATTTCTAATAGTTGGGGCATTTACAGTATTTCTTGCCAGTGTGGTCTTTCTTATATTGGTCAAACTAAGCGTGATTTAAAATTTCGTATTAAGGAACATGAAAATTATGTCGAAAAACAGGAATTTAATAAATGTTTAATTGCTCAGCATTGCTATCAATTTGACCACCGTTTTGAGTTTTCTACTGCAAGGATCATACATAAATGCACGTCGATCTATGATCTTGAGTACTTTGAAGCCTTCCACATCCAGAAAAATTCTAGTAATTTAGTTATTGACTTGTCCAGTACTCTATTTTTGTCCGCGGTCTGGCAGAGTACCCTGTGAAAAAAAAAAGCTTTATTTTTTTGTGGCTGTTTTATGTCTTTTTAACCTCTTATTCGTCTTGATGGGCGGTTTCATTTATCCTCAGACTTGATTTGTCTTAACCGAATATTCCTATTGTGTTTTGGCACACGTCAATCTTGTGTTGTTACTTCTCATTTTCTGATTGACAGATCTGCTCTTCTTGTTGCTTTCTGATTAGCTCTCTCTTAATCCAGGCGTTGGGTATATAATCTCCTCTGATTTTTTAATCTGAGCCCATTCCTCTTTTGGAACTTGAGTTCGTTGGTTCTCTTGTACCGAGGAAGGTGATCCAGCATATCATGGAAACAGTTATACACCGCATTGTTTTATTTACATCGCTCTTGTCTTCCTTATCCTTTGCACAGCGATTTTACTTACTTAAATACATTGCTCAAGTTTTCTTTATCCTTTGTATAAAGTGTTTGTACCTACTTATTAAGGTTTGTTTGCCTAACATGCAAAACTTTTCTGAATGTATTGTATGAAGTAAGCATTTAAAGGGTAAAAATAAAATAATTTTATTATTATACTCATGAATATATTACTCAATTGATTAACTTCCTTTAAAATGTAGTCAATAAAACCAAAACTTTTTGAGTAATATCAGACTTACTACTGTGTGTTTAACTTTTGAAAGGAAGTGGTATCATACTCCATGGAAAAGTAAAATTTGTAGTTATATAAAAATAGTGAAATTCTTTATTTTTTTTTTAATCAAAAGCATGCAATTTATCAAGAACAGTGTACATTGTAATTCTGTAAGTCACTTTATTCACTTTTAAATGCAAAATTACATATAAAAGTTATTTTTGCAACAAACTTTAATATAATTATGTTTTTGAATTATTTTTACATTTTTGAAAAGAAATATTTGAAAAATTGAAGGTGTTTCTCTTGTTTGAGCCCCTCCAAAATCAATAAACTTCTGACATTCATTGATTGGAAAATCATATTCAATTTTATTTTATTTGCTCAATTTGAAAGATACGTGGGGGGAAAAATTTATCACCTCGTTAATGGTGTATGAAAAATTTTAAATAATGTTGTTCTCCATTTATTTTGGATGAAAAGTATAAGAGTTTATTTTATTTTTCATGAATTCTTCCATTTTAGATTAAAATTATGAATTATTTTGAAAATGGCTCATTTCACCATCGTATCAAAAAGAGCAAGCATTCTTTTTTAAATAAATATTTATATATTAACTATCAACTTTTGCTTCATTTTTGTACAAAATTATGTTTCAATAATGTTTTATTCGATTTTCGAAAAATTGAGGCCATTTTTACAACCCATTCATCTCGCAAAACAATACTGACATTCACTGATTGAAATAATCATATGGAATTTTTTTTCAATTTTATTAATTTATCCAAGAGACATTGTGATCACAGGCAACAGACATCATTTGAAAAAAAGACTCAAAATATGTTGATCCATCAAAATCCGAGGGTTGGACTTATGACTTTTACCACCAAACTTTCCCAATACATTATATTATGTATGTATGTAGGAAAAGTAAAATATGTAGTCACTCAAGATATGATTGTACAATTATTATGCCATTAAAAGTATGTCACAAGCCATTGCTATTAAAAGTATGCCAACATTCAATTAGAATAACTTTCTTAGTTTGGTTGTTTGAGAATATAACCATCCATAAATAAGGGCGTTAAAAAATATTGCACAACTAAATATCATGAAAACAATTGGTCGCAGACCCATGATGGTACCAATTTAAAAAATACTTCATACAAGAAAATTTTTCAGACTACAACAGTTTGGGTCACATGTTTTAGTAAAAAATGTATAAAATATAGCTTTTTATATGAGCCCTTTGCAAAGGAAGTTCCAATTAATAAAAATTGTTCTTTATTCACTTAAAGAACTTTTGAAGAAAAAACCCCATTCTGTAACATGCGAAATTGACTGTGAAAATATTGTCAAAATTAAATGACTTAAATCACTTTGATCAAAAGAAATGGTGAAAACATAGATTTCAGGGGTCATATAAAAATTAAATTTCCTTAAATAAAAAGTTCCATTCAAAAACTTGCACAAGTACTTATCTTTAGAAAAAGTTTTATACTGTCCCCAAATTATTCATGAAAAACTCTAATTAATGATATCTCAAGCAATTTAATCATATAACAATGGAGCTTTTTTGTTTGACTAATTGGGCAATGGAAAATACTGTTATAACTGATAATTTTTTTCTAAGGGGCCCATATAAAAGTTACATTTTGTACTCCTTTACTAAAAGGTATTACATGATCACAATTTGCATACAATGATAGCCTATCTTAAATAAAGCATTTCCTAAATTGGAGTCATAGGGCAACAACGAATCATTTAAGATATACTTGTTGTGCAATGTTTCTGAAATATCCTGTATAATTATATGTAAGAATTTTATGCTTCAAAATACAAAAATTGGACTAAAATGAAAACAAATAAAGGAAACTCTTCAAATGACGAAAACAAGTAAATGGCTGAAAATAAATTTTTATATATACAATAAACATAACAATTCCACATTTTAGATTATTCATCAAGAATATCTGCAATAGATTTTGATATTCTGCTATGAAATATATTTGACAATTCCATCATGAAAAGCATATAATTATGCAGTTTGAAACCTTGGATGGAATTCTGTTTAAGCAGCTGAACAAGATTAAAATTGTGAGCATTTTTTAAAATCATACTCTGCATATGCTTTAATATGGACACAAAAAAATATAATGCAAAATCTCCCCCAAATACAACCGCAACAAGAATAAAATGAGCAATTTCAGTAAAGTCTAAATAGTTCCAATAACAATGCATAGTCCAGTACTTAAACATAGTAGATGGCAAAACTCTGCTAAACTGAAATGCTGAATAGACAAGAGGGAGAGTTTTCTTGACAATGATATCACAATGTTCCATGATGATATTGAAAGTTGTAACATATTTTACATTCTGTTCCATGCCTTGCAAAATCCTTTCATACCAAACGAAGAGGGAAGTAGATGATTTAGCAAATGTTTCTAAAAACGACCATGCTTGTATATCACATCTAAAAATGAAATTTAGAGTGCAGATGAATATGTCAATTTGGAATCTATTTTCTGTGCTATGTAGAGATATCCCAGCTTTCAATAGCTTTTCTAGCATTCCCTCATTATCCACTTCCACTAGATTTAAGAATTTCCTATACCTTTTGGCCATTTCCAGGCCAACCAATATTTCATCCTGTAAAATAATATGATCAACATCATCTAAAGTCACAAAATTTAAAGTTCTAGAAAGAGCTGGCAATGATTCCATTTTATTTAAACTTGCTTTAAGCATTTGAGATACAGCATCAATATTTAATAAATCTCCTTCTATATATTCAAGAAAAGTATCCCTCAGATTTACATCACTAAGCTCAATTGAAGCAATTGTTTCCATGGCTCCACCGAGAGTCGTGCCATAATACATATCAGGCACAGGGTAATTCTTAAAAAATGGCCAATTGTAGTCCTCAGTATTCTCTGACAGAGTTTCTGGAGGTAAAACTTTTTCCGATGCCCCACCAATAGTATACAATTTCACTAATATATGATTTTGTATGACCGACACTGGGTCAATTAAAAATATGCCATTTACACTAGTGTTATGAGACTGAAGGTCAAACAGAAGATCCGATAGTTTATATTTTGCTTGTAGATAACATGATGATAAAATTGAGCAAGTGAGTAAAGATATAACATTAAGAACAAGTATATTGTATTCTTCAAACATAATAAATTCCTGTTTTGTCAAGCTAGGAAAAAGCAATAAACACTGAAATAACTTAATACCACTCTCACCATTGCAATCAATCAATATATCATTCTGGAAGATGTCAGGAAAAATGGATGGTATCAGTATTTCAAATATATTCTTAACTTGGTTTAAGTTTTCTAAATCACCTCTATCGAGCTGCCAAATCACAGATGAAAGTTTGAATATAATTGACTTATTTAAAACAGGTTTTGTAGAATATGTTGTATCTAGAGCCAGTGATAAGACAGCTACATCACGAGGACAGACAGAGCTTTTAAATTTTATACAATTCAGTATTTTTTCTAATAAAATATTAACACTAGTTTCAAATAGTTCAGTTCTGTGAGATATAAAGATACTATTAGGTTTTCTAAGCATGGAAATGAACACAAGAGAAATATTTTGTTCCGTCTCCAATGATAAATTATTCTTCATCCCAGGACTGTAACTTGATGCTAAAGCCTTTGAAATGCAGTTGATTTTTAGGCACCAAGTTAAAAAGGTATTAATAAAATTTGAATTAATAAAGAAACTGGAAGAGTCAGATAGAATTTGCTTTACAAATAAAAGAGTAGAATTTAAAAGCATTATTGCCTCAGAAGAAACTTCAGGAAAATCAAAAGTAAAATTAATCAAATATTTCAGTAGCTTGAAAGTAAAATCGAGAATACTATCTTCAGTTTCTTGAGAACATATAATATTAGTAAAATTATAGGACATATGGCAAACACATTGGGTAGTAAACAAAATACTTTTAAGACACAAATTTTCTATATCTGTAAAATTTAATAGAATTTTCATTAAAGAATCACAGAATAAGGATATATCGTCACTAGACCAAATGTGGTACCATACATTAGAAACTACATCACATACGACAGAACAACAGGCCAAGCAAGATATCTGGCATAATTTATGAGCACATTTCATCACCAAATCTAAAACATCTACCCAGGAAACAGATGACTCTTTATCAATATCTGAACAATTAAATATTTCTCTGCCTTGTGAATATTGTAACAAGTGTGATACAAAACAAATTACGTGAGTAATTTCTGAAATTTCAGCAAAATTTTGGCAACACTCATTGTTCCAAGATGCACCATTATCACTAAACTTTTTGCAAAATTGAATGGTGAATTTTATAATGTATATGTCTTTCTGTAATGCATCAAGAAGAAAGGCTCTGCTAATATGCCCATATAATATACTTTTTAACCACTTTGATTTCTTATCACAGAGAGCAACACACAACCAAACAGGAAAAATATTGGGACTTTTAGAACCATAAGATAGTATGCTAATACTTTGAATGGTAATATCCTCAATAACTTGCTGGGGGTATCTTAACCAATGATTAGGAATATTCAGCAAGAACTTGTTTAACATTACTATGATTTCTACAACACATTTACATTTATTTATAAAATCAGAAACATTTTGATTCATAGAAGGAAATATATTTTGCACTAAATGCTTTATAAGACTATTGAAGCTTTCTTGCACGACTTTCGGCTCAGAAGAACTTAACATTTTTGTATAAACTTTTATACTAGCTTCTTTTAAAAAGGATACATTACTGAGTAAAGTGTTGTGAAGCCCACTTTCTACAGCAGGCCATAAAGTACGTTTAATGATGTGTTCTAAAGATGGTAAACGGGAAAAAGTTTCTAAAGCTTCTAATTTTTCGGCATTTACACCATTAGATAATGTATGAATAATATCCTGAAACTGGTCAAAACTTATATAATCTATTGATGCTGTATTAACACTTGATGCAGAGCTACACTGTGAAACAGTTCCTTGGTTATCTTCTTTGGGAACATATTTCTCTTTGTCTTCAAAAAGATGATTCAAACTATTCAAAAAGGTTTTCCCAAACTCTTTATATTCATCAGATTCAGAAACATTACCAACAGAAGCACTTATATCATCAGATAAAACAGGCTCAATTTCAGATTGCTTGAGAATGTCTTTCAAAACCGAGTTTCCAAATTTAAACCGAACTTGACTTTTCAAATGATG
Organism: Amaurobius ferox; assembly: GCA_951213105.1. Taxonomy (NCBI): domain Eukaryota; kingdom Metazoa; phylum Arthropoda; class Arachnida; order Araneae; family Amaurobiidae; genus Amaurobius; species Amaurobius ferox. Next base: position 54,417,384 of record OX578149.1, read on the forward strand.
ATGCAAAATGGCTTTAAAGCTCTCTTTATTCACCAAGGATTTGAAATCCATCTGAAAAAGAGAAGAATTATATTTTTATTTTATTTTCAAAACTATTTATTATAAAGTTTTATAGCCCCTCCCCATAGATATAGAGTTCAGTTTCTCTCCTCCTCCCCTAGAAAAAATATTCAAGTGCAAATAGTGGCAGATTAAAATCCCCTATTCATATAAATGTATCATTTGTGATTGAAATTTTCAACGGAATAAAATCTATGGTTGGGATACTTCTTTGGAGCATTATGAAAACTGTAAACACTTTGGACACTTTATATATGTAAACACAATATAAATGGACACTTTGGACACAATATAAATATACACAAGTTTTACTTGTTTTGTTGGAAATATGGTACATTTTAAGAAAATATAGAAATAATTCAATATTTTTCTTTACAAAAAGAAAAAACTAAAAAATGTTTTTGTGTGTGCAAGATTTTGCTTCACTTTGTTTATTTTCATTCGAAATATCTTTTAAACAATAAAAGATAGATATAAACAGTAAGAAACAAAAATGTTCAGTAAGAAATTAAGTTTCTAGATCAATAATTTTTATTTTTTATAAAGCTCTTATAGTTTTTGGGGAATCATCTCATCAAGTCCATAAAAAGCAAACATTTTCCATTTCTCAAGTTTGCAATGCTTACATTTCAAAAACTAAAAGTGTTAGCTATGAACTATTAAAAGTAATTTGTAACCCTTTAAAAGTCCTACAAGGATATGTAATTCGATTTTGGATTGAGTTCTTAGTTTTTGAGAAATAGAGTGGTTATAATTATGATATTTCAATATTTTGAGCTATTTTGAAATGGTGGTTCTAATTGCGATATTTTAATATCGCAATTTAATTTTGAAAATATTCAAAGAAGGCAAATCACTTACAAGGAAAGAAATTATTCGTGCAAAACTAATTTAGCTCCATCAAACTGGAGTCACTGCTGATTTTTTTTTTTTTTTATGAATAGATAATGTAATAATCTGATATATAATAGAGAAAATTAGAAAAGAAGACACATCTAAGAAAAATATTTCCTCAACTACACAACCGATTTTTATTAAATCTTTTCATGCAATGAGGCTGAGTCCAGGAAATATTCTGAAATTAGTATTATTTTCTCTACTTGTACTTTTAGAATAGTGAAAATTATGTTTTTGTCTCTTGAGTGCCCAAAACTTAAAAATAGCTCTCACTACTTTGTTAAGCTTAAATGGGAGGTTTGTGAAAAGTTTATAGATTATGTACACACACAGTCACATGTTCACATTAAGAAGTTAAAATATAAACTTTTAAATTAATATTATGCCAATTCTCAAAATAAAAACAGTATTTAAAAAAAAAACTTACTTTCAGCATATTTCAATATGCAACTTTGAGTTTTAAACTGATAATTTTAATAACTTTTCCCAAAATAATAAAATCAGCATAAAACACTGGTTGCACCATATCATTAGGAAAGCCTTTCAAACCAAACTCTTCAATTTTGATGAAATACAATATATCCTAATATCACCAGTACAAAAAAATATATCTACTAAATCAGTAAATAGGTCTAAAATACAGAATATACATCTATAAGAAGGGAATTTTTGAATTATATCTTAGCCTGTACATTTCACATAGATACATTTGTATAAAAAATGGAACTATATAAAATTATCTTTTCTATGCAATTTGCATTGGAACACAAATTATTTAAAATTTGAAATTCTTACAGGTAGTATTTCCAGTGGAGAAACAACGATAATTTCCAAAATAATGGTGGCATATTTTATGTGAAAAAATAATAGTTTGAATTAGACTATGAATCTGCAAAATAAATATTTTATTAATCAACAGCATAAAAATATTTAATAAGGTATCAACCAGTTTTAAAGGCAAAAAAAAAAGTCTTTTTTCATCAAGATAAATCGGTTTAGGGTGTCCAGATGACAGAGTTATCCAAAATAATGAAATCACATTTCAGAAAGTTTTAATTATAGACATTTCTGGCTTAAACATAATTACGAAGGAAAACTTTTATTCTTGCTATAGTTATCTTAATGAATTTCAATATCAGTAGGGGAGAGGGGGGGGGGGGGCACATTTGGACGTTTTTTGTTTTATACAAAAATCTAACCCTATTTTTTTTTACTAACCATAATCTTACACCTAATCTTTTCAAATATATGTACTTAAATATTAGGAGATGTCATAACTTTTTTTTTTTAAATATTTAAAAACATACAAAAATTGTCCACATGTGCCCCTACATGGGGTACATTTGGACATGCTTGAGGCACATTTGGACAAATAAATATAACATTATCAACAGTTTAAAATAACACAGACAAATGACCTGGATTCACATAAATTGGAAATGTTCATTAGGAACAATATTTTTGTTGCTATAAATAAGGACAGTAAGGTATTTTAATTATATTTTAGAGTCTTAAAAAAAAAAAAAAAAACTTTTAAAGAAAATACATAATTCTAGTGATGTTCTATGATTTTCACGGTTTGAGTCATAGTTTTTTACCTTATCAAAAAGAAATTTGCTTTAAATTATGGTGAACATTTTAATAATTGAAACAAATAAAGGCAAAATAATCAAATACACATTAAGTTTTATGGAAAACAAACTTTATTCCTATTCCACGTTATAAGACTCTAAATTGACCATAAATGTTAAGTTTGTTGCTGCACGTTCAGTTCCTCCTATTATAATTGGAGGTGGAAGTTTAGCTACTATGTCCCTTTTCTCAATGGTTGACTCGTCGTGTCTTATCTGGAAAATTGAAAAAATTTTGCTTTGCAACTTTCTTTCGTAAGTATTTGACCTCATACTCATAAGGATCTAAAGTTTTTTCAATTCGTCCAATGTAGTAAACTGCTTTTGACTTTGTATTGAATCTTATTAGAACAAAGTCATTTACATCAAGGGAATCATCATCTAATAGCAGCTTCAACTCCTCGAGATCATCATCTGATTTAGATTCCACTCTATCATCTGATTCAGAATGTGATTGGATCTTTGATTGACCATATAGCTGATCCACCATATCAATCTTAATTCTTTTTTTGGATTCCTCTAAATCAAACTTTCTTTTTCTTCCAAATGCTTCTTTCCTTTCTTTGTTAACTCTAACTTTCTCCATTTTTGCTAAAGTGATTTGTTCAATTCTTTCCTTTTCAGGAGTATCCGTGTAAATTCTAGACTTTCCTTTTCATGTAGATGGCTTTTTTCTTGGTGGAGCTTTAGGAAAAGGTCTTATAACTTCTGGAGTTAAAATTTGAGTTGAAGATCCAGGTTCAATTAAGTTCTTATGGTCAAAAGTAGATGAAGTTGAAGGCTTAGGCTCATTAGGAGAATCTGAATGTTCAATTTCTACATCTTCAGATATTTCGACAGGGTTTGGTCGATCGGTGACAAATGCTGGAAGAAAGTCTTTATCACTGAAAAACAGTCTGTCAACAGGCCATATCCCAGTATTCTTGAACGAACTGTTGATATTTCTTGGAGTGAAAGAATTAAGATATGCATTAGATGATAGTTCTGCTATTTCATATATGGTGATGGTCTTTCCTGGATTAGAAGCCATCCAATCATTTAAAGCTATTTTTACTGTACCTTTGAAAGAAGAATAAACACCAACATCTAGCGGCTGCATACAATGTGAACAGTGAGGGGGAAATGATAAAACAACAATTCCATTTTCTTTTGCATAGGTGATAGCTTCTATTGATGCGTGGGTATCATGGTTGTCCAGCAGTAAGAGTATTGGGTTTTCCTTCGTACTTTATGTATGCTTTTGAATATGCTTCAAAGCTTCTACAAATAGCTCTTGTGTCATCCAGCCTGATTTAGAAGACAAGCCTAAGCTTCCACTAGGTTCACCTTTTAAAAAGTTATCCTTATATCGTTCACGGGGAAAGATGTACACAGGTGGAATTGTGTTACCTGGTGCAGTTATAATCCCATAAAAGGTAACCAACTCTCCTCGTTCTCCCGAAACTGCTTGACCAACTTGTTTTTTGCCGCTTTTAGAAATTACTTTTGGACTGGGTAGTGCTGTTAAGATTCCACTTTCATCAAAATTTAGAATTCCGATTGGAATGAACTTGTACTGTGCCATAACATCTAAATAATTTTTTAAAAATGCATCAATATTTTCTGTATTGAAGGCAGTAGCCCTGTCTAAACTTGTATTCTCTGGTCTTCGAAGAGAAAGGTTTGGCTGTCGCTTCATATAGCTCTTCATCCAGTCGATACCAGCCATTTTATTATTTCTCCACGATTGAGGAAACTTTTTATTTAAAGCTTCTGCATAGTTAAATGCAAGTATTCTGGTTTGAACATAGGTCAGGCCATATTGTATGTGAGGCTTAGATTAAATCCTGATAAGTTGTGAATAAAATTATAGAATTAGGCTTAACTACACTAGCAAAGATTAAAAGCTACAATCTTTGTTATTTAAAAAATTATTTTAAGCACCTTATTGCTTTAATTTTGTGTTATAACTTCTAAATATAAAACATTAGGGGCACATTTGGACAGTCCACATGTGCCCTCCAAAACAGTGTCCAAATGTGCCCCATAGTCCCATGTTTAGAATTTCGTTAAGCCTAACTTAGCAGAAATTATTTTTGACAAATATGATTAATAAATCATTATGTTCACCAAACAGGCTATTTAGTTTTATAATAATTAATTTTCATGATGTAATATAAATATGTATAATTAGGATTGAAACAAATCCAGCATAACTTACTTTTAAGCTTCAAAACTGCTTGTTTGACATAACTGGAAAAATTTCACCGCCAATTGCTTCAAATTTTCCTGGGAAATGGATCATAGTGTTGCCAACTAAATATAATTATTTCATAATTTTCACATTTTTTTAAGTTAGGGAAAATTGAGTTGTCCATACGTGCTCCTGTCCAAATGTGCCCCCCTCTCCCCTACCCTTAGTGGTAGAACAAACATTCAAATGATAAATTAATAATCAACATACACAATGAAAGTTTTGTTATTCCATACTACTTGAAGCATGTTCAGATTAATTGTAGACACAGGTCACTGATTTTGACTTCGTAGCACGTGCACATCTACACACAGTTTTTTAAATTCTCTAAGTGACCAAGAGTGGTAATATATAGAGATCACTGAACCTATTATTTTCTACCTCACTCTTTTTTTACTGTCAGCATTTAAAAAAATTTTTTTATTCTAACAGGCATGGCAATAGAAATTATCTATTGCTATGATAAAAAGCACCCATTTCTCCTTAATTTCCTACTTTTAGAAATCTCTTTTTCTATTCCCTTTTAATTTCTACAGGAGATAAAAGCTGGAATTTTCCAGCCCAGTGATGCCAAAAAACAGAAATCCTTGAAAAAAAGTACTTACTTTGCTTTAAACAATTAGCTTTAACTAGATCTTGGGGTGTCAAAGCATTTGATTCATGGAATAATTAGAAACCAGGGTAGAAACTCACATTATTGATTATCTGAAAGAGATATATCACAATGTTAAAAATTAAATAAACAAATAAAATTACAAACAAAATTTTATCCTTTTAAAAGTGTTACCAAAAGGCACATTGCGAACATGTAACTACCACAATAAAATTTATCATCAACTTGGCCAGTACAATCCTAGATTTTAGGATTGTTTATTAATACAAAAAGCTTCAGTTTAATCTTTAAATTTAAATACTTAAACTTAAAATATCCCACTTAAAGGAGGTCTTACACAGCTCACTTTGCTAAATAAGTCGCTTTTCCTTAAATGTAAAAAGTTTTCCTTAAATTTCCTTAAATGTCAAAAATGCAAAAAGTGAAGCACATTCAATTTTTAACAAGTACCATCTGTTTCATAGATTTATTTGCTTTATGAAAGCTGTTTTCTGAAAAATGTAAACAAATTCTCAAATAAGAATTCCAAATCAGCAGATTTCCATTTAAACAAATTTCACTGCAATCGAATCCTATAAAATTATATTTCTAGTTTATAAATTTGCGAAGTTCATCTTTGATGTAGCTTAATTCTTTTATAAAATATAAGTTTTGAATTATGTGTAAATTTAGGATCTGATAAATTCAGTGAACAAATTGCAAACAATTTGAATGAAAAGCCTTTTTATAGAGGAAAAAGAAGTCAATTAAAAAAAAAAATATTGCAATTGGTATAAATGCATTAAATTCATTTTAGTAAATTTTTCTTGTAATGGGTATTTCCCGTCTTGAATTTAATCTTTCAAATCTACCTTTTCTTGCAACAACATAAAGGACTTTTAGGCATGCATTCATTGTTGATGTTTTGAAGTTGAATGCACCATCTGAAGAAACAGTAAGGAATTCTCAAGCTAGATCAAAATTGTACTCAAATAGTATACTTTGAACATATATTAATTTAACTTTTTTTGGCATGTGTTTACTGTCCAAAACACAAATATTTACACATAGGAAATAGCAGCAGTAAAATCATTGTAAATTGAAATCTGCTTAGCACTGAATTCTTACTTCCAAATAATTTTTTATGCTGTTAAAAATCAGCTTATTTAGTTGTTGGACAAAATTTTGTCATAGCCGGTGTCGGCATATTATTTTAATAGTCAGATAAAACATTATATAACAGGTGTAGAGAGTCTGTGTAATGTCACAATTCCAACATTTTGCAGTATATCTAAAATGTTTTATGCTCCATCTCATAGAGGACAAAAAACCGTAATCATCTGGTATACAGTTAATAAAATTAGAGGTGAATAGCATGGCCAAGGCCTAACTGTATCATATCAGACCTTAACATTAACAATTGATTTCATTGTCAATAAAAATCCTGGAATGAACAGAAAATCTACGCTAGATGGCACTAGTTACATAAGCAGATTTTCAAGTTTTTTATGTTATTCTATTAGAATTTCCATTGTCTCTTTATCCACTTTTTTTACACTATATAATAAAAATTTTTTAAACTGTTGAATTTTAACTTTTTGAATTAGTATTAAAGGTATATTTGTATGATGTCGTACTGTATGATGTTGAATAGCATGGCCAAGGCCTAACTGTATCATATCAGACCTTAACATTAACAATTAATTTCAGTGTCAACAAAAATCCTGAAATGAACAGAAAATCTACGCTAGATCGCACTAGTTACTTAAGCAGATTTTCAAGTTTTTCTATATTATTCTATTAGAATTTCCATTGTTTTTTTACCCACTTTTTTTACTCTATATAATAAAATTTTTTTAAACTGTTGAATTTTAACTTTTTGAATTAGTATTAAAGGTATATTTGTACAATGTTGTACTGCTGTGCACCTTTTTATAAGTCAGATTCAAGGGAAGAGAAGGTTTCTTTCCATGAATTCCCAAGCGATACTAATCGGACTCAGATGAGGCTGAAAGTTATATCACAATAATTTTGAGTCAAACCTCGAGTCATGTTTTTCAATTGTATGCAGAAAACATTGATAGAATAAAAAATGCCATTTAAAACAGTGCCGCCCATAAGGGGAGACAGATGATACTCGAATCGGAAGGCCTGGGTCCGAATATAATTTTGAAAGGAATAAAGGGTCATGGATTGAACAGAATATTTCTAAATAACAAATGTAAGATAATGTTATAGGTATAGCCAGAGTTTCATAGATAGGGGAGGATGACAATCGAATGGAGAACATTTACAGTGCTGGATTTCGTTTTATAGTTTACGAAACTGGTCTGTGAATGCTGGTTGTTGCATTGTGACAGGGCTGTCCATTGGGGGTGGGGGGGATGGACACAAATTGAGTGGAAGGGCCCGAGGTCCCAATTAATACTCTGGAAAGAAATAAAAGGACATGGATTGAATGGATAACTTGTAGATTTAAATATAAGATACTGTTATAGAACATTACATTTTTCTTTTAAATATCTGCATAGTTCACAGACGTAGCTATAATTTTAGAGAAGGGGAGGATGATTATTAAATGGAGGACATTTACAGTGCTGCATTTTGTTTTATAATTTGTAAAAATAATCTATGGATGTTAGTTTTTGCATTGAGACAGGACCACCCATTAGACGGGATAGACACAACAGGATTTCGTTTCCCAATTTATGAAACCCAACTATAAATGTTGGTTTTTGGAATGGGGACAAGGCTGTCCATACGGGGAGATGGGCACAACCTGAGTAGGGTGGTCTGGCCCCCAATGAATACTTTGGAAAGGAATAAAAAACCATGGATGGAAAGGAAAACTTGTAGATTTAAATATAAGATAATGCTATAGAACATTAAAATTTTCTTTTAAATATCTGCACAGTTCACAGACATAGCCAAAATTTTAGAGAGGGGGGGGGGGGGATGACGATAAAATGAAGGCCATTTACAATACTGGATTTTGTTTTCCAATTTGCAAAACCTATCTATGGATGATGTTTTTTCCATTAGGACAGGGCCACCCATAAGGGGGGATGAACACAACTCGAGTGGGAGGGCCCGGGTTCCCCAATGACTACATTGGAAAGGAATAAAAGGTCCATGGAATACTGTTAAATCATATTACGAAACTAGATTTTTAGACCAAAGCACAAGTACATCTGACTGTGAAATTAAATACATCACATTTTAATAAATAATTTGTTTTGACACAATATAAAAATCTGGGCGCGGTAGCCCATTGGTTAGCGCGCTGGAGTTGCACTCGGTAGGCCCGGGTTCGATTCCAGCTGCTGCCAAAACTGCCGCCGTGTTCATGCGGAGTACGATCACGTTAAACATGTGGGTCCGAAAGTCCTTCCGAGAGGTTGGTGGTAGGGGAAGGAGGGTACGGTCCCTGTGGATGCCTCCCCCACTGGGTTCCGGTCTAAATTGGGTGGCACTTCCCGACCGTTCAAACAGTTACCTTACACCTTTCTGGTAGGTCGGACGGTCTGGGTTTCAACAACAACAATATAAAAATCTTTTGGTAAATTTTTGAACAAGCACACACAGCAATAATATTAAATTAACATGAAAATGCGTAATGTTCTTTAAAATTATTCACAAATGAACTGGAAATAACAGGCGTTTTCCGACTTTGATTTTGTCTGTTGTTATACGTTCGACAGTTTGTTTGCATTCTATGCCGATAGATGGCACTACCAACCTAAGCAAATTGACTTGTAATGGTAATGACTTCATGTATGTTGTAAAATATTGTAATGTTATAATAGCCCAAAACCAAAGAATCTCTAACCGTGTTTATATACTGTAGGATACAGTTAAGCCTCAGCGTGGCACTCCAGCTTTGCCCCTGCATACTGGGATTTTAGTTGCCATGTGATTCTTGATGATGAATCAATTGTACCTTACAGTGGGCCAAGTATCACTCGAAAATAGGGTACAGATGTAATATAATCCCTTTTTCCTTCTTGGCGATTTTAGGTGAGATTCTGGCAATCTCTGCTATGATTTGGAGAACATTCTATTCTGGCAACTCTTTCTGCATCTTTTGCTGCCCAGGTAAAAATGGCAACAATCTATTTTGACAAGCCTTTCCACATCTTTTGACACCAAGGTAAAAATCGCCCTTTTGTCGCTAAGGTAAAAATAAAAAAAAATTGATTTTTATGTTGTGCTCTATAAGCCACAGAACACCTGCTGCTATGTGTGACTTCCAACAGCAAGCGGTACCAGATTCTGTGATATTTTTTTAGCTGGCATAGGCCCATGCTCTAATTGCTATGGATCAACTGTTGCATAAACAGGGCCAAAAGTGTGATTTTTACCTTGGCAACAAAAACGATAAAAGACGCAGAAAGGGTTGCTAGAATGAAATGTTGCAATTTTTACTTTGGCGACAAAAGATGCAGAAAGAATTGCCAGAATGGAATGTTCTTCAAATCATAGCATGGATTGCCAGAATCTCACTTAAAATTGCCAAAAATAAAAAAGGGATTATATTACATCTGTTTCGGAAATAGTGACTGACTATACAATAGGGTCAATAGAAATTATTTTGAGGGGTCGATAGTCAAACAATTTGTTCCCATTTTTCCAAATATAACTTCTTCGTATTTCAATGGGTTTCGATGAGTTCCTGGGGAAAGGTTATGACCCCTGCTCCCTCCTTGGCTGGCGACATCACTAACTCGATCGCTGTTGTTGCTTTCAATCATACGAATAACTTAAAATAGTGGCAGTGACTGTCTCCAAACATTAGGTTTCAGTAATGTTACTAATTTGTTCTACCCAATGTTCACTATTTGGGAGCTACAAGACAGCTACAGACATTAACATAAATGTGTAACTAAATAAATAAAATAAAGGTATACATCAAAACATCTCACTGCATGAAATTATCATATTTCATCTCTAAATGGATATAGAAATGGTCTGCAATGAACAACCCTTTGCAATTTATATGTAAATAACAGATTTCTGTCAGCAATCAATGATTACAGAGTTTGAAAAAGGTAAGGTTTTATGGAGATACTTTTATGAACACTGAATGAAGCTACTACATCCAGGCAAAACGATGACTGTTAATGCATTAATATTTTAGCACAACAACTTACTACACTACATAAGAACAGTCATAAATTTTCAAGATGCTATAAAAAGTAATAAATGATTGTCATCACTGAAAAAACTAACGGTTAATGCTCCGATAAAGAATGGTTTAAATGAAATACAATTCCTTACCAAACTTAATGGATGCCATAGCAACAAGATCTTGCAGTTACAGTTTCAAAATAATTTCGATTTTACGTACACCATGGACCTGCTCAATAATGGTAACTACTGCTTATGTGAACGCAAACGATACATAGAATATAAAATATATGCGTGGAATAAAGAACAACGAATATAGAATTTTATGTATAAGTTTGATATGACTGAAAAATGTATAATTTGTATTATGGAGACGGTGGATTAAGGATTCTCCTGTTTTAAGCTACGGTGGTGCTGCCATCTACGGGCATTTAAAAACAAAACTACTGCTTATGTGAATGCAAATGAAACGGAACGTAATACTCCGTCATATAAAAATATACATATTAAATTTTTACATAATCGATATACGAAATATGAATCATTTTTACTCTATGGGGGTATCTCGCATTTAAGACTGATCAAAATAGATTTTCCCGGGTTTTGGTGCATTTTTAAATTTTCAACAACATACAAGATAAACACCACTTTATCTCAAGTTAACTATTGGTGCTGCCATCTTCTGAGATTTTATAAAAATAAAAGTATACGAATTCAAGTTTAATTTTGTAATCAAAGTTCGCGCTTCCTTCTTAAAAACATTCTCAAGGGGAAAAGGAAACCAAAATGAACAATTATATTGCTACTGGCTTTCACAGGAAAATATGTGTATTTTTGGTTCGATTAGTCCAATGTTTGGGATCTAGGTGTATCTTTAGTCATAAATTTAAAAAAAAGTACTACTAAAAGTGTGACTTCTGAAAAAGTGATTGCTAGTGACGAGTACCGAATGTAGTATTTAAATTAAATACCATGCAACACATCAAAAGTACCAATACTGTTTATTTTAAAATGTTATTTATTGATATGAAGAAACTCAAAATAAGAGAAGAATAACTTAAATGTTATTTTGAATAGTTTTTACACTATGACGTCTGATTATCTGTGTCCTCCGCTCCTCACCCCCTCTACATATGTTCATCCGAATATTTTTAAAAGAAGGAAAAAAAATCATCGCATATTTTTTTGTAGTGTAAAACATTATAGTTATGTAATTTTTTAGAAATTTCCGAATTACATCGGCTTTACAGAAAGACCTATCTTTGTAAATATCATCAAACTTTTGTATCCAACAATTATTTTTCAAGAGCTATTCTTTCAAAGAGGATGCATTTTTATATAGATATTTAATTATGCCGCGAGGCGTTATTTGTACATGATACATTTGGATATCAAAAGATTTAAGAAAATATTAGAGATAGGTTAATACTATCAGCGAATACTCGAATACCAGTATTAGATATTTGAGATCTCAATTAAAATGTCACTTGAAGATATTCGAATACTCGAACATTGCGCTATTATTAACAGAGAAGTTCTGGAATAATAGGTCAGAATACTTCAGAAGAAGAAATTCGGCAGTACCTACTCGGTAACAAGTGCTTGCAATTTCGTCCCAGCAGCTCAGCGCTTGAGCATCCCCTGGACAGTTCGAAGATCCAAGGTTAGATTCCCGTTTGAGGCAGCAAGGTTCTTTACAATGACGCTCGAACAAATCAACCCTGTAGGTTAGTGCAAAGATGTCGGAGGTCTGAAAGCGACCCAAATACGACTACGGATACAGTGGATTCTGGAATACAGATTCAGTGGATTCTTGAATACGGATTCAGTGGATTCTTGAATACGGATTCAGTGGATTCTTGAATACGGATTCAGTGGATTCTTGAATGCGGATTCAGTGGATTCTTGAATACGGATTCAGTGGATTCTTGAATCCGGATTCAGTGGATTCTTGAATCCGGATTCAGTGGATTCTGGAATCCGGATTCAGTGGATTCTGGAATCCGGATTCAGTGGATTCTGGGATACGGATTCAGTGGATTCTGGAATCCGGATTCAGTGGATTCTGGGATACGGATTCAGTGGATTCTGGAATACGGATTCAGTGGGTTCTGGAATACGGATTCAGTGGATTCTGGAATCCGGATTCAGAGGATTCTGGAATACGGATTCAGTGAATTCTTGAATACGGATTCAGTGGATTCTTGAATACGGATTCAGTGGATTCTGGAATACGGATTCAGTGGATTCTGGAATACGGATTCAGTGGATTCTGGAATACGGATTCAGTGGATTCTTGAATACGGATTCAGTGGATTCTTGAATCCGGATTCAGTGGATTCTTGAATCCGGAATCAGTGGATTCTGGAATCCGGATTCAGTGGATTCTGGAATCCGGATTCAGTGGATTCTGGAATACGAAGCGTCGATTTCAAATTGGGAGAACAATATAAGTTAACTTGGAGGATAAAAATAGCATCAGGAGGATAACCTGAGGTCAAAATAGCAGGAGGTGTTCAGTCAGATTGTCAGTTACAAGCCAATCTGACATTAGAGAGAGGAAAATGCAGAGTTCACTTTGACAATAAGAGCTTGCAATTTCGTCCCAGTAGCTCGACGATAGAGTCTCAGCTGACCAGTTCGAGGAAGAACCCGGATTTCGATTTCCGATTGGAACAGCAAGTTTTTTTTTTACAAGTTTGCTTCCACCAACTAAAAACATTTTCAACTGCTGAATAAGAAACAATCTGATTCTTCGTTCGAAAAAAATTATCTATGAAGTATTTAGCCACGCTACCAAGATCTGGTTAATATTCGAATTCGAGAAAAGTGTTATTCGCTTATCTCTAGAAAATACGTTTTTAATTAGCTTTAAGAACGCTACATTTTGAGGTATTTTTCAGCATTTGATCATGAATTCAGAATTATTAGTATTTGAAAACTTTGGTGTGTCAACCAAAAAACTTACTCTACATGCAAGCAAATCTAGATATTGTGAGGGATAGAACGTAAGGGGATGTGGTTGGATTATGGGAATGTAGGAGACAAATTCAGATAATGTATTAACAATAACATAAATTAGAGCTTTTATTATTAGTTAATCTTGATGAAAATTAATATGAGTTTTTTTTTTTTTTTTTTTTGTGCTTTCAATTAAATTTAACATACCATATTCCATGAAATCTGCTTGACTGTTTCCAGAAACGTGCTCCATTTGAAAAAGTATTTTGTTTTTCATATCTGGAGAAGGGCTCACGATAAGTCCTAAACAAAGATGTCGATTTAGTTAAAAACACTTATAAAGTGTTCTCTATTTTAAAAATAGTGAATATTGCTTTTTCATGATTATTTTAATTTTCGATCAAATAAAGAATGCAATAAAATAATGAATATTATACTTTTATGATTATTTTAATTTTCGATCAAATAAAGAATGCAATAAAATAGTGAATATTACATTTTATGATTATTTTAATTTTCGATCAAATAAAGAAAGCAATAAAATAGTGAATATTACTTTTTATGACTATTTTCATTTTCGATCAAATAAAGAATGCAATAAAATCGTGAATATTACATTTTATGATTATTATAATTTTCGATCCAAAAAGAGTGTAATATCACAGACAACGCTTGACAATGTAATGCAACTAATTTAATTCGTTTTAAAATAATAAAAAAAAATGAAATATAAATGACATTTTCTGTAACAATTTTTAATATAATTTTTTTTTCGCTCTCAAAAAAAAAAATATAGAAAAATATTTGAAAGATTAAGAGTTTTTCCCCAGTTCGACTGTCTTGAAAACTAATAGGCCTCTGACGTATATTGATTGAAGGAATCGTGTACTAAATTTAATTTCATTTGCTCACTTTTTTAACACTTTACAACAAAGTTGAAAAGTGTTTATGACTTTGTTCATTCTGTCTGTCTGTCTGTCTGTCTGTCCGTTAGCACGATAACTGCCGTAAAAATGACTTAATCAAAATGAAATTTTAGTATGTTGTTCAGACGGTCTGTAGGACCTATGGGAATATAAATAAATAATATCACCCAATTAGTTTTGGATTGAACACGGGTTTAAAAAATGAAATACATTGAACCCAATGGGACCAAATTTTTCAAACATTTTTTAAGCGGATTTAAATTTCACAAATTGCTTCGAAAATTTCAGGTAATATTCAAATTGTTCCATAAAATATATAAAAAAAAATTCAGCGAAATATATTCAGTAGTTTTTTAAATAAAAATTAAAATAATAATAACACCTCTTACATGAAGCGATCACGTGACCATGATATGAAACGATCACGTGACCAACTTCAAAATATAATACGGCATCCATCTTGTCTCAAAATCGTCATTTTTAAAGTTCTGTTTAATTCATATTGAGTGTTATATCCTTCCTAAAACCACTTTATTTTTGCTTAAATTCTGTGCATCTACATACTGAAACAACGCAATGACAATATATTTGAGTTTAAATGAGCATCCAACTTTGATTATTTCTCTAACGAAGCCTATTTTTCACTTATGTGAAATGTAAACAGCAAAATATGTAGGATGAGTTGTATAGGAATTGCTGTATTTTTTTAATGCAAAAGAATTTAGCTCATGGAGTCTGCATAGCTGATATGAAAGAAATATTCATTGACTTTACCGAGAGAAGGACGATTTTTTGCGATGAAGTTTTAGGCATAGAGTTAAATTACTTATAGCTCCATGGTCTTAATTTTTAAATAAAATAAATTATTATAGTATTGTGATGAATGACATGAATGGGAAATTATTTATGAATGAAATGCTGCTTTTTTAGAGAGAGCCAGGCGTGTTATTTTTTCTATGACGTCATTTGAATGAATTTCAGTTGTTTTCGTTTTTAAATATAATAAATTATAAAGTTTTTAAATATAATAAATTATCGTGGTATTATGATAATTCTAAAATTGGTACCGAGTAATATATCACATTTTAGAGATGTTTAAACCAGGCAATTTATATTTCAATGCCGTCATTTGAATGTTCATTTTTTTGGATGAATGTTTAAGTTTTCAACTATAATAAATCAATGTATTATTGTGAGAAGTTTTAAAATATTACCGAGGAATGTATTACATTTTAGACATGTTTAAATAAAATTGCATTGAAGTTGGAAAGTGTTTCTTAATCAATGCTTTAAGCATGATTGATCTTTCTTGTTTAGATATATAATGAACATAGTCTCTCTTAGACAGATAAACAAGCATTGAAAAATGTTGAAATATACTTGCTATTTAAAACATCAAGATCTTCATATCTGGTAACACCAAAATTACTAAAACGCAATACCCTTGTGTTCACCTCTGTTACGATAAACAAGAAAGATCAATCATGCATAAAGCATTGATTATGAAACACTTTCCAACTTCAATGCAATTTTATTTAAGCATCTCTAAAATGCGATACATTCCTCGGTAATATTTTCAAAATTACCACAATACTACATTAATTTATTATATTTGAAAACTTAAAACTTCATTGAAAAAAAGGAACTTGATTCAAATGACGGCATTGAAATATATTTCAATGCCGTCATTTGAATCAAGTTAATATTTGTGTCAGCTAGCATGGACACAAGAAATTGACCACAGACAGACGACAGATAGACAGACATCAATTTTCGTGAAAACAATACTTTTTCTATACAGTATTCTATGGTACGTGAAAGTAAAAATTAACTATTAAAAATAAAATATTCGCGATAAAAACCTTTGTTAGGAAAATACCATAAAAAAAAGTATATATAAACCAGTTTCAAACGCAAAAACAAGCTTTCTTCAAAGTAATAGAAATAGAATATTTATTTCATAAGAACAAAATAGCGTCTATAGACACTTGCTAATAAGTATTTTCGTTTCGTAGAAAAATACAAGAAATGGTTTACACTATTACTCTATTGACATTTCTTTTAAATACTCCCCACTTTAGAAAATTGCTTCTGAAATACTAGGAATGGGGTAAAAATATCCCTCAAACAATTATTTACGGTGATTTCTGTGCGAATTTCCACTCGTATTCCTCACCCATTCACATTCCATAGTGTTTACGCCTACTTGTGTTACTATCGCAGTATCAGAATGCATTACCACTCAATGAAAAGCCAGGCTTTGAATGAACACGCACATATGAAGTATGCGAGCTGTGAAATAATTTAATTGAAACATGATTTAATAAATAATTGTAAAATTAGAAGTGAAAAAATTTAGTTTCAATATTTGAGAATCCCAATACAAAGGAGCACATCAATTTTTTGACTTTGAATATTAAATTAAACAAATTATAATACCGGAAAATAATGAAATCGAAACAACACATTTAATCTCAAAAACGTATTTAAATACGTTTTTGAGATAAAATGTGTTGTTTTGATTGTGTGCTGATGATTTTGAAACGTGCTCCTGTATATTAATATACAGGAGCACGTTTAAATAACAATGCCTGCAAGTGTACACGCTTTGATTAGATGTTTAAAAGTTGTTTGCTTGTTATTTGTAGAAATCGTGTAGTGAGCATACGCGGTATAAAAATGGACGGTTTACACCGTTACATTTCGGTTTAATTATTGAAATTGTGATTCTGAACATCTGTGTGTAATTTTATGTATGTGTGTAAATTTTCATCTTCCTATTGCAGTTTTCGTGTAAAAGGGATAACAAAATTCAGGTAAATGTTCATTTCGCTTCGTTAGGATTGGAAAATAGACTTCACTTTGCTCTTCCATAATAACAACTTGCAAATGAATGCCTATAAAGATACATTTATTTCATTCTGACACTAGTTGGGATACAAATGCACATAAAAAGCAGAGAAAGATCATTCATGCATAAAGCATTGATTATGAAACATTTTCCAACTTCAATGCAATTTTATATAAACATCTCTAAAATGCGATACATTCATCGGTAATATTTTTAAAATTATCACAATACTACATTAATTTATTATATTTAAAAACTTCATCGAAATAAATGAACTTCATTCAAATGACGGCATTGAAATATAAATTGCCAGTTTACACATCTCTAAAATGCGTTACATTCCTCGGTAATATTTTTAAAATTATCATAATACTACAATAATTTATTATATTTAAAAACTTCATCGCAAACAAATGAACTTTATTCAAATGACGTCATCGAAATATAAATCGCCTCTATGTGAAAGCAGCGTTTCATTCATCACAATACTATAACAATTTATTGCATTTAAAAATTTGACTAGAAAGATCAATCATGCTTAAAGCATTGATTATGAAACACTTTCCAACTTCAATGCAATTTTATTTAAACATGTCTAAAATGCAATACATTCCTCGGTAATATTTTAAAACTTATCACAATACTACATTAATTTATTATATTTGCAAACTTTAACCTTCATCGAAAAAAATGAACTTCATTCAAATGACGGCATTGAAATATAAATTGCCTGTTTTAAACATCTCTAAAATGTGATACATTCCTCGGTAATAATTTTAGAATTATCATAATACTACGATAATTTATTATATTTGAAAACTTCATCGAAAACAACTGAAATTCATTCAAATGATGTCATAGAAAAAATAACACGCCTGGCTCTCTCTATAAAAGCATCATTTCATTCATAAATAATTTCGCATTCATGTCATTCATCACAATACTATAATAATTTATTTTATTTAAAAATTAAGACCATGGAGCTACAAGTAATTAAACTCTATGCTTAAAACTTCATCGAAAAAAATCGTCCTTCGCTTTGTAAAATCAATGACTATTTCATTCATATCAGCTATATCAGCTAGCTCCATGAACTAAATGATTTTGTGTTAAAGAAATACAGCAATTCTAATACAACTCATTCTACATATTTTGCTGTTTACATTTTACATATGTGAAAAATAGGCTTCGTTGTAGAAATAATCAAACTTGGATGAGCATTTAAACTCAAATATATTGTAATTGCGTTGTTTCAGTATGTAGATGCACAGAATTTAAGCAAAAATAAAGTGGTTTTAGGAAGGATATAACACTCAATATGAATTAAAAAGAACTTTAAAAATCACGATTTTGAGACAAGATGGATGCCATATATCATTTTGAAGTGAGTCACGTGATCTTTTCATATCATGGTCACGTGATCGCTTCATATAAGAGGTGTTATTATTATTTTAATTTTTATTTAAAAAACTACTGAATATATTTCGCTGAATTTTTTTTTATATATTTTATGGAACAATTTGAATATTAACTAAAATTTTTGAAGCAATTTCTGAATTTTAAATCTACTTAAAAAATGTTTGAAAAATTAGGTCCCATAGGGCTCAATGTATTTCATTTTTTCAATCCGGGTTCAATCCAAAACTAATTGGGTGATATTATTCATTTATATTCCCATAGGTCCTACAGACCGTCTGAACAACATACTGAAATTTCATTTTGATTAAGTCATTTTTACGGCAGTTATCGGGCTAACGGACAGACAGACAGACAGACAGAATGAATAAAGTCATAAACTTTTTTTCAACTGTGTTGTAAAGTGTTAAAAAATTGTTATCTACCATATTTATTTTTAAATATTAAGCCTCTCTTATACATAAAATAATTAAACAATTGGGAAAATATTTATCTATATAAATAAAATTGAAAATCTGTCTGTCTGTTTGTCCCATCATCACAGGTGAACGGCTGAACCGAATTTGATGAAATTTGGAGGGTAGCCTAGAAATAGCCCCACTTAAAATTTAGTCTGTATTTTGAGTTTCTACGAGCAGTGGTTCTCGAGATATTAGCAAAAAACGAAATTTTCGTTTGTCTCAACATCACGGGAAAACGGCTGAACCGAATTTACTCATCATCATGGGAAAACGGCTGAACCGAATTTAATGAAATTTTGTGGATAGCCTTGAAATAGCCCCCCATAAATTTAGTCCAAGTTTCGAGTTTCTAAGACTAGTGGTTGTCGAGATATTAATGAAAAACGGAAGTTCTGCTCTCCAACTCCGTGGTTTATCCAAACGGAAAGGATGAAAATCGTTTGTTTTAAACGTCAAAATGAAATAAAACTTTATTTCCGAGTTTGGTGCAGGATTTTTGCATTAATTAGTCACTATCTGAAAACATGAATGGTTTAAAACATGAATTTAAATGGAAAAATCTACCTTCATGGGTTATCTTTCACAAGCTTTTACTCAACGATGAAAAGAATAAAGGAATCAAAATGGCTATTTAATTTCGCATTTCATGAGGAAGATTCTATCTTATATCATGTTGCTCGGCAGCGGAATGAAATTAAATGTGTTGTTAATATTATTATTTTTTCTATTTGATTAATAAATAAATGGATGTAAAAATATATTTTATAAATGAACGGCTTGATTGTTCTGTTAAGTATATAAATTGTGGACTGCGTACATCACTTTCATTTTTTTTAGCAAAGAGGTTTCAAGCTCATATATTGTGTTTAGCTAATAAACTCATATATTGTGTTTACCCAATAAATTCATTTAGCCGATTGTTGAAACAGAAAAAGAGTAGAACGGGTGTATCTTAAACAATTTTAGTGTTTTCATTTAGTATATACAAACGGGATCAGGATATTTTATTCCTCAGATCAGCAAATTCAGAGCTACGAATTCGGCGGAATATCGCTAACTTGGTAACTTTTCTTAAACTTTACCAAATTAGCGAAAATGTCTCCAAATTGATTAATATCACCAAATTGGTAAAAATATATGTAAATCCATAAAAATATCATGAAATTGATAAAATTGGGCTTAATAAATGAAATTAATTGTGTTTTGTTAGGGGATAGTATTATGATGATGTTTCGTCAATTTATCGCAAAATGGGACTATCAGTTCTACAGTCCCACTTGGCGATAAATTTGGCGATTTTTTAAGTTATTGCTAAATTGACGAAAATGTCGCCAAACCTTCCATAGAGATAGCACTATTCAAACGATATGATTTCCATCAATTTATTTGAAGCAAATGATATCATGTCGCTTAGCAACGGATCCAATGTGTTATGTGCCATACGATTTTTATTAAATCTTTTCCGATTTGAATAATAAAGATATGCATATAAAATAAATTTCATTGACATTGCATTTTTGACTGGATAATATCAGTTACGGTCTTCAGGTTTAAACATTATTATCATTGATATTTTCGGGGACTGTAGATTCAGGGATTATTGATATTTTCAAGTTATTATGCCATTGTTTATTTATGACGAAAATTGTTGAAACTCATATATAGTACGTTGTACGAGTAATCTTCTACAAATGCACGGATATATCTTCTAATCTACGAGAATATATGTAGTACAGGTATATTGGCAAATGTTTTGATATATATTGGCATATATTGGTATCAATTACGATCTTCTGGTATAAAGAGCACGGGGGTTATTGATATTTTCAATTTATTACGTCATCTCTTTTATTGTGGCAAAGATTTTTGAGACTCATATTGCAATACGGGTAATCTTCTACTAACACACTGGCATATTTTCTAATCTGCGACAATATAAGTAGTACGGGGTTGCATATATTGATTCAATTCCTTTTTTTTTTCTGTAAATTTGCTTACAAAAAGGGCCAGGATATTTTATTCTTCAGATCTGCCTGTGAAGATAATTTTGCATAGTGAGAACAGGTATTCTTAAACTTCTCTTTTGGAGCAATAAATTTAATATTTTAACAGAATTTGCATATGATTGCGAATTAAAAGTTTCTTTATATTATATATTCCGTGTGAAGAACGGGTATGCTGCTAGTTATATAATATATCTCATTTTTGTTTCTGGGGGATATAGCAAGTGTCAGAATTTAATTGAATTTGTTTTTCTCCCTATATTAAATAATTCTTATTTAAAAAACTACCTAGCATATTTTACTGAAATTTTTTTTATATATTTTATGGGATAATTTGAATATTTCCTAAAATTTTCGAAGCAATTTGTGAATTTTAAATTTGCTTAAAAAATGTTTGAAACATTAGGTCCCATAGGATTCATTGTATGCCATTTATTCAATCCGAGTTCAATAAAAAACTAATTGGGTGATATTATTCATTTATATTCCCATAGGTTCCACAGACCATCTGAAGAACATATTAAAATTTCATTTTGATAAAGCCATTTTTTACGGCACTTATCGTGCTAACGGACAGACAGACAGAATGAACAAAGTCATAAATACTTTCAACTATGTTGTAAAGTGTTAAAAATGGACGTTTTACACCGTTACATTTCGGTTTAATTATTGAAATTGTGATTCTGCACATCTGTGTGCAATTTTATGTATGTGTGTAAGTTTTCATCTTCCTATTGCAGTTTTGTGTAAAAGGGATAACAAAATTCAGGTAAATGTTGATTTCGCTTCGTTAGGACTAGACAAGAAAGATCAATCATGCTTAAAGCATTGATTATGAAACACTTTCCAACTTCAATGCAATTTTATTTAAAAAAGTCGAAAATGCAATACATTCCTCGGTAATATTTTAAAACTTATCACAACACTACATTGATTTATTATATTTGAAAACTTAAACCTTCATTGAAAAAAATGAACTTCATTCAAATGACGGCATTGAAATATAAATTGCCTGGTTTAAATATCTCTAAAATGCAATACATTCCACGGTAATATTTTTAAAACTATCATAATACTACGATAATTTATTATATTTGAAAACTTCATCGAAAACAACTGAAATAAATTCAAATGACGTCATAGAAAAAATAACACGCCTGGATCTCTCTATAAAAGCAGGATTTCATTCATAACTTTCTCCATTTCATTCATCACAATACTATAATAATCTATTTTATTTAAAAATTAAGACCATGGAGCTACAATTCATAAACTTTATGCTTAAAACTTCATCGAAAAAAATCGTCCTTCTGTTTATAAAATCAATTAATATTTCATTCATATCAGCCATGCAGACTCCATGGACTGAATTATTTTGTGTTAAAGAAATACAGCAATTCTAATACAACTCATTCTACATATTTTGCTGTTTACATTTTACATAGGTGAAAAATAGGCTTAGTTGTAGAAATAATCAAATTTGAATGAGAATTTAAACTCAAATATATTGTCATTGTGTTGTTTTAGTATGTAGATGCACAGAATTTAAGCAAAAATAAAGTAGTTTTAGGACGGATACAACACTCAATATGAATTAAAAAGAACTTTAAAAAATCACGATTTTGAAACAAGATGGATGCCATATATCATTTTGAAGTGGGTCATGTGATCGTTTCATATCATGGTCATGTGATCGTTTCATATAAGATGTGTAATTATTATTTTAATTTTTATTTAAAAAACTACTGAATATATTTCGCTGAATTTTTTTTTATATATTTTATGGAACAATTTGACTATTACCTAAAATTTTCGAAGCAGTTTGTGAATTTTAAATCCGCTTAAAAAATGTTTGAAAAATTAGGTCCCATAGCTCAATGTATTTCATTTTTTCAACCCGGGTTCAATCCAAAACTAATTGGGTGATATTATTCATTTATATTCCCATAGGTCCTACAGACCGTCTGAACAACATACTAAAATTTCATTTTGATTAAGTCATTTTTACGGCAGTTATCGTGCTAACGGACAGACAGACAGACAGACAGAATGAACAAAGTCATAAACACTTTTCAACTTTGTTGTAAAGTGTTAAAAATGGACTTCGCTTCGCTCTTCCATGATAACAGCTTGCAAATGAAAGCCTATAAAGATACATTTATCTCATTCTGACACTAGTTGGGATACAAATGCACATAAAAGAAATATGGAATATGGATATATGAGAAAGTCAAGTGAAGAGTCACACCCCAAATATTCTTTTATAAATTCTACCGCAAGGTCTAAGTCAAGAAAACATTGAAGAGGACACACCCATCGTCAGAAAATAATCGACTATCGAGGAATCGTGCAGGGTTGTGGAGGTCAGCTCCGAGTTATCATCCTCCTCCTATCGGGGTACATGTCGAACATGTGTCCCCTAGTGCAGGCATGCGGAGATGTCAACTTTAGCTATCTTAAGAAGTGTCCAGATAAGCGAAAGGTAAGAGGCAACCTCCTGATCTTGTCATCAGACTGAGACAAGACCAGTTCCTTCTTTGTAGTTACTTGTGCATTGAATGTTGACAAAATATTAATGAAAGTTCTTGCGATGGGTAACAAATGGTGGCGCATAAAATTGGTGGGGGAAATTTTTGAAATTTTTTCAGAGAAATAAGCTTGACGAAATTAGCTTGACGAAATTAGCTTGACGAAATTAGCTTAACGACGATTTCCAAGGGCGAATTTACAGATATTTGGGGACCCCGCATTAAAGGACTCCCCCCCCCCTCCCTTCCAATCTTCAAATATGTTTATTCAATTTATTTATTCAATTTACGTAGCAACTACAGATAATATCCAAATACAGTAACCACAAAACATAAAAAGTATAGCCCATAAAATGCAAGAATGCTAAACAGTAAACATGCCAAATGCATTAAAGCAGGCTTTTTTAAAATTGGTAGGAGTCAAAATATAAATATCAATATCGGTACAGTATGTATTAAGGAGATCGACAAATGTATAGACAGAAAAGTTCTTAATGTAATTGTGTTTAATAATAGTATTATGGAATAATTCTTTTTGCCTAGTATTGGTTACAGGTCTATAGAACTCTAAGCAAGAAAGCTAAATTAGAAATCAATAGCATTATTATTGCCCAAGAATTGTACCACTTAAAGTCCCCGATCACGTAAATTCACCCCTGGTGAGTATTTTCAGAATATATATAATCTTTCTGTTTTTGTATTA
This sequence comes from Amaurobius ferox, assembly GCA_951213105.1. Classification (NCBI taxonomy): domain Eukaryota; kingdom Metazoa; phylum Arthropoda; class Arachnida; order Araneae; family Amaurobiidae; genus Amaurobius; species Amaurobius ferox. Next base: position 54,441,773 of record OX578149.1, read on the forward strand.
ATTGAGTATTTATTATAAACGGATTACATGAGCCCGTGCAACAGGCGTATCTAACGTTAGGTGTGACTGCTAAAAAGTCACTACTCAAAGAGTGACAATTTAAAAACGTGACCACTAGCTGAGGTATCACGTAGCTACTACTATTAATTATTATTTTCGTGCCTACTCGCGGTCTATTGCCGCAGTTCTTACTTCAGCGCAGGTCTCTCAACCAGCTTGTGCAGCGTTTTATGAGTGGCGCTAATTCAGATATAAAGAGACATATTTAACAACATAAAGATTTATTAACAAATTAAAACACCTAACTTAGGTTATATAATAAAGTAAATATCATGACCTGTGACAGTAACAATCCGTTGTCCCTATATACATTTCACGTACAGCTTTACCCCCCGTCCCGTAATCATTCATCTCTTCTTTTATACTTGATACTTTCTCCAGTTACGGTTCACAGTTACAATTTTCTCTTAAGTATTTCAAATCAGCAACAAAAAATTCAGCTCTTTTTGTACTTAAAATTGGATTGCATTTCTTATCTAAAATATGCCCTCCAGATTTATCAAATAAAACATTCATATTACCGTCTGTTAATTTTCGAGCAGATATGAGATTACTTCTCAGTTTAGGTGCATAAAGTACATCCTTTAGTACTAATTCTGAATTAAATTTTCCACTTACTTCTCGTAATGTTACGGATCCTTTTGCTTGAGAAGATATCTTGCTATCTTCAGCTTACAAAACATTTCTTTTATCTCCTTGTACGTCCTTTAAAATCTTTAGTGTTTTAGCATTCACTTATTATAACAATTGACCAAATTACATTTGAAACACGTTATTCGTTTGTTAGATATCGCTTACACAGACATACACACCTACACACATATATATAAGCACACACACATATATAAACACACACACGTACACACATTAGCAAACACACACACTAACATACATATACACATAAACATCACTTCAAAACATTCGATTCGCGTTCTAGAATGCTTGTAACGTGCTTTTCCGTAGAAAATGAATTCAAATTTTTGAGGTTGAAAATTTGAATTCGTCCTAATAATTTCCACATGCAGTATACTTTATGTGTAGAAAAGTAATAACTGAAACAGTTTTTGCCCAAAAATTGTTAAAAAATTCGAACATTAATTTCTTAGTAGTGTTGATATTAAGATTCAATATTATTAGACAGAAAATATTAATCTTAGTCTCATTGTATTAGATTTCAAAAGCAATAAATAGTATTTTTGGATTTTATTTTAAAAAATGTATTTCTTTCTCAGTGTATGTTGAATACAAATATTGGTCACTATACCAATATGTATGAGCCTGATTCTTAATGTCTGGAGCCTCTCTAACCTACCTACCATTTTCCAATATATATTCATACACATCTTACGACTCATAAATCATCCCAGAGTGATCTTTTCCAAGGACTGTAACACACAGTTCACCGTATCACTCACCAAAGGTCGTCGGCCTTGCAGGAAAGAATACGCGCCAAGGGTAAGATCCATATAGACTCACCAAAACGCCTCCTCGCCAAGATACAGATCACATGACCTGCATGGAAAATGATTTACTATGTCCTCTATTCCTGGTTGATAACAGGGAACAGACAATCATCTAACCTTACTCTGTTATTTTCTTGGTGCGATTTTTTTAGGTGATTTTAAACGCTCATTTGTATCTTTTTGTCCGCATTCCGCCTCTACCCCCTATGCGGAAACAGGAGAAACAATTGCTAACTTTTAATCCTACACATTGTCCAACGTGTTCTTTAACGGTATCTGTAAGTGTTGTATTTCTCTTCATATGTAGGGGGGATCCGCTACTGATCGCAATGTTCACGAACCTTCGTTTTTGACTCGATTGAGGTAAAACTTCAGTATGTATAAAACGTTTTCTAAGCTACAGTATGCGTACCCCTGGAGTTACGCGCATGATTTAAAGGAATATACGAACCAATTTGTGCGTTTGTTTTTACCAATAAAAGTATTTGAATATTTCAACTTATAACAAATCTAGTATTTATATAAAATGACAAAATATTTTGTCTGTTTCGTATGCAAATCCAGAATTTTTGACAGATTTCTTTGTCAACTTTAGTGTGTTTCTTCTCTACTTAGCTACGGGTAATCAAGTCTATGCTTCAAATTTTTAGGACCAGTGGTTGTTGAGATATTAATAAAAAAATATTAAACTTTCCATAGAAATTGCATTATGCAGACGATTATTTCCCGAAACTTTTATTTGAAAATAATTATATCATGTTGCATAGCAACGGAATTAAATCAAATGTATTTATTCTGCAAAATTTATTTTTATTTTATTTTTAGGATTTAAATAATAAAAAAATGGTATAAGTTTTTTTATAAATTAACTATATTATACTTTTGATTGTGTTGTATCAGTTACGGCCTTGGAATATAAGATTACGGTAATTATTGATATTTTCAATTGACACTTTTAGTTATCTATTTTTTTTTTTAGACTAAGGTATTTAAAGCTCATATATTTATTATTGTATTTAACCTATTGTTGCCCGAATAAAATAGAATGGGCATGTATGTATGTCTTCTACCATTTTCGTTTCGGCATGTGTTGAACAAACTTCAAGATTCAACTGTAAAAACAATTTTATAAAGCGAGAACAGAGATTCTTATGTTTTTTTATAGGGAAATTAAATTTTCGTTTAGAATTTTTTTATAAATAATATCATTTAAAAAACTACTAAAATTTACACATATTTTTAATCACAGATGACGTCGAATATATCTGGTAGTTTCAATAATAAAGAAATTGATGTAATGTAAATTTAATAAATAAGCGGTTATATTGTTATATCAGTTAGGGCCATGGAATATAACATTACGTTAATATTTTAGAAAAATAGTGTTTAAATTCATAATTTACAAACGTGTTTAAATGATTGTTGCAACGGGGTAAAAAATGGTACGGAAATAAAGTAACTTTTGCTACCATTTGGTGATCTTAATTTTGTGGTATATATTTATCAAACTTTATATTTTGAACATTGGTTTACAAACGGGACCACAATGCTTTGTTTTTCAGATTTCCTGCGTTTAATTTTTTTTTATACAGAGGAATTAAATTCCATGTTTTAATGGATTTAAAAAAAAAGCAATATGAATACATTTAGAATTTCCCATAATTTAAATTACAAGCAACTCTGAGTATATCCACTGCTATACAATAACGTGCAGATGATAGAAAGGCATTACGAGAATGATTTTAAATACTAAATATGCGATTTGTGTAGAGAAATAAAAGTTGTTTGACTTTTCACAAATTAATCTTTTGAGCTTATATTTTTTACTTGTATAGAACTGTATGTACTATTGTATATAAAAATTATTGTTTTTTGAATTCATTTGGCGGATAAGCACGTCTTAGAATTTCCCCAATCAGTTTCAAACACTTCTGGAAAGATATCCGTCACATAAGCGTATGTATGTGTGCATGTCTGACGTGTGGACCCAAATATGATTGCACACACCGATATGAAATTTATACAGAAATCAAAAGCTGATCACCTTCACTCATGCATAAGACAGAACATTGGATGCAGTTTAACTAAGAAAACTACTTTAATACGCGGTTTATTCTCCACTTGCTCCAATAATTCAACGTTTATGTCATTCCTATGAGCTGGATTTAATAATCTACTAACAAAATCCCCCTGAAGCCATCAACTTCATATCTTGAGGTAGCCGAATATACCTATCGCAGTCGATCTGTCAGATGTCTTGCACCGGAACCCCCATGGGGACCCCCTGTTCTGGCCACATATGCAATATACCGCCCCCGTATACGTCCATCGTTAGGTCACGATTGCCCGGGTCACGGGTCAAATGGAGCCTACCTGCAGAAACTTGATGAATGCCAGTTGTCATGGCTGTCAGCAAGTGGCGCAGTCGGTAGCACACCGCTACTGACAGAGGGATTAGAAGGTTTCTTTTTCTTCTGGTTTTTCTTTCGGTAGAATCTTCTTCTCAAGCTCTAATGATGAGGAATCCGGACTTGATCCGGGAATGTATGGTCCTGGCGATCAGCAGCGATTAGCGTAACAGGGGCAACTCTGGCGGAAAAAATGTCGAATCGCATCTTTGTTGCTGTTTGTGGTTTTCACTGGAGGATGCAAAGAATACCAACCGCAGAGAAATGTTACGACAGTGGAACATGTGAGAGTGATTGAATCAGAAATTTCTTATAGTCACTCTCTCAGTGCAGCGATCAGAATCGGTAGGTCTATATGTCATACATATCGGCGTTCTTCAAAACCAGATGGACATTTACTATGTTTGTCCATATTGCTAACCTCTGTAGTAGTGTTTCTCAGACTTTCAACATTTGGGTACCTGTTTCAAGGAATTGATCTCATCAGCGTACTCCTTTTAACACATTAAAGTTGTCGGCGTAGTCCTGCGAGTTATTGAAACTGATTTAAATAGTGACATGGATTTTTCGAGGCCTTTTTCTGACCTTCTTCGTGTGACATGGATTTTGTTAGGGGTTGGTCATTTTGTAGAGAAGGATCCTGATTATTTAAATGCAGTCTGAATTCCGCAAAATTAAATACTTCAATAGTAGCAACATACAGGGTTGACTAAAAGTATCAAACCCTATTCATAATTTGAATTGTTTATAATTTAGAGAGTAATATGAGTTGCTTATAAGAAATCAATTCTAAAGAAGGCGACAACAACTTGCTCAAGCAAAAATGATGCTTGTTAATTGTCAGAAAATTAAATTCATGCTTTGGGTTGCACTATTTGTGGACCGCAACCGAAAGCTTTCCGAGCCAAATCTGATTCACTGGGCACCAATTGCCAATCACGTCTCTAAACAACATGTTTATGTCTTTAAAATCGAAAAACTCAGCCACACGAAAGCGTCTTTATAATAAGGTTACCAGACTTTTTTAAGTGAATCCGGGGACACTTTCCAATAGAAAGATATAGAATAGAAAGCATACTTAAATTGAACTCCTCGTCTTTCATTGCAGACGTATTTAATAAACAGGTTGTTCAATAATGAACTCTATGAATTAGCTTTTTTTAATAAACTGTTGTAATTGATTTTATTTATGAAAATAGTTCATAATTCAATAATTCTTACTGTTCATTCAAAATTAGTAAACAGGTTAAGGATAATAAAATAAAACAAAATTCTTATAACTCACAATTTAGTTATATTTCTCTGAAGAATGGACTTTATTGAGGAGATCTCTTCTTGACTCAAGCTTGGTCGAAAATTCCTGGAATGATATGTTGAAGTTATTCAGGACAACTAACATAGATTTAATAGTGTCAACACTTAGTCTAGATCTCAGAGATGTCCACATCATGTTCATAGAAGAAAACACTATCTCCACTGAAGCATTACTTCCTGATAGGCAGAGGCACAATTCAAGCAACTTTGCATATGTGAATAAGGGACAATTTTCTCCAAAAAGAACGAAAAAATTTCACCTCATCTTGAACACACATCAGCACCATCTTCACTCCACTTATTCACTTCATCTGCAGTTGCATACTTCTTCAATGAAGAAATTTCATCAAAGAAGTTGTCCTCATCCATATCAGTACCACCCACTTTTGATGAAAAATACTGAAAACACTCTTCAAAACTTTCCCTCTGTGGAGGGAACATATATGAGATGTATGGAGTCTCATATGTTGAGAATGGAAACCCCATACAGTTACCCCATACAGTTAAAGTTATTCAGGACAACTAACATAGATTTAATAGTGTCAACACTTAGTCTAGATCTCAGAGATGTCCACATCATATTCATAGAAGAAAACACTATCTCCACTGAAGCATTACTTCCTGATAAGCAGAGGCACAATTCAAGCAACTTTGCATATGTGAATAAGGGACAATTTTCTCCAAAAAGAACGAAAAAATTCCACCTCATCTTGAACACACATCAGCACCATCTTCACTCCATTTATTCACTTTATCTGCAGTTGCATACTTCTTCAATGAAGAAATTTCATCAAAGAAGTTGTCCTCATCCATATCAGTCCCACCCACTTTTGATGAAAAATACTGAAAACACTCTTCAAAACTTTCCCTCTGTGGAGGGAACATATATGAGATGTATGGAGTCTCATATGTTGAGAATGAAAACCCCATACAGTTACCCCATACAGTTAAAGTTATTCAGGACAACTAACATAGATTTAATAGTGTCAACACTTAGTCTAGATCTCAGGGATGTCCACATCATGTTCATAGAAGAAAACATTATCTCCACTGAAGCATTACTTCCTGATAAGCAGAGGCACAATTCAAGCAACTTTGCATATGTGAATAAGGGACAATTTTCTCCCAAAAGAACGAAAAAATTTCACCTCATCTTGAACACACATCAGCACCATCTTCACTCCATTTATTCACTTTATCTGCAGTTGCATACTTCTTCAATGAAGAAATTTCATCAAAGAAGTTGTCCTCATCCATATCAGTCCCACCCACTTTTGATGAAAAATACTGAAAACACTCTTCAAAACTTTCCCTCTGTGGAGGGAACATATATGAGATGTATGGAGTCTCATATGTTGAGAATGGAAACCCCATACAGTTAAATAGTCAATAGCTGTACTATAGAATTCTCCGGATACATTTAAAAATTCTTGAGTTGTGCAGGAACCATCTTCTTCAAATAATGGCAGAAGTTTCTTTACTGAGGACGGGAAGAACTTTTCTTCTTTTCTTGACTGAAGTTTCTCGGTCAATTTGTTTAGTATCATCGAAGATTCTATTGCGGATATTTCCCCTGCTTCAGCTTGGGTTTATGGCATCATGGAACAGTGACAAAGTTGAGGAAACAAAAGTCATCCACAACAAGGTGCAGGAATCATCAAACAACTTTTTCAACAGAACCGGGCATTTTTCTTCATATAAGAAGAAAGTCTTTAACGCCGCATATATTTCGTAGATTCTTCTGATGGCTGGTAGCAGTGACATTCTTCGACCAGAGATATAGGTAGACTGCGCATTGCTATTCAGAAGAGATTGAAAACATGACCACTGCATGTATCACGTGAATTATGGTCGAACACTCCCAGACTTGGTGAGGAAAAGCCCGCACTTGGCGCTATAAAATATTTTTTTCACTGGAGTAAAACAGTGCTGAATACCTCTTACGTTTCTGATGTATTTCAAAATACATATTGGTTAGGTCCTAACTGATCAAGTTCTATTAATCACAGTAACATGAAATTTGGCATGCCGTTTTCTTTTGTGATATATTTTAATTTTCCAGCTGGAAGGTCCAAATTTAGTATTTCGTTGTCTTTTACGGTGCATATTGATTTCTTAGATTTTTAACCTTATCGGGATAGCTACTTCTGGGCCCGCCATATAAATATACTCATAATTTGGGAATAACTCAGAGATCCGTTGTATCTAGAAAGGTTATATCATATTTAGCATATGATTATATTTCGTGGTATATTTTAATTCATTGGATTTTGAATTATCGAAGCAGTTAAATTCATTGCTACTATCCCAGCCCGTCCAGGAAAAAAGTGCCGCTTTAAAAGTGCCGTTAAAATTATTTTGTTACTTCAGTAAAACTTTATTTTTAATAAAATACTTTTAGTTTTGTACAAACTGAAGTGCAAAATTGCCTCGATGCCAATATTCAACTTAAGAAATATAGCTGAGCATTATACAATTGCAACTATATTCAAAATCTTGAATATTATTCCCAGATTATGCAACAGTTACTTTATATTCCTTGACCCCCCCCCCCTAAAAAATGCTTTTAAAAATATTTGGACACAATGTTATTATAATAAATCAAAATCTAATAAAATGGCTTTATTAGTTCATATTTATCAATAGAACAACACCCTGTTAAATGCAGGGAAGGAGTGGGGAATGAATAAACATTTTAAACACAATTTTGAAACATTTTCACACTCAGTTCCTCACTGATCAAAAATATTATTAATTTGACATCATTAAAAGGATCAAAGAACGAAGTTTCAAAGAGCTAAATAGAATCTATAGGACAATAATTTCTTCATATTTACAATTATTTTTAATTTTTTAAATATGTGTTATGAAATTTCTTATATTTATTTGTTGCATCCCAAAATTTAATATTTTCACAATTCCAATTTTTAACATAATGGAATGATATCTTCGCATTCTAATTTAGGAAAAAGGTATTACTTTGAATCTTTTATGAATTTACCCGGCGACTCATTATATATGTTTTTTTTGATTATTTCAAAAATCTCATTCTTTGCTTTACATATTCACCAGACAGTGAGACACTTTAGATTACTTCAGTTTTAAAATATGGAAAAAAGTCAAAGTTGAAAACATAAATCAGTTTTGTTCCCAAGTTTCTGTAAAAAACATCCTCATCCCCCCACCGACTGTTTAAAAAATTCCAGCCTTTATAGAACACTAGGCATAACAAATAATTGTTTAAAATCACTAAACGTTAATTTTTTTTTTATTTAGCATATTTTGATGCAATTTAGCATATTTTGATGCAATTTAGCATATTTTGATGCAATTTAGCATGTTTTGATGCAATGTAGCATATTTTGCACATATAGCACAATTTAGAATATTTTAATGCTTAAAACTTTTCTCTTTTCAGTTGTGTTTCCCAGATCTTTCTTCATCTTTGGGAAACTAATAAAAATAATAGAAATTAGCTAACATTTTAATAAAAGTTTTAAATACACAAAAACTGAAGTGAAAAATATTTTAGTATATTTTATTGCACTTATCATAGATAAATATTAGGAATTTTATATGGTTACTTTATACATTTCATAATCACAAAAAATTTTCAAATCACATTTTAATTGCTCAATTTCATTTGATACATTACATATACAGTTAAGGACTTTTCTGAAATTGTTAACGAGTATTTTTTAATGTACATACAAAGACAGTTAATACTAAAAGAAAGTGTAAAAAGTAATCGTTTCTGCTACAATTCTCAAGAAAAAATTATATTTACGGCCATATACTGTATTTATTTTTTTAAGTCTGGAAAAATATAGCTCAGCAAAAAAAGATCAATTTTAAATGTGTACTTACTGATATTTATATAAATTTCTTGAGAGTTATTAATCATTTCATAGCATTATACAGCATGAAAACATTATCTGGAGAAAAGAGTATGAAAATGTAAACAATCCAAGTTGGCGTAAAAAAACGTCGCCAAGAGAGAAAACTAGGCGTTAAGAGTTTCACCTTTATTTTATTTTTTCTTCTTCTAATTTTAAGCATTTATAGAGGTACAGTTTATGAAAGTACACAAACATATATAAAATATTTTATTTTAAAAATAATTTCAAGACTATACATTATTTACAAAGCCAGAAAATCTACTTTTATTACAGGACGGCATGGTCATACATGCCAATTAACTCTTTATTTTATATAAAATATGTTTTAAAATAAATGGAAACGACTTACCTGTGAAACGTAGTGTTTCCACCTTTGATAAACTTTGACGTACATTCATATGCAGTGCAGGACATTACCATATTTTGCTTACAAGTAAAAGCAAACGTGCGATGTGCATTCTCGCTTTCGGAAACGTAATGCAATTGCAATGGAAGGAGAGATGCGCATGAAAATATGCGCGTAGGGGAGTGCCTAAGTCATGTGACTTAGTTCAGTGATCATGGAAAGGTTGCCATAAGTCTCTCTATCTATATTTCACCTCGATGGTGACAACCATATAACATTGCTGTAACTAAGTGTGTTCTTGTGTTCCTGTCCCCCAAACTCGCAGAACTCTTCCAATCGTTCTAACCTCACGGTAAATATATGAAAGTAGTTAAAAATTTTCACAACGAGCCCTTCGATATCAACCGGAATTAAATTAATTGCAGAATGTGCACAAATATGTATTATATGTGCAACACATCCTAACTCAATAACATTTCTGCCCAACCCTTCTTTCATTTTGGTGAGCACATTGTTTGTGCCTTTTCTTTTCAAGCCACCGAAGTTAGTGTTCGTGTTATCCGCTGAAACAGCTACAACCTTATTTTCCAGTCCCAGTTCCTTAATAGTTTGAAATGAAGTGTTTTATATTATTTGAGCAGTTTCACCTCGAATTTCATTAAATTCCACCAGTTTATTCCGAGTGAATACAGTTTTTTTCGGGATTCACATGCACATAACGAACGGGAATTGGTAATAATTTGATTTGCGCATGATTTGAAGCATCGAAAAGTACAGTAACAAACGACGCTCCGTTATCTTCTAACGCTTCTGACATAGCCCAAGGTGCAATCACAGATTTAACTATCGCCTCAACTTTTGTTCTGGAACACGTGAATTTCGGTTCATTGAATTTCTTTATCAAACTGGAAGTACAGTCCATAGATTTGAAACTATGTTAATGCTTCACGGTATGAAAAACTAAAGTTCTTTCTTGAAGAGCAATATTCATGTCATTTTTATCTGGTACAATCTTTTTGAAATAAGTGGATACTTTTGTGTTGCTACTTTCCCGAATCACTGAACTTTTATGTCTTTTAGTTGCCACGTGTTCAACCACCGATGATCTTTCGCCACTTCCTACACTGAAAGTTACTTCACACAAAGAACAGAAAGTGGAGTTGTCGTTTACCCCTCGTCTAAGAAAAGGAAATTCTTTGAGCATCAACTCATTGACACACATTTTCGTTTCTTTGACATCGTACTTGAATATACGAATAAATACAAATAAACGTCCAGCTGATAGAAATTAAGACCGTGTGCTGCTAATAGCTAAAATAATAAAACTATACTCGGCGAACACCTAACCTAACCTAAGCTTTTCTGCTTGGCGGCAGTGTTGCCAGGACTTTCCCAAAACTCCCTCCTAAAAATTGCCGAAAACTAGCCCAATGTTTAAGGTTGCCGCAATTGGTCATGTTGCCATAAAATTCGGTAATTTAATGAAATTCCAAGAAAAAATTTCTTAGCTTTTTAAAAGTTTGCAAAAACTAGCCCCCCCCCCCAAATGACCTTATCTGAAAATCCAAGGGTATTCAAAGAAATCCGGGGACATTCTGAGGACTGAATGCCAAATCCGGGGACTGTCCTCGGGAATCGGGGACGTCTGATAACCCTACCTTATAAACCTAGCGTCCTTATGAATTGACTTGTTCATGAAAAAAATGAGACTAGTTAATTTTCAGAAAATTAAATTCATGTCTTGTACTGCACTATTTGTGGGTCACAACTGGAAACTTTCCGAGAAACTGATTCATAGGCCAACAATTGTCAATCACGTCTCTAAATAATATATTTATGTCTTTTAAATCGAAAAACTCAGCCACACGAAAGCGTCCTTATAAACCTAGCGTCCATATGGATTAACTTGCTCATGAAAAAGTAATGTTAGTTAATTTTCAGAAAATTAAATTTATGTTTTGTGCTGCACTACTTGTGGACCACAACCGGAAACTTTCCGAGAATCTGATTCACAGGCCAACAATTGCCGATCACGTCTCTAAACAATATACGCATGTTTATGTCTTTGAATTCGGAAAACCGAGCCACACGAAAACGTCCTTAAAAACCTTAACTTACAGAATTTGTCTTTTTCCTTTGAGATGAAAGAACTCAGAAATTCTTATAGATATTAACACATACGCCATCACCTTGTTTAGTGACCGGCACCAAAACCTCTAGAACGTTCGGGTGTGTCCGTGTTGAAAAGACTATAAAATATAGAGTATAATCATTAATCGATGCCACACTGTGGTAGGGGAGGAAAGGCATGAATGGGACATTGATCATAAATTCTTTACGAAATATTATTTCAGCTATAGATGTAGCCGATAGATCGAACTTAGTGTTATTGTTCTTCAAGCAAACCGAGAGGAAAATATTTGCTTACGTGATCTGAAAATTTGCAGTTTTGTGTTTTCAGAACTAAAAATCAGATGTGGACAGCACATGACTTTCATTACAGAATCAAATTCATGTTCTCTTTATTTCTTCAATAATTCATTAAATTTAATTGCATAATATAACACGCATAATTATTTGAAATGACACTGAATGTGCGCTTTTAACTCAATTTTCGCTTTCATTTGGTAACAGGAGGTATTTTAAAGGTGGTTTTAAAAATGTCTTGAGAACGGCTAGGCCTAGAGTAATAGTTTTATATTATTCTTTCATCGTCAAAAATTAAGTATAAAACAAGCATTTAATTGATGCATTTGAGAATACGTAGTCTTTTATTTTAGATTTTGACGATTTTTGCGGGCAATTTCGCAAAATAAAAAGAGTTTCACAGATTCTTTTTATTCTGAATCATTCCAAAATCTAATCAGCACCAGGGTAACCCACAGGTGACTTATAATATTTTATGAAATTTGGTCAATTAGTTTTTGAGTTAGAATGGATACATACATTGAATATACACACAAACACACACACATACGCACACATATACAGACGCCACGCCAAAAATAATTTCTTGTGTTTTAGAGGTCCCCAAACATGTAGATCCGTCGAAAACTCGACATTTCGATACTTTTCCTATACATTACCATGTATTGCAGGAAAAGTAAAAATCTGATGTGAGCAGCACATGACTTTCCCTGCAGACTTATATCCACGTTCTCTTTATTTTAATTAAATTTAATTCACTTTTAATTAAATTTTCGTTCTCATTTGGTAACTGGACTTATTTTCAAAGGTGGCGTAGAGAAAATACGAAAAAAAAAAAAAAAACTAAAATATCTCGATAACGGCTAGTCCTAGTGTAATGGGGTTGGTCTTATTCTTCGTTAAAATTTACGTATGAAACAAGCATTTAATGGATATATTTGAACATGCGTAGCTTTTTACTTCAGATTTTGACGATTTTTGACGGCCATTTTGCACAATAAGGCAGGCTATTTTTTTCCGAATCATATCAAAATCTAATTAGCACCAGGGTAACTCACAAGCGACTTATATGCTGAATTTTGTGGAATTCGGTCCGTTAGTTTTTCAATTAGAGTGGATACAGGCAATTTTTGAGAGCTATTTCTCAAAAACAGGCAGGTTCTTTTATCTCGAATCATACTAAAAACTAATCAGCACCAGGGTCTCACCCAAGTGACTTATCTAACAAATTTTATGAAATTCGGTCTAGAAGTTTTTTAGTTAGAGTGGATACATATATTGCACAGACAGACAGACACACACAGAGACACACAGAGACACACAGACACACACAGACACACACAGACACACACACACACAGATGTCACGCTAAAAATAGTTTTTTCGCATTCTAGAGGTCTAGAAACGTGTATATCCGTCGAAAACTCGAGTTGTGATTTTCGGTATGATTCCAATACTTTCCCTATACATTACCATGTATTGAAGGGAAAGTAAAAATTAGGAAATTATAAACATCTTAAAGTTTAAAAATATACTATTTTAAGGATCTTCTGAAGTTTATCTAGCTATAAAATAATGATTCTCATACATTTAACTTTGAAAATTACTATGTTAAATTAGGTTGCAATGGTGTCACATACTATTGATTTTAAATTTCATAATCGAATGCATGAAAGTTTTCAATAGAAAAAAAAAGAAAAAGTCTCTGAAAAGGAAGTAATGAATGTGAAAATCTCATTCATTACTTTGAGCAAGTCTAAATTCAATTATGTTTGTTAATATAAGACTTTTAAATTTAGGATAGAGTAAAAATTTAGAATCTACTGCTAAAAAACCTTTTATATATATATACATAGCATATTAAAAACACGTGTTTCTACATTTAAATAAATATTTAAATTATATTATTTTATTTTTTTGTGAACTTGCTTGAGGCTGAACCTGGCTATCGTTGATTTTGTGTATAATCACACTATCTCTTAAATCATAGTTAGATAAGTCATGTCATATGTCATAGAATACACAACTTGCACTTTACTTTTAAACTACTCCTTTCCTGAAGAGTGGACTAGAATATCAAAAGGTCAAGTAAAATAGCTGCTATGATTACAAATACACCTGATAAGATTAAGCTGAAAAATCACAATATGAAGAAACTTAAACGTTTTCCAAAGTTAATGAAATTAGAAAAAACAAAAACGAGGAATGAAACAAGTTGCGAGTCTGGCATTGATTTGGAATTTCAGAGGATGCAGATGAATCTACTATAGCTTGGTTTGCGTATGTAATGTCAGAAGAATTATTATAAAATGGAAATCGATGAAGTGAAAATGCAATTTTTATGGAAAAAAGACAAATCCATCTAATTCATCTGTCCAACCTATAAAGATATTAGTTAATGTGTTGATAAGCGATATAATTCTAAAGCCACCTAAAACCAAGTGAATGTTTTAACATTGCTGGTATAAATATTTTTCTGTATCATTTTCTACAAATCTTGAGAGGTAAGAAAAAAAATGGGCCCATAAAATCATTAAATATGAAAAGAAAATTTAGATACTAAGTGTTTTCATTATCATAAATTGCCATTTTTATAATAGAATATTTCATATCTTTCAAATAAAAAAATCATAAAAGCTGTTTATGAAAATAAATATATAAAAATGACCAGAATTTCTTTTAACCCATTGATGATTATCATTGTCCTATTCATTACCATGTTTGGAATAAATGGGACAAAATATAAGAATGCACGTTTTTCAATTTTATCAGTATTGATATTTTGTATTATTATTAACTACTTATTTTGTATCGTAAATTTTTTTTCAGGTAAATGACATTGTAATGTTTTACTTTTAGCTTGAAATGCAAAAACCCAAATAAGAAACCCCCCAAATTTGCACTTTCTGATATGCCCTGGTGGCTAATCCAGTACGTTGTGTAGTTTGAACCTTAATGATGAATTGCCATTGATAAATTTACTAAATTTTGCATTAGTTTAAAGATAAAGTCAATAACATTTTCTAAAATTTGAAATCACAGACATGTGTAAGAAATGTACAAATTTTATTGATCATAAAATTATTAAAATATTATTGGGACTAATATATATTTCTTATTATCGTTCAATATTAAATAAATATGAATGAATAAATTCACTTTGTAATTAGTATTTCATCGTTCGGAGTGTTTTTGCTTTTAAAATATTTACAAAATAAACTACAATTTATTTGTGGAATTTTCATTTTTATATATAATAAAAAAGTCGCATAATTTAAATATTTTTCTTGGATCTAGCAAATCTCCAATTTTCCATGCTACTTACAATTCCGAGTACAAAAATAAATAAATATTAATTTTGGGTTATGCACCTTTCTTTTACAAAGCAAAATGCAATGATTGAAAATTCAAACTTTTTGGAAACTTTCAGAATATCGTTCCCAAAAATCTCGGTTTTTTTTCCTGTCTTTGCAACTCTACTTTTAGCGATTGAAATTAAAAAAATAAATATCTTAATAAAATGAAAAAAAATTAAACATATAAAAATATCCCTTTCCTACCATTTTTTCCCTACAGCACAAACTTGAAACTGACTTACCTCACAACTACCGATATTTCATTCTTTTCTGCCGATAAACAAACCAAGCAAGAAAAATAGTTTTAAAGGCAAGGTATTGTAAAATTTGGCGTGACTGGGTGTATGTAAATGTGCTATTCCAAAAGTTGGCGAATCTTATTAATTTTCTTTACATATTACCAACAAATGTTATTTTCTTTAAGTACTTCGTAACTAGAACGAATTATTCGGCGTTGTCCGGGTCCTAAATAAGCTAACGTTACTTGTGTAATACAAATACAGATAATAAAACTCAATTTCAAAAATGTCCATTTTGAATCAAAATCATTCTCACTTTTATTTGCAATTAAATAAGCACCCGCTACTTAAATAATACATTTGCACGCAATGTAAAATCGATTCAGTCCGGAATTAAACACGCTTTTCTAAAAATAAATAAATAACTAAATAAATAAATAAAATAAATAAAAAAGAGGAGTGAAGGCGTTATTTAAAATCCACTGGTAGAATGTCGAATCCTTTGGACGTGCGAGGACTTCTGAGATAACTAAATTCAATGATTTAAAAATTTACAAAAATTAAAATTACTTATGAGTTTGAAAAATAAAATATTAGTATGCTAAGATATATACGATTCTTTTAGCCACGTGCGAGGACTTCGGGAAATGCTTTGCGATAACTTTAAAAATTACAACAATTTAAATTACTTGCGAGTTTGAAAAAAGATATATGCGGTTCTTTTAGCCAAATTGCCAATCTTGATTTTTCGGATGCTGCGATATATATATATATATATGATATGGAAGCTTATATAGAACATGAAATATATGGCATACCCTTATTCAATAACATTAAAGAGGTTAATGAGGTTAAATGATATCCATCAATGAGGATTTGAAATATTATATCTAACAAAAGGAAAACAATGATACCACAGAATTAAAATTGTTCTTATTTTTATACACAAAAAGTGATATAAGTAACAAAACATGGGAATTGAATTAACAGCTTATAAAAATGATAATACTGTATAAGATTAATGCTAAGATAAAATCAATTTTAATGTTTAATTCTTGGTATCAAAAGGTTACTATCATATTATAAATAAAATATTAAATTACTATAAATTAAAATAAAATTATTAAGCAGGTGCAGGTAGACTAAAATAATTTGTATCAAAAGGTTACTATTATATTATAAATAAAATATTAAAATACTATAAAATAAAATTATTAAGGAGGTGCAGGTAGACTAAAATAATTGAACTCGGAATAGACAAGAATTACATGCAGAAACTTATAAAAGGACTCATCCAAAATTAGCACTCATCAAAAATATCAAATAAAATAAGAAATAGAAAATGAAATAATAGATTATAGACTTCTTGAAGATAAATCTAGCTCAAATCAAAAGGTCACATTAGAATAATATTTGTATACTCTATCCAATAACATGCGCATGTGCAGCATAAATTAATGGAAGATTGTAAATTATGTTTATTAATATCAATTAGTAAATATTATATGGTAGATACAGTTTAAAATCCAACATATGTAAACTTACACATATGCAGCAGAATTTTACAATGTGTCAGTAGCAAGCATATATAGATAAGGAAGATTATATAGAACATGGAATATATGGCATACCCTAGTCTAGTTCAGTAACATTAGAGAGGTTAGTGAGGTTAAATGATATATATCAACCAGGATTTGAAATATTATATGTAACAAAAGGAAAACAAAGATACCAGAGAATTAAAATTGATCTTATTTTCATACTAAAAAGTGATATAAGCAACAAAACATGGGAATTAAAATACCAGCTTATAAAAATTATAATATTGTAAAAGATTAATACTAAGATAAAATCAATTTTAATGCTTAATTCTTGGTATCAAAGGTTACTATTATATTATAAATAAAATATTATATATAATTTAAGAATTTTAATTGCTTGTAATATAGTCAAATGCTTGTTATACATTCCCTATTAATTGATGTATGAAGATCAAATGAAAAATAGAGTTACCCAATTATATACACGAGACAAAGCCGGTTATACATAAAACAAGTACTAAAGCCCTTGTTCCCTGTTCTACATTTGTTAAATGGTTAAAGGAAATATAATCTGTAATGCATCATGCAGAAATATCCACGATAGTAGTTAAGCCTGTAACAATACCCAAATAAAAATATTTCAAAGTCTCATGAAAAGTCCAGTTATATGTAATATATGTACTAAACTCCTTGTCCCCTGTATTAACATACAAATGGAAGGTATAAGAAAGGTTATAGAGGTGTATAGTATCAAACAGAGAAAGCAACACACGCAGTTATGCCTTTATCAGCATTGGAATAAAACTGTGACTGAATCACACTTAAGAATGAAAATAAATAAATAAAAAGTATTTCCGAAACCATGGACGTTTTCAAGGGCCATCCTTGGTTCGGAGATACAGAAGATCTACGTTTCTGTATGTATACTGTAATATGTATTATAGAAATTAAGCACATGGCCCGACATAGATTATGTGAGAGATTGGATCAAAAACAACAAAAAATTAAGATATATAAGTTAGATTAAAGCTATTTAATAAATGTGAGAACACAGAATATTACAAGAATATAATAAAACTTTTACCATATGCTCCTCATAAGACTTTGAAGATAAATTAAATGTCTCTCCAAAGAGTTTATGAATAAATTCAACAAATATGGTAGAAGTACTCAAATAATATTTAAACACAGTATTTTAAGTAATAAAACTAATTTTTAACACAAATAAAAGCGTAAGTTGAATACTGGTAGGTGATTTGTGTATACAGAAAGTTGTAACTTGTTACTGAATACTGCTTTTGTTTATTCAAAGGCTAATAAGACTGAGATCAATAAGTTTCTTTAACTTGAATTTGGTTTTGAAGTTGGTTTTTATAAAGGAATATATAAGATGTGGAGGATATTGATTTTTGATGGTTGTAGTTATTAATTTTTTGAATACGTTCGTCATAAAAACATGGTGAACTTAACTTTTGAATTCGTATTAATTGATTATTAATAATATTTTTAAACACAGATTTTGTTAGGTTTAATGAAAAATGTTGAATTTTGTTGACTTTGAATGTGTGTGCAGCAGTTTTGGCATAAATCTTAAATTTAAGATTATCTGCAGTTTGAAATTGCAAACTAACGTCAAGGTAATTAATTGATCCAGGGTGAAGAGCAAACATTTTCAATAAGTTGCAGATTGGGAGGATAAAATTGAAATGTTAAGTTGGGTGCATTTTGAGTAATTTTTATAGTAAATAGATCATTAATGAATCAGTGTATGATATAACTGTTGAAGTTGTGCATAATTTCATAAAAGTGTAGATATAAATTGGCCAGAAAGGTGGATGAGATAACAACGAAATTGTATACCTACGTTACGTAGATGATGTGATTGTTGGATATGAAAATGAAAACTTTTGTATGAACTTTGATTTCTACCCACCCAACCTTGTTTTGAAAGAAAATCCGGCTGCAATTAAAAATGTAGTAGAATTTTTGGATTTGAGTATCAACTTTGGGCAAATCCCAATAAGTTTTACCATCTATGACAAAAGAAACAGTTTTAAAATACCTATAAACGGTATAGTACATTGGAACTCCAACCTGCTTGAATATATTTAGGAATGTATTCTTGGGGGGGGGGGGGGGTGTTGGTCAGATTTCAAAGAATTATTAAGGATGAAGATTTGCGTATTGATTTTGATCGAATATTTCTACAGCAAGCATATCTACAAAATTACCCTATTCCATTTATGCTAAAATATATTGATAATTTATACCGTAACAATATTGTGTATTGTATAAAGTTAAAATCTTTTTTATATACATTTAGCAGATGAAGGTTCGCAAACTGCAAATGACAGGACCGCAGAACGATCAAAAACGAAGCAATATAAAGGTCATCGTAGTCAGCGAGACTGGTTGCTAATACAGTAATGGTCATCCTCTCGTTTTTTCTTTTTTAGAGGTCTTGTGATAATTCTTATTGTCACTCCGGAGGTGGACTTCAGCCAAAGCTGGCGTCCAGGAGTGCAATTCCGCGGCATTTATGACAAGCTTGTTGACAACTGGGGAGTGAGGTCACAACCCCTTACCGCCATTGTGCAAGATTTTTGCTAAGCCTTCCTTCCTTTTTTCACTTTTTATAAATTCTCTTTATACATTTTATATATATATATATATATAAAGATATAAATGGAAGGTATAGAACGGGGGTGACCATATGTCTTTCATAAAATAGTAGGGGTGGATTGCGACACCCCTTTCCCGTTTAAAGCAGCTTTTACAGCCAGGGCAACGCTCACGGTACCTATGTAATACAATGGTCTGTCCTCCATATGTGCAAAGACAAAAGCACTTCAACAGTAACAAAATCAAAAATGTGGAACCTTTCCTATTGAAGTCCACTCATCGTTATATATATATATATATATATATATATATATATATATATATATATATATGTATATATATATATATATATATATATATATATGTATATATATATATATATATATATATATGAAGCAATTAAAACACACACTGGCTTTCAAAAATTAAGCACGGATGGTAAAATCAACAAATATTGGAAAAGTAAAGCTTTGATTAACTCAAAATTATACATGAAGGTAGCAAATATATTTATGTATTAAAAAAAACAAGAATTATGTATAAAGATGAAAACAATATTTACTTTTCGTAAGTTATATGGTGACATTTGGGTCATTAACAAAATGATGTTTAAAGGCAAACAAACCAAACAAGGCTTACATTAATATGGTATGTGACCTCCCCGGACCATCACACAAACTTTACAAGAATTTTCCATACTGTCAATGGGGTGATCAACCATCGCAGATGCGAGCAATGACCATTCCTCCAATAGGGCGGTTTTCAACTCTCTGAGACTGGCTAGAGGAGGTAAACGTGCAGAGACAGCATGCCCGAGGGCATCCCAAAGGTTTTCAATGGGATTAAGGTCGGAGGAATACGCCGGTCACTCAATACGAGAAATCACTTTCCAGGTATTCGTCAACGATGTTAGCTCGATGGGGACGAGGATTATCGTCCATAAGGAGGAAATCAGGACCAACTGTTGCAGCGTAGAGTCTCGCAATGGGGTCTAGGACTTCATCCCGATACCGCGCAGCCGTCACAGAATCGCCTTTAAAGAGTGTGATATCCCATTGAAATTCCAGCCCATACCATGACGCTGCCACCTCTGAATGCATGATGTTCAATGATGTTCTTGGCCTGATTGCTCGTGCCTCGTTCTCTCCAGACCCATACACGCTTATCATCTGATTCTAGGGTAAGCCTGGACTCGTCCGTGAACAGGACGTTGCACCAATCTGAGACAGTCCAATTGACATGTTGACGACACCACTTTAACATTGCCCCACTGGCTTGGGCGGTTAGTGGGACACAAAAGCGTGGTACTCGGGCGTCAGTCCCTTTACGTGGAGCCTTCGGCGTACAGTTCTGGCAGATATTGTCTTACTAAGTGCCTCTGCAACCACGGATGTAACAGTAGTGGAGGTCTCTCGTTGATTCCTCTTGTCTACTATAGCAATACACCGATCATCAGAGGGGGTGGTAACCCTTGCATGACCAGGAACAGGTCCCCGGACAACTGTTTGACTTGTTTGGAATTGTTTCCGTAATCGAGAAATTACCGAATGATCAACGCCAAAGAAAATAGCGACATCTTTGATTGACTGTCCTGCTTCAATGCGCACCAGCTGACAGCACACCAGCGCCCACTATTTGTCATTCGTCTTCTTTCAGCCATAGAAACACGAATATCATCAAAAATAATCCTGCAAAAGTTATAAACACTTCGTATCAGCATTTAAATGCACCTCCTCCAACCCTTTAGAATGCAGGTGTCTTCAACGACTGCCTAATTAGCATATATCCGGACAGTCAATCGAGATTGGCTGTAACATACGATATTTGCATACTGCCATCTACATCCGCAGCGATTTTCAGCCACTCAAATTCAAATACGCTTTCGAAAAATGAAAATTTGCATTACCTGCTTAACTTTTGGAAGTCAGTGTATAAGAGAGGAAACCACGTAAAAAAAATTACATTTTATTGCCAAAATTTTTACGCACTGCTAACATTTCGAGGAATAAACGGGAATTTCGGGCGTATTAGACAGGTAATTAAGAATCTTGAAGAACTCTGAACTCTGACACTCACTCTTTAATTGCAATAAACTTATTCTTCATGTCTGTTTTCATGAGAAACGGAAATAAAAAAGACCAAATTTTAAAGTTGATGACACATCTGCGTTTTGTTGTTCAAGTCGGTTTTAGCAGGGTGGATCCGGAACACCCCCTGTAGCTCCGCCTGTAGCTTCGCATGAAACTTAGGACGCGTGAAAATCTCGACATCTCCAGTTATCTTCGTTCAGTTATCTCCCATGGGCATCGAAATCAAAGATGTCGGTTTTCATTTTCCACAGCTGACACGTAAACAACTAAGAGTAAAGACATGTCCCATCTTATCGAAGAAACTGCAGCAGCATAAGCATAACCGACAGTTCATCGCATGCCTGCATAGGGAGACACACGTTTAGAACTATTGCAACAATATGAAATATAGATAACAAGTGTTCTTTCCCTTCTCTTGGCTGTCTGAATATTATGAGAAATACATATTATTCTAAAGAATGCATTTGGATCATTTATAGGAATTGCAATACGGGAATCCATGTCAAATCTTGTATTATGTATTTTTGGTAAAGTTTTATAATGCGAATTTTAATAATTTGTTCGATTTAAAAGTCACAAATGACCAATTTAAACATCACTAATATTGTGTAGTTCAGTACTGTTAGGGTGGTGATGATGGTGAGAGCTCAGAGTTCATTTATTTAGAACTGAGCCCCCCCCCCCACTGCCCTGGGAATACGGGCCTCGGTGGAAGGTGTTTCCATTAATGCAGAATCAAACTCACACTGCAGGAACCAGCATGGATGTTAATGAAGTTACAGTATTAACTTTGTAGCAGGAAATTCCGTCCCAGTAGCTTAACGTTGAAACGTCGAATGGCATGTACGAAGATAAGCGGCTCGATTGCTGGTTGGGACAACAAGGTTCTATACAAAGTGATATAATATATATACATATATATATATGTATATATATATATATATATATATATATATTATATATATATATATATATATATATATATATATATGTGTGTGTGTGTGTGTGTGTGTGTGTGTGTGTGTGTGTGTGTGTGTGTGTAATATAAGCTACAATAGTCCAGGGAAGAGACATTTCATGTTATCAAAATCTCCTTTATTATATGACACTGGAACAGATATAATTACATAGCCCGGCCGAGCTCCGGCAACCAGTTCTTTCTCTCAAATCTCAATGCCGTCTGCGTAGTTTTTCACAAGTACAAATTACATTTACATTTATGGCGGAAGGGAATCTGATGACGACATGGGTCACATGCTGCAGTTCTTTATGCTTCAAAAATGTGATGGGGATACAGTTTCATATCAGAAAGTTTACGCAGAGGTTAAGATTAGTGACCATATATGGTATGGCCGAGGAAAAGAGGAAGTGCTGGCAGACTTTGTTAATATTAATGGCCTGGGATAGAATTTAATATAGTTGCAATACCTGCTCGATACGAAATAGGAATTTGGAATAATAATTATGACAGAAAAGGACGCCTTATTAGGAAAGGCTTAAAATTTATGTATCATATATATATATATATATATATATATATATATATATATATATATATATATATATATATTTCCAAAAGGATAAAGTGAGATGGATGCAATGTACCAAATAATGGCCGGGGTTGTGACCCCCTCACCCCGGTTAAAGCAAGCTTTATGTCGCGACAACACTTTCAGAGAGCTGGTACATTGAGGAAAAAGAATACAGAAGTATCAAGGTTTAAGAGGAAAACCAGACATAAAATAAGACATATATATATGAAGATGCAATAATAGCCAGTAAGCATGAGATGTATAAAACACTATGCGATCAATGAGATTGAAATGATGTCGAGATGTAACCTTATCAATCGACATTAACTATACGTGTATGAAATATACATGTTAGTATAAATCAACAAAGCAAATTACTATACTTCTTCATTATGAAGGCCATACAATATTACACTAGATTCAATCAAGTATTTATCTTTAAAACATATTACCTAAATAACAATGTACAGCATCACATATAAAAAGGTACCCATCCTATTCCAAAACAGAGTATTATAGATACTAATCAAGCAGTCTTGAGATCAGTAGGCCTGACGTTTTACTTCTGACGATTGAGGTTGTATATCGACTGTAGTTTTATTCAAATATAATCTGTAACAGTCAGTTACAGTTATTTTATAAAAGCTGTAGATAATTTTACATAAAAAACCTTTTGGAAAACCCTCCAAGATGGTGTTATGTAGAAATGTATACCGCATGAATAACGATCTTTCTTATTACTGTTTAATCTTTTACTATGAATTAGTTGTCCCAGTATAATATTTCTGAAAACGTTTTTAGGCATACAAGAATTCCAGTGTATAATATAATTTATTACGGAGTTGAAGTCGTTACGTTTATCGTATAGTCGGTAACCAGTAGATCCACAAGGATGTTTATATATTGTCAGATCAAGAAAACTCAGACTTTTATCGTCGCTGTATGGCGTTTCAGTGAGTTTTTAATTCTGTGGATAGAAGCCAAAATCAATATGATATTCCTCACATGGACACGCTATTAATATATCGTCAACGTAACGAATGTAAAGAATTTCGTTTAAAAGATGCGTACCTTCTTCGTATCTATTCAGATATATTGCGAGCATTGAGGAACAACCACCACCCATGGGTATACCATGTAATTGCTTAAAATAAGATTTGCCATCGTACAGAAAAATTTCAAATAAAACCATTTCAACACTAATGTTTTAAATTTATATTTATTTATAATAGTCTGCATGTTGTCTTTTTCGTAGATTTCCATAACAATATCGAAGAAGCCTTTCATATTTATATTTGAAAATAAATCATTAAAGTCTAAACTTTTAAAATACAAGCATTCAGAAATTACATTAATTTTTTTAATAGCTTCTTCACTATTAGTAATAAAATATATACCTTTATATTTAATCTTATTCATTACTACTTTCAATATGGCTAAAAGTTTTTTATTTGCGATAGTCAGATATGATTTAAAACCATTAGTGATGGGACGAAATTTAATAGGACTTTATGCAACTTAGGTATTAAAGATATGTACGGATAACGAATATGTTTCATATTATATCCTAATTTAGTGTATTTAGATTTGATACGATTTTCAATTTCTGACCTGGATTGCTGCAAACGAAGGTATACACACGGATCGTGATAACAGTTGTATAATAACTAATATATATATATATATATATATATATATATATATATATATATATATATATATATATATATATATATATATATATATATATATAAGGATATAAACAAGAAGAAAAAATAAGCGAGAACAGGAGTGACCATATGATTTGCATAGAATGGCAGGGGTGGATTGCGACACCCCTTTCCCGCTTAAAGCAGCTTTTACGACCCGGGCAACGCTCACGGCACCAATGTAACTCAATGGTCAATCTCCCACATGTGCAAAGACAGAAGCACCCGAACGGACACAAAAGCAAAGATGGAACCAAGCATGGAAGAGATACACCCTACAATCCAGCTTGAAAACACAACATTTTATAAGGGAAAGTCGCACATGCGCGATAAGACTTCATGATGATAGGATCGCAGATATGAAAATATATATGATTAAGAATACTCATTTAGAATCAAACAATGCACAATTTCTTTCTTTGAAAAAGGAATAGTAATAATGTTGTAAAAAATATCTAGGGTAATTTCTTTTTAATGCATCATTTATTATTTTATTACATTCATAAATGCAGTCTTTTTTAAAAGTACTGTAGTTTCTGTTTCTTCTGAAGTACCCGACAATAATATTTCTGAATATATTTTTAGTGAGGTTTGAATTCCAATCAATAATATTATTAATTTTGATATTGTATGAATTTCTCTTGTCGTGTATGGTTGTATAAATTCCATACTGTTGGTGTTTTCTTATTGACAAGTCCAGGAAGTCTGTCGATCCATCCTCATTGATCGGGTTTTCAATTAAGTCTAATTCCCTTGGGTAGAATGCAAAATCTATGTCAGGGGTGTTTGCATAACCCCCTAATATCACATCGTCAACATAACGGAAATAAGCTATTTCCGATAATATATGGGTTCCTCTTTCATATTTGGATAGATAAATATCCGCCAATATTGATGAGCATGCACCACCCATGGGTATGCCTTTGACCTGTTTGTAGTAATGCGTACCGTCATATAGTATGTTTTCATTCAATACTAACTCAATCAAATCCAAATATCTTCTGAGAGTTATATATGGTTTTAAATTATATTCCTCATGTAATTCTTTCAAGATCATTTGTAGGTTTGTTAAATCGATGTTATTAAACAGATCCCGGAAATCGTAGCTTCTGAAGTTCAAATCTTTATGGCAAAATTTCAGTCGGTCTATCAATTCCTGTCCGTTTTTTAACATTATGGAGTTTTGCTTCTTAATATCAGTTATAACATATTGGAGTAATTTCAGAAGTTTTTTATTTGCTTGTTCCAGGTACGATCCGCATCCCACTGTTACAGTACGGAACTTGACTGGTTTTTTGTGTAACTTGGGAATAAGGATCAAGTATGGAAATTTTACTGATTTAATATCCATACCAATTCTTTTATACAGTGCTTTTATTCTATTAGTGATGATTGATTCGTTGCTAGGAATTAAGGTATACATGGCACTATCCTTATAGCATTGTGTTAAAGTATCGACATAGAATTTTTTACACGTGAATGCAAAATTCGATACGATTTTGTCGGTGTATGTCATTACGAATTCTTCATTAAAATGTTTGATTGAAGACGGAAATCGAGAACCTCCTGAATCCTTGTTTCTTCTCGGGTAGAATTGGCAAAAAGCACTGTAAAAGGCATATTTCCATGCGTTAAAAGTTTGTACAGGTATACCGTGTTTGACTGCCATCTTGTATATGAAGGTTTCCAGATCGTAATTAAATTCATTATAAATATTATTAAATTCTTGTATTCGGTACTTAGTACCAAGTTGTAATAAGTTTTTGAGTTTATTATCTTTTATAAAATCTAAGTTTCCAGTAATTATATGCTTGTGGTAATTATATGCTTGCAGTAATTATATGCTCGTAGATTTCCATAACAATATCGAAGAAGCCTTTCATATTTATATTTGAAAATAAATCATTAAAGTCTAAACTTTTAAAATACAAGCATTCAGAAATTACATTAATTTTTTTAATAGCTTCTTCACTATTAGTAATAAAATATATACCTTTATATTTAATCTTATTCATTACTACTTTCAATATGGCTAAAAGTTTTTTATTTGCGATAGTCAGATATGATTTAAAACCATTAGTGATGGGACGAAATTTAATAGGACTTTATGCAACTTAGGTATTAAAGATATGTACGGATAACGAATATGTTTCATATTATATCCTAATTTAGTGTATTTAGATTTGATACGATTTTCAATTTCTGACCTGGATTGCTACAAACGAAGGTATACACACGGATCGTGATAACAGTTGTATAATAACTAATATATATATATATATATATATATATATATATATATATATATATATATATATATATATATATATATATATATATATATATAATATATATATATATATATATATATATATATATCGAAATTAATAAGTAGGATTCAATATTTGTGCAGAGCAAGTGACCTAAGTGAATATGAATCATACTTTAATGTGTACCGTAAACGCAAATATTTAAAATATTTATATATTTTTATATTTAATTAAAATGTTAAAATGTATCAAATTTCTTTTAATTTTAATAGTTTAAATACAGTAAATTTCATGTAGAATTTCATTCATTTTTTTATTTTCATAATGGTTATTTCTATTATATCTAAAGTGATTTATAAAGTAATCTATAGTCTATAAATATAATGTTTGAATTAACGGAGTTGCATTGTAATATATGTTCAGCTTTTAAGAAAGCATTTATAGTTCTCAACTTGACACTAGATGGCAGCACTAAAATACTGTTCAAAATATTTTAAGAGTTAAAACGATATAGAAGAATGTAATTTTTTTTTAGACATACATGCTACTAGATAAAAAATAAAGTAACCAGGAAAAACATTATGAATGACGATAAATCTCCTTTCAATATCAGTTGCTGTTCCATTTCCGTGGGTAAAGTCAGGACAGAAGGTGACCTGTGGTGTTACCACCCAGGCCATCAGAACCTGCATGTATGAGGCCCAGTGCATGGAGAGACTCTCAAGCTAGTTAAAAGTAAAAAAAAACAAGGAGCAAAACATTACTATAAAAATTATGAAATTAGTAGGAAGGTATTAGTTAGTAATTTATTTTTTAATGTATATATATATATATATATATATATATATATATATATATAAAATAAATTAATAACTAACACCAAACAATTATAGAAAAAAATACCCTAAAACAGTAAGTTATCCAAAGCAGCTACAGAACAGAGTAAAATTGGAAAGGAATAAAAAGACGGATTAGAATTGAAAAGGATTAAAAAAATGGATAAAAAAAAAAAGGATTAAAATGAAAAATTATTAAGAATATTATTAAGAGTATTATTATGAACCACAAAGCCATATCCCAGGAGTAGTCCCAAGAGTAAACCTTCTTTTACTAATTCTTGTATTCCTGCTAATTCTTACCATCCTTTTTCCTCTAAAAAAGCATCTTTTTGTGCTTATTTTAATCGCGCTTTTACTGTTTGTTCATCTATCTCTGCTTTAAGTGATGAAATTGAATTTATTTTTGGCCTTGGCCGGGAGGCTGCCTACTCCTTTGAGTTCATTTATAAGGTTTTCTTCCAAGTTCGCCTTAAATATACCTTTTTTGATACTAAACTTATTGCCTTAAAAGACCGTTTGGCTTATAAGTCTAGTTTTCCATACAATCCTAAGATTTTCCTCCCCTTTATCCAATTTTGTTCTGAGTTTGGTTTCAGACCTGCACATTCTAATATTTCTTCTTTATTTAACCGTATTTGGTCTGATAAACTGGGTGATAGGGATGACTTTAAAAGCTTTGCTGGGGTGTATGTTGCTCCCCTGTTGTCCACCGATGGTAATTTTAAATTTCATATTGGAAGTACTAAACGCACCGTTGGCATCCGTTTAGCAGAACATGCTCGGGATGTCAGGGACTGTAAACTTTCTATGGCTCTTGCTCAATTTGTTGTTAAAGATAATTTTCAGCCTCTTTTTAAAAAGACTTTCCTTTTGATTCGTTGTAATAACCCTCGTGGTATTCTCCTTTTTGAATCCTTTTTTATGTATATTTACCGTGAGTCCGTTTGTAATTTTGACCCTGTTATGAATTTGAGTTACGCTTGGCGACTCATTCTCGACTCCATGCAATTCAAGTTCTCTGCAAAGTTATCTTTGACGTCTTCCTCTTTGGGATTATGCTTGATTGCCCCCCCCCCCTTTTAGATTTCTGTAATTAAATTGTAATTTAATATGCTGTTCTTTTGTTGTTAAAATTTTTGAAAAATTGTTTACGGTTTATCCTTGTCTAGACGTAGATTCCTTTGTGGATTGTATTTATGCAAATTTTGTCGCTATATCTGGTCTATATATGAACGATTCAAACTTTATTTTCGTGTAGCCACTGCTGAAGAGCATACTTATGCTCGAAAGCGCTATGGCCTGTTTTAAACTTTTGTACGTCTTAAGGAAGTGAAATAAAGACCTACTGTTATGGATGTGTGTTTAATTTTGCTGTTTTGTAAAAGTTTACCAGCAATAGTAAGGTAAGAGTTGTGTTCACTAGTAATTGTTCGAAAAGCTAGAAGGTATTTATGGAACTTAGGTAATAAAACTACAGGTATATAGGGAAAATTATAACAACTATTTTTGAGATGGAGTTGGTTATATGTAGCTGAAATTCTATTCACAATACTAAGTCTTGCTTTAGTATTGTGTAAATTGTAAATAGTATTATTAAGAAGGTGTGATTTAAGAGTACTTATTTACAAATAATAGACTACTAGCTTTATCTACATAAGTAATATTAAATTGTTTTTGATTTTCCTTCATTGCATTTTTGAGTAAATTAAGTTTATAAGGTTTATTAATATTATTACTTTCCTTATATACATAATGTATAAGGAAAGTAATGTGACGGGGTTGAAAATTCGAATTCGAGTTTTCGATGGGAGAGCACGTTTCAAGTATCCCTGATCATGAATCGAACATTTTGGAAGTGATGTCTGTGTGTGTGTGAAAGTATGTGTGTGTGTGTGTGTGTCAGTGAGTCTTTGGAGACGATAACTGACGAACGAATGGACCGATTCGAACGAAATTTGGTACAAAAATTACAATCCGTAAACACTGGAAGCCTATTGTTTTCATACGCAATCGAATGTTCAGAACCCCCCTAAATTTTCAAGGGAAATTTTGAAAAAATCGTCAAAAAATCAAAACCTCTAATAAAACTAAGCAAATAGACATTTCTTATGTAATTTTTCATTAGAAAACGATTGACATAAATTTTAGAACGCAAACATGAACCGTTCTCGAGATATTGCACATTTTTCAAAAAAATTATCAAAAAATTATATAAAAAAAATATTTCTCATTAAGAAATATGTTCACTTTTCATATGTAATACCATGCGATAAATTTCGTGATATCATTCTCGTGGATCTAGCGCGTTCCATTCATGAAAAAATATACTTTGAGTAATACTTTTGTATTTGAACGCCAATAGTCATTTATCTGCTGTAAGAATAACTTATTTCTCCGTCCATAGCGCTTGGCGAGATTTTGGCGACAAATTTGGTGGAATGTCGCCAACTTGGTGACTGTTTTAAACGTTGCTAAATTAACGAAAAACTCGCCAAATGGATAAAAATGATGCTAAATCAATGAAAATGACGACTCATTGACGAAAATTCAATATCTTGGAAAGAATATAGATATCTACTATAAGAATAATCTTTTTTTTTTACTGTAAAAGTAGTAAATTCATTGCATTATATAAGGAAAGTCATGTGCTGACCACATCAGATGTTTATTATATATATGATGGTTAAAGTATTGTTCTATTGAAATACTTCATGGTTTAAAGGCTTCAACTGGAATTTGATAATTATAGCCGATTTTACAGATAAACTTATTTAACTCAAAAAATAAAAATTTATAAATTAGGTCCTAAAAATTTAGTTTAAATCAAGAAAATTTACGAATTTTTTTTTAATTTTCAAATGTAAACATTTAAATGGGTGTTGCACACTAAAATGCTCGAATTGTGGAGTAAGCGCAAAACATATTTTCCGTTATATAGAAACTTGAAATTTGATACAAGATAGGTAGTTTGGTATAACTACTTCCATTATTCAATCAATTTAACAGCGAATTAGGAAACTTTCAAACACTCACAATTAAATAAATATGTCGATTAGTGGTCGGAGCTTGCAAATTGTGACACCATTGATTTTCAACAATAATTCAACTGGTACAATCAACCCTCCTATAACGCAGCATTCTTATAATGCGGTTTTCATATAACGCGGAGCAAAAATTGCGACAGCCCTCCCATAACGTGGTACTCATAAAACTTGGTTTCCATATAACGCGGTAGCCTTATAATGCGGTTTCTCTATAATACAACTCAATTAGTTTAAGCAGTCTCCCTATAGCATGAATTTTTTATTACACTTTTACGGTTGGAACTAATGGGGAATTCCCCTGTTTTTTCATCCACGTACATCACAATTTTGCAATTTCAGTTATCACGGAAATTCCCTGTAAATGCAGACATATACGGGACGGCGGTTTCCATATAACGCGGTACTAATTGCTCTGTTTTGTACTAATTCTGAATTTCTTATAATGTGGTTTCCATACAACACGGTATGCGGTTTCCGTATGGAACGGTAAGAATGAATCTCATTTGCACTAATCTGAGTTTCTTATAACGCGGTATACTAATGAATCGCGTTATGGGAGGGTTGACTGTATCATATTTTTAAAATTCTTATAATTCTTTATTTAAATTTTCTATATTTAAATTTCCATATTAGGCTACTGTCGCAGCTCTGGTACATACTCTTTCATTGCAATTCAAATAAGAGATCCTATAAGTGCTCTGCTTGACCTCTAACTTTTTAACCTTTCCAAAATGACAAATGACCGATAACAATGGCGTGGTGAACACTTCAACAGACACCCTTGAACCAAACAACCAACATCTGAATTCAGCACTTAAAGACAACTTCATTCTCAATTTTCACAAGCACGAGTCTTCATTATGATATTATGATATGCGGTGATGAATCCATCAAGATAATCTAATGTATGTCAATGCCTCAGCGATTTTCGCCGTGCAATATGCATAACGGACTTCAAAATAGAGTGTGTTTGTTCTCCGTGGCAAATTGCGTTCACAAACAAGTTTTCATTTTTAATTCTTTTGGGGAAATTCAGAAACGTCTGACAGTGATGGATTATAAATAATGCTTTACAAACTCATTTCGAGATGCAATATGCTTATCCAACGTTGGTAAATCTTTTAAGTACTGGGTTTTACCTGCATGGTGAAATTTTGAAATTTGAAATAAGTCAACATAGTGGCAATGAATAATTATTTCGTATAGTAAAGTCCCAGTTTCTTAATGATACAGTAAATATATGTGTAAATCATAGGCGACGACTTGAAACATTGGTGGGATCGGAAACTTGAGATCGAATGGCACATGCATTTTTCAAAAGATTTAAGCCTAATTTAAATTTTCTTCAGTCAGATTATCTGGTACAATTAGACATTTGAAATGCTAAAATGAAGCAAATTATAGTTACAGAATTTTTTTTCCCCTCTAGAGAAATATTTATTTCATTTATTTTGCTTTTGTAGGCACAACATTATTATGTACAACTAGAAGGTATGCCGTCATACGACAGAACTTCAAAATTTGCAGATCATTACATAACACACACACACACATTTGTCGTCATTTATATCAATTTGGCAATAAATTTGAGATTGTTGTAGAGTTTCCTGCTCAATCTACAACCTATATGCTTCAGCCTCTTTTCGAATTTTTCCCCAAAATACTTAACTTTGAAGTGCTCGCCATCGTTTCACTCCTTCTCTAGTTAACCGACGGTTCTTTTCTTTTCTTTCCATTTTCCAGTGGTCAACACGTTTGTGAAATAAAATTTGTTTTGAATGACAAATTTTTTTTTAAAATATAAATTTAATCTGCTGACACCACTCAAAGAAACAAAACAAGAAAGATCAATCATGCTTAAGGCATAGATTACGAAAGACTTTCCAACTTCAATGCAATTTTATTTAAACATCTCTAAAATGCAATACATTCTTCGGTAATATTTTAAAACTTATCACAATACTACATTAATTTATTATATTTGAAAACTTAAACCTTCATCGAAGAAAATGAACTTCATTCAAATAATGGCATTAAAATATAAATTGCCTGGTTTAAACATCTCTAAAATGCGATACATTCCTCGGTAATATTTTTAAAATTATCATAACACTACGATAATTTATTATATTTGAAAACTTCATAGAGAACAACTGAAATTAATTCAAATGACGTCATATAAAAAATAACACGCCTGGATCTCTCTATAAAAACAGGATTTCATTCATAATTTTCTCCCATTCATTTCATTCATCACAATACTATAATAATTTATTTTATATAAAAATTAAGTCCATGGAGCTACAAGTAATTAAACTCTATGCTTAAAACTTCATCGAAAAAAATCGTCCTTCTCTTTATAAAATCAATTAATATTTCATTCATATCAGCCATGCAGACTCCATGGACTAAATCATTTTGTGTTAAAGAAATACAGCAATTCTAATACAACTCATTCTACATATTTTGCTGTTTACATTTTACATAAGTGAAAAATAGGCTTCGTTGTAGAAATAATCAAATTTGGATAATCATTTAAACTCAAATATATTGTATTTACGTTGTTTCAGTATGTAGATGCACAGAATTTAAGCAAAAATAAAGTAGTTTTAGGACGGATACAACACTTAATATGAATTAAAAAGAACTTAAAAAATCACGATTTTGAAACAGGATGGATGCCATACATCATTTTGAAGTGGGTCACGTGATCGTTTCATATCATGGTCACGTGATCGTTTCATATAAGAGGTGTAATTATGATTTTAATTTTTATTTAAAAACTACTGAAATATATTTCGCTGAATTTTTTTTTATATATTTTATGGAACAATTTAAATATTACCTAAACTTTTCGAAGCAATTTGTGAATTTTAAATCCGCTTAAAAAATGTTTGAAAAATTAGGTCCCATAAGGCTCAATGTATTTCATTTTTTCAACCCGGGTTCAATCCAAAACTAATTGGGTGATATTATTCATTTATATTCCCATAGGTCCTACAGACCGTCTGAACAACATACTAAAATTTCATTTTGATTAAGTCATTTTAACGGCAGTTATCGTGCTAACGGACAGACAGACAGACAGAATGAACAAAGTCATAAACACTTTTCAACTTTGTTGTAAAGTGTTAAAAAAATACGAACCACGCTCAAGCAAAAGTTTAATAAGCTAAGAAGAACGCTCCGATTGAACACTGAATTCAAGCAGCAGTGAACGTGGAAAGTCAAGGGGTGATCGGAAAAATTTAGTGTTCACGTAGAGGGTTATGAAAATTCTGATGGTCTGCTTTAGTATCTAAATTGAAATGTTTATCCGTGATTAAATCACGTTTGGTAACATTTTGTAGCAGCGTTACCCAGAGATAGATAGATAAACAGACAGATAAATCAAGGTGTTTATATTATTAATATACAGATACTGTGTGAATTTCCATCTCAATTATATTTATAATAATAAAAGAAAAACGTAAAATTAATTTTAAAGTACTTTTACCAATGTTAAAAATCTCAACAAATTTCTCTTTAAATCATTTCTTAAAAAAGATAAAATCTTGTACTCAGAATACAATAAACAGTCTGAGAGGTAAAAATTTTTATATCGAGTTTATATATAGTAAACAAGGAATGAATAAGGAAAACCTTGAAGAATTGATATAAAAAAACAAAATTCATGCGTACATTTTCTCCATTAAATACGCACAAAAATATTAGGGGTCCCAAGAACCCACAACAAAATCATTGGGGGTTCAAAAAGTGCCTCGAACTCACGAAGTCTGCGTCGCTGGTGCAACTACAGAGTTGAGCCATCAAAAGACTGGCATTCGTTCAATTCAAGACTTTCAGTTTATTACAGAAGTAGGGTTGTACATACAGAATTATGAAAGGGGTGATTTAGAAGTCCTCCACATCTGTTAGATATATAATTAAAAAAAAAATACATAAATGAATATCACTGAACTAAACAAAATGCGTTATACAAAGAGAATCAAATCCTTTCGAGATCAATTTTGTTCTCTGCATGTTTTTGGGGACAAACAACCAAAATTTCCGAAATGCTATCGTGCTAAGAGTGGTGAAAATTCCTCATATCAACTCGTTGTATTGCAAAATATTTAAATTATTTAGAAACCCTCATGTGTTGGAGCAAAGTCCTGCAACGGGTCGGATATCCTTTGGCAATCCGTTTTGCGGGTTAATTATTATTTATAAGGTTTCTGGTATTATTATTTATCAAGTTTGTTTTATTTTGTAAGTTGCGGGCAGTGGTGTCCCGAGGTTTCTTGAGGCCGTAACCGATATTTTTGGAGAGGCCCCACCCAGAAGCGATGCCAGAAATTCTCCGACAGGGGAACTGCCTTAATCCTGCTTCCATAAATCATAATTCCCCGAATTCCTATTTTTAATCACAATTCTTTTAAAACAGTAACGATTCGATAATCTGAACCCAATGAATGCGAATTTTGTGTAATTCGAACTACGATTATATTCATTTTATTATTTATTTTGTTCACAGAGTAAAGGTGAAAAATCGGTTTCTTTCGAATTTTTATGACTTGTTTACGCCGTAAATATTCCATACAAGAAGGAATTCGCTTCAAACCCTATTCAGATTGCATCTACTGAAATCTGAATGACGGAAGGTAAATTTCAGAATGTACAAAATAATAAAAGAAAACGTAGGTGGAGCTAATGAGTGGTAAGATGCTACGTTGAAATAATTAGCTCCGAACTAAAGTTAAGAAAGATTTTGGATAAAAAAAAATATTCTTTTCAATTTTGAGGCCCTCTCCAAACATGAGGTCTCAAGCAGTTGCATGGGTTGCTTGGCCCTCTGGACGCCCCTGGTTGCGGATCTACCTGCAAAAAGGTCTATACCTTCACATTTTGCTTATGCGAGTGATTGTATAAATGCATAAACGGAGGTAACAAATTGTAAACAGAAGAAAAGTGTGAATATGCATTAGAGACTTACAATTCACTGAATAGAAATTTTGAAAAACAAATCCATTGCGAGTCTGGTATTCGAGTTACACACTGCAGGTTCGGGTCGGGTTGTGGGTCTACAAATTTTTTTTTGTTAGTGGTCTACAATTTTCTTTGTTGCGGTTCTACAATTTTCTTTGCTGAGGTCTACAATTTTCTTTAATATGGGGGTGACTCGGGTCAAAACTGACTCGCGGGGGGTTGGGGAGGCTTTGAGTATATACATTCTAAATCGGATTTTAGTAGTTAGGTTTATTATGGCGCGTTAAATTACAGCGGTGTTATGGCGCGGTAATTGCAGGTTTGTTATGGCGCGTTAAAATACTGACAGCGTGACAAATGCATGTTTGCTCTTTAGTTTAGTTCTTGGATGTTAAGATTAGTTCTTTTTTGCATTGCAAAGAAAAAAAAACTATTACATGAAGAAACATTTAAACAGAAAACTCAACGCCTGACGCCACTAAAGAGTTACATTTGTTGCGAGCAGCATTTATCTGAACCATCTGCCCATCTGATTTCGCCAAACTAAATTTATCTGACAGTCTCTTCACTGCCTTTCACTTTTGACACAAGCAGACGAACAGGTGCAACTGATGTAGAATCTGGTAGCGATATTTTGCGTCTACCACGAATCGTAAAATAAACCTGTAAAGAAAATATCAGTAATCGAAACCGTGCGAAGAATTATTTATTCGAGGAATGGCTTCATGGTGTGAATTTTACGAGTACGCTGCTGCCACTGGATTGCTCTAAGTTATCGTTTTCTCCGAGATTCGAGGAAAAATGCGTGTTGCGACAAATAGCTAGTGTAATTACTGATCGGAGAGGTGGCAGCACCCAATCGTGGTGTCGTGCAATGCGATTCGCTCGTCCAATAGAGGGATTCGTGCTGTCGTTTACCGGACAAGTGGGGCGGAATTTAGATTCTCGAGCAATATTTGGCAGATTATCGACTCTTTGGCGAAACAGTTAGCATTTTTTTAATGAATGATTTGATGCAAAAGAAGAAAAAAAAACACGTATAAAATATACTGATATGAATATTAAAAGAAATATAAATATAAAATGTTTGAATAAAATAGTAATATTAAGTTTGAATTTATAGATAAACATTAAGTGCAGTGAACGATTTGTAAAAACAAACAGTTTAAACTAAATGTGAGTAATGTATTTAAATACAAATAGAACAACAATGCAACGTACAGCTGTTTCGATGATACTCTGGATCCCCTTCGTCAGTGCTAGACAAACTAATAAACCCGTGGAGAGACGATTTGGGCCCGTTTTGTTTCTAAGATACCTTTACGGAGGACTTGCTTAGAGAAATCTGATTGTATTCATAGGGCCCGACTAAGACCAACTGGACCTGGAGGCAGACATTCCTACGGGGCCCCTTTCATCTCTCGATATATATGAAATGAACAAATATATTTTTCAAAAACATAATTGCATTCTGGGAAAAGGTATACAAAATGTGGCTCTTGCATATTTTAATGGAATTTAAATTATTGGCAACATAGCCAAAATGTCAACATGTTAAATTAGTGTCGTTAATCCCTATATATCCCCGAAATGAATCTATCCGCTGAGAAAACCTATTCCAATGGCATCCTTTTTTTTTTTTTAGAAAACAGTCGCTAATTTTTCGATGTTGTACTTGTTTAACTTGAGGGTCCCTCTGATGCGGGGACCAGGGCAGCTGCCCTGCATACTCCTGCGTTAGTCAGGTCCTGCGTATTCATATTACAAATAAAAAAAGACACGGTGATTGGATAGAACTCATAATGTAACAGTTCTATCCAATCATCGAAAATGGGGCTTATTGGTTGTTCAATTGTTGTGAAACAGACATTTTTATATTATCTGTAAATTTAACCATAGTAATTCCCTTCTTAACTATTGATATGCAAAACTGGAAACATTGAAAGCTGCAAGAAATATAGAAAAGAAACTCTTCTTCAAGTGTATACACTCATCTCATTGAACTTCCATTTAAATTTAGACAAAATAACCGGGCTAGGATGAGTGAAGATCGTTTTTGGAGAGAGATTATTTTTATTTTCGCCACATCATATAAATATCTGCCATGACCGGTAAATGTGCAAAATAACGAACCATTTTGATGATCCTGGTCTACCCCTGATTCACTGCATCCTAATGAGAGAAATGTATTATGACCAAGGGGTAGGGGTTATATAACAGTAATAGTGATAGCTTTTTTTGGAAAGTTCGATAAGACATGTCTCGGAATAAAATAAACCATTGATTTTCTATGACACTTAAACCTAGCAATTGATGCATGTCAGTTACCAACGGCTTGCATCTGTCCTCCAAGGATTACATCAGAAAAGTATTGAGAAAATTCTGAAATTCATCGCAATGCAATGCGCAAAATATGAATGGAAAATTTACTGCATAAAATTTTATATATAATATATATATATATATATATTTGCTAAATGTTTTTACTCAATTTAATTCTTCATTTCTTGATGGTTAAAATATCGTAATTTTTTTCATTTGTCCGGGTAATTTTGATTGGCTGAATATGCCCTGAAAATTTAGCATTAAACATCTGTTTCAAGTTCGGAAAACTCAAATCGCCCATTCGATTCCTAGGATGCGACGAGTTACTTTGTTACTTTACAAATTTTTTGCTTAATAAAAAGCCCCCAGACAACACGCGTTTCCGTTTCTCTTCAAATACTTCTCCGAATTAATAAAAAAAAGTTCAGTCGTCGGACACTGCAACACAAAACTGCATCGAGAAATGCTAATGGTTTGCCAAAATCTGCCGTATGGACAATCTTGGTGATGATTCTTGGTAAAGCTCGTCTTTATTTTTGCGGAGAGACAGGCTAGGAGAGAGGTCAGCCCCAAGGATCAGGGCTGACCAGCGAGGCGTGTCTGGTGTAATGGGCGCCCCCAAACACAGTCTTGCATGACTGGCACCCAACTATGCGGAGGATCGGTAGGACGGTTGATGCGGAGAACTGTGGTATAGGTCCGGAGCTGGCACGCAAGGCAAAGGTTAAGACACCTGAGCAAAAAAGACACAGGTGCAAGATCCTTGACCTTGGAGCACGGTTGTATCAGGGGTAAATTAAAAGTACATTCGAAAATCCATTTTGAACGGCTGCAGATAATTAGGAGTCATTATACCTTTTATATTACCAGTGGTTTCAAATGAAATATGCCAGATTGAACTAAGTTTGATGTGAGTTATGAAATGCATTTTAAAGAAAAGTGAAATTTTGTTAAGTACCAACGGTTTTCCAACGTTGCTAAAGAGTGTATTATTATGATTCATATCATTATTATTATGATTTGTATGCCATACGTTGGATGTAAACTATGTTTTAATATATATTTTCGATATTTATCCTGTGTTTGAAGTTTTGAAGTTTAGTTAAAATTTTTATTTTTAATACAGCATATGTGTAGGAAAATATTGTGAAGGTGCCAAATATTTAACTCTAGGATATTAATGGATCTACATGGTTTATGCATATTTCTGTTTGTGAATATCATATGTGTGTGCAGATAGATGCAATATCTCAATTTGTAATAATAAGTCTGTCTGTTCGTCTGTAAAATCTAAGCGGCCCACAGCTACGAAATTCGGTAGAGTGATAGCTCAGGTCAAGCCCCGAGATACTTTTGGAGCGATTTTTTTTTAAAAATTCTAATTAGTTTTTCCTTAGATATTTTATGTCTAAAGAGCACTTTTGAGCGATTGTCGTAGAAATTGGTTTCTTAGCTATCCAAAATATTATCACAAATGTAAATGAACCTTGCTATCCCAAGTGGGAAATGAACCATGAACCACGTAGGCTAGCCAGCCGAGGCCCTACCGTTGAGCTACTGGGACGAAATTGCAAGCTCTTATCGTCGAAGTGAATTTGGATTCTCCTCCGCAAATATCAGATTGACGTACAACTTGACAATCTGACTACCTTCTGCTATTTGTACCTCCGGCTAGCTTCTTGATTCTACTGTTTTCATCTATGTATTATCCTGCCTGCTTCTTGGCTTCCTGATTTGAAACCAGCACATAATATGCTATAGTCCACTGAATCCGTACTAATCGTACTACGGTCACTTTCAAACTCCTAACATTGGAGGTGGGATAGCTCAGTAGTTAGCGTGTGAGAATTACACTCGAACGACCCGAGTTCGATTCCCGCATCTGCCCAAACTGTCCTCGTGTTTACGCAGAATACGAGCACGTTAAATATGTGGGTCTGTATGTCCTTCCGAGAGGTTGGTGATAGGGGAAGGAGGGTACGGTCCCTGTGGATGCCGCCTGGTTTAAATTGTGAGGCACTATCCTGCCATCTTAACAGATACCTTACACCTTCGGGTGGGTCGGACGGTCTGAATCGAACAAACAAATAAACTCCCAGCATGACTGTACTAAACTGCAGGGTTAATTCGTTTGGACGCTAATGTAAATAAATTTTCTGAAATCGAACCACAGATATTCGTACGTGCCCTACCGTTGAGCTACTGGGGTTGCAAGCTCTTATCGAAGTGAATTCTGCATAGTGTTTCCATCTTAACACCACTGGAGAGATCGAAGAACTGTCTTTCCAACCAACTTTGAACAGAATATGTAGGACAATTTGTAAAGAACCTTGCTGTCCCAAACGGGTATCGAACCCTGGATCTGTGAACTATCCAGCCGACTTTCTACCACTGAGCTACTGGGATGAAATTGCAAGCTCTTATTGTCGAAGTGGACTCTGCATTCTCCACCGTTTGATTGCAGATTGACGGGCAACTGACAATCTGATTGACCACCTCCTGCTATTTTTACCCCAGGTTAGCCTCCTGCTACTACTATTTTTACCCAGGTTGATATCCTGCGTGGTCGTTATCCTCTCAATTTGAAATCGGCACTTAATCTGTCCACTGAATCCATACTAGTCGTACTAGGGTAATTTTCAGACCTCCGGCATCTTTTATTATGTTATTATACCTCACTCTAAATATTATTTTTCAATGATCTCTTTATCTATATTCGCAATAACCATTTTCCCATTTTTGTAAAATGGACGTACTTGTCAAGTTCAAATATAATGTAAAACTGTCTGTTTAATCACAATATTTATTATAAATTGTAATATTTTTAGACCTAAATAAAAGTTCGTTTGGTGGGATGGTAGACCTTGGGTGCCTCCTGAATGCAGTAGGTATCCTTTCCCGGCCGTACAGATAGCTACTCTAAACCCAATATGTGAGTCGCACGGTCTGGGGTCTTCAGACCTCCGGCATCTTATTAACCGTTCTTATTTCCTCGGTTCATTATTTTTCTTTTGACCCCTTTTATTTGTATTTTTCCTAATTTTTCTTTTCTAAATTTTATTCCAAATTTCTGTTTTTGTTTTTCATGTACCTAATTTTTTTTTCATTTTCATATATTTTCTTTTTATATATTTTCCAAATTTCACTTTAAAAATTTTATTATTTTCTTTAATGTTAATCTATTTTTCATTATGTTAATATACTTCATTCCAAATTTTATTTTTCAATGATGTTTTTATCTATATTCACAATAACTTTTTTCCCATTTTTGGAAAATGGTCGTACTTGTCAAGTTCAAATATAATGTAAAACTGTCTGTTTAACCACACTATTTTTCATTAATTGTTATCTTTTTAGACCTAAATAAATGTTTGTTTGGCGGGGTGGTAGACCTTGGGTGCCACCTGAGTGCAGGAGGTATCCTTTTCTGGCCGTGCAGCTAGCAATTCTAAACCCACTATGTGAATCGCACGGTCTGGGGTCTTCAGACCTCCTGCATCTTTGCACTAACCTATTTTTCATATTGAACAATCAACCATGCTTGCAGATAACACTGAGAATTATATAATATAGAGTT
Source organism: Amaurobius ferox (assembly GCA_951213105.1). NCBI lineage: Eukaryota > Metazoa > Arthropoda > Arachnida > Araneae > Amaurobiidae > Amaurobius > Amaurobius ferox. Next base: position 54,483,802 of record OX578149.1, read on the forward strand.
TGTAAATAACCTTTTTGTCCCAACCAGGAATCGAACCCTGGATCTCTGGACTGGCCAGTCGACGCTCTACCATTAAGCTACTGGGACGATTTTGCAAGTTCTTATCGTCGAAGTGGACTCTGCAAATTCCCTTTCATAGTTAGTATTTTTAAATACATCGAAATACGCGCAATTCAGGCATATTCAGTTTTATTTCAGCATCGGAGGATTGAAGATTCTGATTTTTGACGGGAATATGAAGTGATATTTTTGCATTCCAATGAAAAAAATAATTACACTAATTGTAAAATAATAATGAATTTATCAGTGAGTCTATAAAAATTGGTTTCAGATGAAAGGGGTGGTAAATGGATGGAAGCGAGAACATGTTTCTCCGACAGCTTGGCGTCATAACTGGATGCGTGATTGGGGCGATTGATTGTGCAAGAGAAGGACTGTCAAACAGCTCATGCGTGTCATGATAACTAAGTCAGCAGGAGATTTTGTGTTCTATTTTAATATATTTTTCTTACTGAGGCCCTAATGAGCTCAACTTTTTAAATTAATTTTTTTTCAACGAAAATTTAAACCTCCTTGCGTGCCATTTGTTCACATTTTTGATTCATTTTACGTTATAATCACTCAAAAACATATTATGAATAAATTTGGGTATTCATTTTTAAATCCTTTAGGAAGTTTATTTTTTAAAAATATTTTTCTACATTAAAACTTAATTTTCATCATTTAATTAGGTTCTTATTCACTTTTAATTACCTTAACAACGTCCAATTATATATAAAATGCATACCCAGTTTCATTAAAAAGTATGAAAGGTGTCTTCTTGCCAAATTGCTTGCATCTCAAACAAAAATTAAGACTGAGCATTTTAAAAATGTAAAACCTTTGAAAATTCCGTTTAAAAAAAAATGCAATTAACCTTTTGCTTACGGGTGGGACAGCGTCCATCCCAAGCGAAGAATCTCCCAAAAAGACAGGTATTTGACATACCCTATCCCAAACAGTTCGACCCCCCCCCCCCCTTTGCAGGCATTGGTGTCCATGGAAATCGCCGACAGAAACGTTGCACCTGTTAGCAGGTACAATGTTTCTGCCGGCGATTTCCATGGACACCAATGCCTGCAAAGGGGGGTCGAACTGTTTGGGATAGGATATGTGAAATACCTGTCTTTTTGGGAGGTTCTTCGTTTAGGATGGACGCTGTCCCAACCGTAAGTAAAAGGTTAAATATGTAAAATAATGTTATATATTTAAAAAAAAAAACTTTTTTTAGTCGATATTTGCTCATTTCAACGTCCACTGTCTCCTTAATCAGAGTTTTGCATTATTACGGGTATTTTTGACGTACGATAAAAATATATTTAATTTCTATGAATAATTTGACAATTAATTTCATTTAAAATCTATCCGTGTCTGTGACACTCCTATATTTATAATATTTCGTGAGAATATTAAAGGACTGGCTATTATTCATATGTAAGAAAATTGCCTAATGACTAAACTGACAAGATTAAAAATGAACCCCCTGCGTAGAGAGTATCCTGTAAGTCTACGCCTGCCGCATTTATAAGCACGAAAAATTAAGCGCAGAATGATAAAATCGTTATGCGTTCCAATCTATCAAGTGTCTCAGTAATTAGTATACGACAATGTCCTAATGCAGTGTCTGAGATACATTGTAGTTAATGCATCTCACAGGAAGATATCTGTTTCTGCGCGGCAGAGATCGATTGCCTTATAATAGCAACTGTCGAGAAATGATCATTGGTCTGGTGGTGACATCGTGTTAGACACAAAATGGGATATGCTAAAGAGTTTATATGCATATAGTGACGAGTGGTGGGAATATTTTCCGAACAAATTAATGTGAAAGCGTATTTTACCAACTACATTTTCAGTCGTTGTAATCATAAATGGCTTCTCATAAAAATTTTATTAATTTTAAAATGCATTTCGGTACCATTAGTAAAGAAAAAGTACTTCTATTTCATTAGATTTTGAGCAGCCCAATGACAAAATCGTTTCAATCTCTATATATACGCATGTCTGTCTGGTGGATCCAGCCCAGACCAATTTAATCTCTATATATACACATGCTGTCGGGTGGATTTTGTATGCGTACATGCAAGCTATCGAATCGTTCCAATGGAATGAGTTGCAATTTAAGGCTATTTGAGACTCAGGTTTGTTCTACAGAGTTTCAGAAACAGAAACTCTGAAACCAGTTCAGCATTACTCCAAACACAAAAGTTATTTCTTGAATGAAAAACATACTTATCATTAAATTTACATTGCTCCAATGCAAGAAGCTACAACTTAAGGCTATTTAAGGCTACGTGGTTGTTCTACAGAGTTTCAAAAACAAAATCAATTCTGCATTATTTCACATATAAAAATTTCTTTCTTGTATGTAAAATAGAAGTATATTCATTTGTCTGTTCGATTATAGATTTTATTGTACTTTCCCAATTGTTTTGCCTGAAATTGTCACAGGAGAAGTATAACTGCCATTTACAGCCGGTTGTCTTGGTATCAAAGTCTTTTACCACTACATGCCATTGACGAACTTCAATTCCATAGTTTATTGCTTGGATCGACCCTTGTGCAAACCTTGTTGCTGCAGGACGTCTGCATCGGTGTTATGAGGATATGATAATTATTTGACTGATTGTGCTTTATATCGATGATTTACTGATTACACTGTTATTCGATGGAGCATATACTATTTCACTGAATCGTTCTTGCTGGTATCTTATCAAGCTTTAATTGGTTCTAGAGCTGCAATTGTGAAAATGTTGCCGCATATGGGTCATGATAATGTTGTAGTATTGTGTGAGTTCTATAGTAATATGTCTCAAAACTTGGCCCTTTGCTTTCGTATGAAAATGAAAAAAACTAAATGTGCAAGAAACAATAAAATTTTTACATTAGCAATCTATAATATATTGAATGAGATTATAATTATGTATTCTTTTGCATCACAGATTGGTGAGGTTACATACCGGGTGGTCAGAATTAAAACACCCCTACTCTGAGTTCTCTATACATCGAACTACTCAGTGTAAAGGCTCCAAAATTGTTGAACCTACTATTCAAGACATGGGGAAAGGCATTACGCAAAAAAAAAAAAAGAAAAAAAAGAAATTAGTTTCAGAAACACCGATAGGTGGCGCTTTACAACAGAAAATATGCTGAAAAAGACACAAAATAATCTCAAAAAAACAAACACATACGATATGGGATTTTTCCTTTTTAATTTCTTTTGCTGATATGAAAAAAAAGAAGATAAAAAAGTGAAGAAACTTAAACTGTCATTGTAACTGCAATTTCGCACTGTAAGCACAAAAATTTGCATAAACCCTTGGTTTGCAGCTACTATGTTCTGGGCATAAAAGGGGATAAAACTGGGAAATTTTCATTCTTACCAGCGATGGCTGTCACACTGCCAGAACGCGCTTTGCTTGTGAAGCTGTTTTATGAAAATAAAAGACATGCTGCAGCTGCACTTTGACAGTTTCGTCGACTTAAGATTTTGCGCAAAGGACCATTATTTCCACAAGCTCTCAGGAGAATGATCGCTCGATTCGAGAAACCTGAACATCTTGGATTTCAGTCGGGTCGAGGAAGCAAATCGACTCGCTCAGATGTCGTTGACGATATTGTCACCGCTATTGTTGAACAATCAATGGATAACATTATAGGCTGTAGTAGTGCACGTGGAGTGTCACGACACTTGGGTGTTCCCTACCTACAGCACAGTGCGGAACGTACTGAGAAACATAGTGCATTTTTTCTCGTACAAAATTAGTCACAATCACCACTTGCTGACCATCGACAGGGAGAAGCGACTGACCTTTGCATTGACATTTCTGGCTAGAGTGGAAGTGGATGCATCGTGGTCATGGCAGATTCTATGGAGAGATGAAGCGCATTTCCATCTAAGTGGAACAGTCAACACCCATAACTGTTGCATTTGGGACACGGAAAACCCTCGTACCTTCCAAGAGATTCCACTTCATTCACCGAAAGTTACAGTCTGGTGTGGATTCACAGCCACATTCATTCTTGGACCTTTCTTTTTCGAAGAGGCTACTCCCAATGGCGCTGTGACATGCACCGTGACGGCCAGGAGGTAAAAAACAAGGTCGAAAATTTTGTTGTACCCCAACTGCAATAGCACCAATGTCTTGATTCAATTACCTTTATGCAAGATGGAGCGCCTCCACACATTGGATTCTGTGTACAGCAGTTTATTCGGCAACATTTTACTAATGGTAGAGTAATTAGTTGTGCGTTTCCGAAAACCTGGCCATCTCGCTCTCCAGATCTTAATCCCTGTGATTTTTGGCTGTGGGGATACTTAAAAAGTCTTGTTTATCGAGGACGTCTGGTAACCTTGGCAGAATTGAAAGACAGTATCACTTTGCATGCGAGAAGCATCTCAATCGACAAATTAGGATACGCAGTTGAACAAACTGTCTGTCCACAGACTGCAGATTTTACATCTTGAAGAAGGGAACCATATTGAGCAGCATTTCCTGCATCGATAAGGTCATTGTGATACGAATGTTTGGTACGTTCGAATAAAATGTGTATTTTGTGTCTTTTCAGCATATTTTCTGTTGTACAGCGCCACCTATCGGTGTTTCTGGAACTATTTTTTTTCGCGTAATCCCTTTCCCCATGTCTTGAATAGTAGGTTCAACAATTTTGGAGCTTTTACACTGAGTAGTTCGATGTATAGAGAGCTCAGAGTAGGGGTGTTTTAATTCTGACCACCCGGTATTTATATACATTTTATACTATGTAAAATTTGAAATATACACTGCTAGATACTGCAATTGATTCTGAGAGAACAAACACATTGGTAGATTCGACTGAAAATACTTGCATAGAATATCAGTTGGATAATAAATGATTTAATATGCAACTGTTTACATTTATTTCCAAGTCGAAAGTACACTAAAAATTATAATGTTTAGTGTGACCACCATAAATTAAAGTTACATCGTAGCAATTAAATATAACTCTTAACATAGTGACAGTTGCGTAGTCTTCTAGCGGTATCTTAGAGTGTCACAGACCTACACACAGTTAGATTTGTACTACGATTTTAGTTGCAATTCAAGTAGATTGAAGATTGACTGATAAGCATCATCCAATAAATTTAAATATATCTTCAGTCATTAAAAATTTGATGACCGTACTAGCCTGGTAAGCATGTGAATGTGTGGCACTTGTAAGTATGTGTTGGGTGGCACTTTCCCGATCACCCAAACAAATATTTCACACCTTCGAATAGTCTTCTCGGCCGTCTAAACAGTTACCTTACACCTTTCTGGTACCTTTTTTTACATCTTTCTGGTACGGCCGTCCAAATAGTTGCTCATGTCCTCTGGATGAGTCGGACGGTCTGGGTCTTCTACACCTTTCTGGTAGGGGCGCGGTAGCCCTGTGGTTAGCGCGCGGGAGTTGCACTCGATAGGCCCGGGTTCGATTCCCGCCGCTGCCAAAACTGCCGCCGTGTTCACGCGGAGTGCGATCACGTTAAACATGTGGATCCGTATGTCCTTTCCGAGAGGTTGGTGGTAGAGGAAGGAGGGTACGGTCTCTGTGGATGCCTCGCCCACTGGGTTCCGGTCTAAATTGTGTGGCACTTCTCGGCCGTCCAAACAGATACCTTACACCTTTCTGGTGGGTCGGACGGTTTGGGTTTCAACAACAACACCTTTCTGGTAGATCGGACAGTCTGGATCTCAACAACAACAACACCTTCGAATAGAGGACGCGGTAGCCCAGTGGTTAGCGCTCGGGAATTACACTTGGTAGTCCGGGCTCGATTCCCTCGCTGCCAAAACTGCCGCCGTGTTCACGCGGAGTACAATCACGTTAAACATGTGGGTCCGTAAGTCCTTCCGAGAGGTTGGTGGTAGGGGAAGGAGGGTACGGTTCCTGTGGATGCCTCCCCCACTGGGTTCCGGTCTAAATTGGGTGGCTCTTCCCGGCCTTCCAAAAAGTTACCTTACACCTTTCTGGTAGGTCAGACGGTCTGGGTCTCAACAACAACAACACCTTCGAATAGGTCAGACGGTCTGAGTAAAAAAAAGACAATCTGAGTAGATTGCAGCTGTTTATGAACGTGCATTATCTTTCTGGAAAGTGACATTCGGGATGTCAATGAATGTGGGAAATACTACTGCTCGACGTATGGCAGAACTGCTAACTCACCCAATATGGATAGAAGTTGACTAACTAGTATAGCAGATGATATCTTATACAATCAGATCCGAATATATCTTATTGGCGGTATAGTGCTGCTCAAGATAAGTCTGGGGGTCTTCTCTTTAGCTGTCATGTTTTTTGCCTTTGGATTCGGATTTAATAACTATCTTCCAAAGTCATAATCGGTGCTCTTCAATGTATACGACGAGGTACCATTCCTCACTAAGGATTTCCAAATCAATATCAATCCATGATAGTGCTAAAGACAGTGATTACAATTGCTGCCAATATCTTAAGCCTGCTTCCTGAGCCCATCTCTAGTATACCATGTAAGTCGTAATGAGGATGCCAATGTTAGTTGCTGACATTACGATGTAATGATTTTTATTACAGAAACTGCAATCTTCTGGTCTTCTTAATTAGATTATCAAGTTTAGGAGCTCTACTTCAGTGGTTTTCTTTATAGAGTGATTTTAAACGTGAACATTAAATGGTCAATCACCACCCTGTAATTTGTATAGAGGGTTCCATCTTAAGTCTTTATGCATCCTTTTAACTTTCAATTGAAGTGCTCTAGAGCTACAAAGCAGGGTCTAATAATAAGAAAGTAACTATGTGCAATCTATTAAGAAAGTTTGCAGCGCCGCTAACGGCGAATTAAAGAAGGTAGAATTGCTATCTCGAAAACGAAGCAAGGTAGGCGAAAATTTTCAATTACAAAGTTGTAGAACGATTTCTATTTAGCATGAAAATAAGTACGGTTTGTATATAACATGTACACAGATGATAAAAACGATGTTAATGAAAAGGGATGACTATTTCATTGCATCGTTTGTCAGCCATTTTTACACAACATTTATTATTTACTGCAAAAGGGATAAATCTAAATAAATTAAAATTAGCTTATTGCACGGATTATAAAATTTTCCATGTGTATTCCTTGCCATTTCCTTTCCAACATTCCAGGATAACGAGACATTTGCATTATTATCGCTTTTTGTTGATCTCATTCTTTATCGTCTGAGTATATCATACGTTCATGTGCAAACCACACGTCAGTCATACTAAATAGAAAACACTCCACAACTTCGTAATTGAAAAAATTCTCGTTTTGTTTAAAAAATAGAAATTTTAATTTCTTTAAGTCGTCGCTAGAGGATCTTCAAACTTTCTCAATAATATACACATAGTCTCTTTCCTATTATTAAACCTTACTTTGGAACTCTAGAATACTTTAATTTAAAAATAGAGGGATGCATAAGGACTTATGAGGGGACTCTGTATAAAGAAATGAAGTAAACTTGAATCTTGGATAAAATATCTGTTGTCAACATTATATACTTAAAGCTATAATTATGTGTTTAATGTGCGAATATTTTTTGTAATATTTAAATATTTTTTATTTAAGAGTTATGAAGATGGTACAGTTGAAATTTTACAAAAAAAAAAAGGGAATTTTATTACCAGCTTTGTAGTAGCATTTTGATGGGCAATCACTCTCACAATTTCAGATTCAATTGCCGAAAATCATTCCCAGAAAAAAAAAATCGGTACTAAATATTATTTAAATCCCCATCAGTGTCATGCACTGAAAATAACAGAAAACATCGCAGCCAATCCCCGCTCGAGACGTTCGTAAACGGTCATCTTTTTCGATTAAGCAATAAAAACAGAGCCTCAAAAAGCCCGCCAGGTAATATAACAGGGGGGAAAGGAGTGGGGAAAAATTATTCTTCTCTGAACACGGCTACAAAAATACGAAAAAAAAAACTAATTCTTTCTCTACCACTTACGCCACTTATCCTCATACTCGGTGTACGATAAAGATCGCGACATGGTGCTGTCCGGAAGATGGGACCGGTCTCCCTTCGCGTGATCGTCTGCATGACCCCTGACCCCCCCTCTTCAGGAGTAATCAGTTCCGCCAAGGTGGGGACTCCTCAATTCAAACTCCCTCACAGAAGAGATCGTAACGGTGAAATGGCGATCTCTGGAGGGAAAGGGTAGGGATGTGGAAGATAATTTTTTTTTTCTCTTGGAGAAGAGATAACCTCCATATTTTGGAATTGCGTGTGTGAGTGCTATAATACAGACATGTGGTTTATTTTATTTTAGTTTTTGGATAATTTTTTTTGTAAAAAGATCTTAAAGATAAGGTGGAATCATAGATAATTACAGAAAAAATAATAAAAGCTATTTTTTTATATATATAAATATAGCAATCTTTAGATACTGGTTGTGTTCGAAATGAACACGGTTTAGAGAGGGGAAGCGAAGGATGGTTAGGATTCTTGGGGGCTTTATATATATATATATATAAATAAAAATTGAAAGATTTTAATCGAAAATTACGCATAAACTACTGTATGTACAAAAAAACCCATGATTAGCATATCTGTTACAAATGAGTAACTATAGACCGAGACTAAGGATAAAGATACTGTTGAAGTGCTTTTGTCTTTGCACATATGGAGGACTGACCAGTGTATTATATAGGTACCGTGAGCGTTGCCCGAGCTGTAAAAGCTGCTTTAAACGGGAAAGGGGTGTCGCAATCCACCCCTACCATTTTATGAAAGACATATGGTCACCCCCGTTCTACACTTTCCATTTATATCTTTATATATTTATATATATATAAAAATTGAAAGATTTTAATCGAAAATTATGCATAAACTACTGTATGTACAAAAACCCCCATCTCTAGCATATCTGTTACAAATGAGTAACTATAGACCAAGACTAAGGATAAAGATAGAAGGTAACATATCACTACAATGGTAAGGGGAATGAGAAGAATATTAGGATACAAAATTCACAAGTAAAAGTATATAAATATAAATATAAATAAAAATAAAAATAAAACACGGCAAAAATGAGAAAAGGCAATAATAATTAGCTCAAGATAAAAGATTAAGACATAGAGAACAATCAATTGAAACTACACAAAAATGGCGGTTAGTTCGAAATTGCATTCTCATCAGGACAGCCATTCAATTCGAATTAAAACCGATAGAATAGCCAGTTTCTGACAATGGCGATAGTATTTAACTATAGACACCATTGGAACTGTCTACTGGCTAGTGAAAGGAGAAAAATAAATCAATTGAATTACAAATCAGAAAAATAATACTTCCTCGAACAGAAATATGAACTCACAAGCATTGCCACCGCGTGTAAGTTGAACAAGCCACTGAGCATTTCACCTCACTTCGTCAATGCGAGTGGGCACCGGAATGAATACATTTGAACGATACATAATATGTATGGAGACTTTCAAAAATAGTAATCAGTATAGGACTCAGGAAAAGTGGAAAACAGTCATTCGAAAATAGTAAACAGTATTAGACTCAGGCCAAATGGTAAGTTAGGTGATAAGAATGGGTGAATTCTCAAAATTGAGTTATCCAATCAAAGATAAATAATGCATGTGTAAAATGATTACGTGGTATATTTGAAATTATTAATAATATTATTTACAAATACTTCCGGATATTGGTAATTTTGACAAATGCGTTTAAGATTATTGATGTGGAGAAAGTGAAACCGAGGATCAGAAAGTCGATGTATTCAAAATAGCTGGTTTAAAATGATGTTTCTAAACAATTGAATAGAATTACGAGATTAATATGATAGCAGCTTTATGATAGTGAAGTTGTAAGAATCTTTCTTGTCATATAGATTGGTGATTACATGATTATTGAGGGTATCTAAATTTAGGTCTAAAAAATTTACAGTTTGACTAACGCTAGGCTCATTAGGAATTAATTCTAGGTTAGAAGGGTAAAAATCAATATTAATTGGATAGGAATCATCAATGATAATACAAATTAAGTCGTCAACATATCTATATATAATATATGAATTAGAGTTAAAATGACATTCATAATAATAAAGATATAAGTTAGCGAGTATACTACTACTACAGCCACCTTGTGGTACACCAGATGTTTGTATATAAATGTTATCACCTTGGATAATATAATTGTTGTATAACACAAAGTGTAAGAGCATAGGAAAGTTTTTGACATTAAATGCAACATTATTGGCAGATAGATAGTCTTGATAAAGAGAGATAATAACTTTATATAAATCTTTAATGACAATATTATTAAATAGGTCTTTAAAATCAAAGGTATGGAAACCAAGAATTTGTGGAAGCTTGCTAAGGTGATTTACTAAATGAAAACTATTGTTCAAAATGAAATATCCTGAATTCCTAAATTTGAGAGATTCATTAATTCTATTTAAACAGTTAAGCAAGTATTTACTAGCTGTAGTGGTAAAGGTATTATGTCCACAAGTGACTGTTCTAAAACTGAGAGGTGATTTATGGAATTTAAGAACCAAAGTAACATAAGGAAATTTTAAAAACTTACAATTAATATTTAATTGTGTATATAATTTTAGCATTTTAGTTTTGATTTTGATAGACTGATTATTAATGGGTTTAAAAATTTGATTATTTTTTAAGTAATTCTGTAACAGAGAAACATAATATTTTTTACAAATGATGGCATAATTATTAGAAGCTTTATCTACATAAGTTATGACAAAATGTTGTTGTAGTTCTTTAATAGCAGATAGGAGTTGTTTATAAAGATACTTAGGCTTCGTTAATTCAATATTTATAATAACACTTTTAAGTAGATGTAAGGTAGTATACTTCCATAGATGGAATGCTTCAAAAGGAATGGAATGTGAACAAGCAAGTTGATATATGAATTTATCAAAATCAAATGATATAGACTGAAGAAGTTGTTTAGGGTGATGGCAGAATGGAATGTGAAATTTAGACCCTTTATTCATAATATCCCTAAGTATATCATCCTGAACTATACTGAGATCCCCAGTAATAATGTGTCCATGAGAGGAGTTGACATAAGGGGCAAGATTTTTATTGCTGCATACACATGATGTAAGGTCATCGGAGTTTAATGTCCTGGAAACTTCATTGTAATTGTAAATAGTTCTACCAATTGGTAAATTATATTTGAAGGATTTTTGTATTTTGATTTCTTTTACGGGTAACAAGTACTGATGTTTTGCAAATAAATTATTGAAGTTAAGAGAATTAAGAATAGGGTGTTTAAAAGAAATTACACAGTAAGCTATTTTAGTATGTGGATTTGGTGAATGGAGAAGGTGGTAATTTAAGAAATTTGTGCGTGAAAGAAGCAAATCATAAAATAAATGTTTAAAATGCTCATGAGTTAATTTTAATTTTAAAAAATTAGTATAAACAATACTTAATTTGCATTTTCTGACTTTATATAACCAAGTTCTAACAGGTAGAAAATTGAAAGTTTGAAATAATTATATTGTAATTTCAAAATGTCTGCATTGTAATCAATAGTTTTACTTAAGTTACTTTTTCCTTTGCCACGCTTATATCGCTTTTTACTAGACGTTGATGACCTTGAATATTGAAAAAGATGTTTATATACTGAAGATTTATTAGAATTGCATTCAAAACTATTGTTAACAACATTATTATTATTATAAATTTGATTTAAGCCATAGGGGAAGAGAGCTTTATATTTTTTTAATGTAATAATTTTCAAATACTAATCTATCAGTGAGTGAAGTTTTAATATCTAAAATATGAAGGAATACATTTTTAAATCCGTGTGTAGCAAAGTGCTGATATTCAAATTGATTTTTAGTAGGGAGATCATTAAGGACTTTATGGTCAAATTTTTTAATAAGATCCCTGTGGACATTCATTCTCAGATGTAAAGGGTTGCTGGTTTGGCCAATATAGGATAAGTTACAAATAGTACAATTAAGTTTGTATATGCAATTAAAAACTTACTTTGCAGAATTTTTGTGAAGTGAAATTATTATTAATTTGTAATGGGTCAGCATAAGGACAAGTTTTGCACCTAAGATTATTGCATCTATTGAAGGAATATGATTTAGATTGAGAGTAGGTATGGTATTCTTCCAAATCGTCTATAACGCTAAATTCGTCAATGTTTGTCGATCTATAATTATCCCAATTCATAATAATAATAGACCGGACACAAGGTAATGAATAATATTTACACCACGAATTTTAATTAGAATTCCCAATATAAACCCTTTCAAAAACTATTTTGTCAGGTACGAATTTCAAATTATATCTAATACCATAAAGAATTGAAACGAAATTTCGGAGAGTAACAAAACATGCGTAGTAGATAAGATCTAAATGAGATTTTCATGCGAAACATTCATAAATAAGCGAAGTGTGGACAAATAGTCACAATCATCCGGAATGGAAGATATACAATGCCATTAATACGTATTTGTCTGACTGAATCCCTACAACTGCAGGCCAAAGAGTGCCACATATAGTGGAAATACATGTCTAGATTAAAATGTAAAAATAAGCAATAAAAGATATTGACGTCTGGGTTAACTAAAAGATACAGAAATAAATAACACAATAAACTCAAATGCCTGCCGAGAGATGTCAGCACTATACACACACATATAAAATGAGTTTGAGAATCGAGTGTGAAATCTACCAAAAAGAGCAATAACACGCAGAAAAAATCATAAAAGCGATGAGAGAACTCAACCCAAAATACTCCAAAATGCGAAATGTGAAGACATACCAAAATCAATCAATTGAAGGATTGAAAGGATTAGCTAATAAAAACAATATCCATAGAGGGCCATGTTAAGACATAGATGGGCTTGTAGTTAAAGTATAGAAATGCGTTATCGATAATAATAATCAAAATAAAATTAAATTAAAATTAAAAAGAGAATAAACTCTGTAATAAGCGCAAATGCAGCTTTACAACAGGTTTTACCTTTTTTAAAAAAGTTTTATGCAAATATAAAATATCAAAAAGTAGAGGTTGAATTCAGAAGTAAATAATAAATGTAAATGTACAATTAAAAGATGTAATAGAAGTCAGTGTAGAAAACAGAATATAAAACACAAAATAATATATATATATATATATATATATGTGTGCGTGTGTGTGCTATCACGAACGAATGGAGCGTGTCCAACAAAATTTGGCACACAAACGTAATCGAAAGTTCGAAAGACCCTTAAATGTTCGAATGAATTTTTGAAACAATCACTAAAAGTTCAACGTCTTTAATAATATTACATAAATGGTCATTTCTTATGCAATTTTTCATTAGAAAACGAATGCCATAAGCTTCAGAACGCTTGACATAAACTTTTGAAATCTAGTATGAACCGTTCTCGAAACGTTGCATGTTTTTCAAATAAATTTATCAAAGAAATTACATAAAATTAAAAAAAAAGTATATGTTCAGTTTTCATATGCAATATTGTGCAACAGATTTGTTAACATCATTCTCCTGGATGTCGTTCGTTCCCTTTGCGGGTAGAAGATACTTTGTGTAATATAGTTTTCTATTTTCACGCCTGAGATTCACCAATAGTAATTTATTTATATGTAAGGGAAGCTCTTCTCTCCATATGTCTGTACGCTCGGCGACAAATTTTGCTAACCTGGCTACTGATCTGACGAAATATCGCCAACTATGTGATATATTTATAATGGTGCCAAATAAACAAAAATATCGTCCACATTTTTTAAATGACGCCAAATTAACGAAAATGACGCCAAATTAGTGAATGAATTAATAAAACATTTTATACTTTATGGATTTTGTTTATTGAAGATATGCTATCTATTGATCATTGTTAAGTTAGAGTTGCTCCAAATGTAAGTTAATTGAGTGCATCGAAATAGTTTTGCATGTTGTCATCCGGAAAAGAGTCAAATGTACAATTCAGAGTTAAAAACATAGGGCTGCGGATCTAATACATCATTTTTTCACTGGGAAAGAAGTAAATGGTTAAGTGATATGCAACCCACATATTTTGAAGGGATTACGGGGGGGGGGACTGTCTCGGTTCCGGCTAGAGATAGAGGATAAAGTCAATTACAAAGTAGAGTGCTGCAAAATTAGTAAGAACTAAACATTTTTGTCAAACAATGAAAACTGCAAAATAACTCTCTGAATAGTGATTTTAAAAGATAATTTTATTAATTTCAACGCATACGTCCAGACATTGGAAAACACGCATATATTTCTTATTACGCGCATGCAAGCATGCATCGTTACTGCAGGTAAATATTTTGTATTTTGTACATAAGAAAGCCAATTTTATTTTGCCGCATTGCCTAAATGTTTGATTTTTAGAGGAGCGGGGGGGGGGGATGAGATTGTATACATGGTTTTCAGGGTTCCTTTCTATCTTTTGCAGGGGAGGACAAACGTGCTTAATACTAATTTTGCAACTCTCTAAAACTTTGTTTTTGACATTTCCCCCTCTCTAATTGAAAGCGAGAGGGCTTCCTGTACCCCTTAAATATGCTAAATACTAATTTTGCAACTCTCTGCAACTTTGTATTTGGCATTTTCTCTCTCTCCCTAATTGAAAGGAGATGGTTTCCCATAGCCCTCAAAAATGCTCAGCACTAATTTTACAACTCTCTACAATTTTACATTTGATATTTCTCCCCTCTCTCTAATTGAAAGCGAGATAGCTTCCCGTACCCCCTGAAAAGGGGAGAGGTAACCAGCCCCTTAAACATGACCTGACTAATGCAGGAACATATTGGTCAACCGCCACAAGCCCCCGTATCCAAGGGGCTTCTAATTAAATAATTTTAACATCGGAAATTTAACGGCCTCAAAAAAATGTATGTCATCAGAAAAGTTTTGTCCAGCAGATAGATTCAATATGGGAAAATATAGGGGTTAAGCGCAGTAATTTAGCATATTGGCTTTTGAGCTATGGGATAAAGTAGTCAATAATTTAAATTCCATTAAAATATGTAAAGACCACATTTCTAAAATGCATTTATGTTTTTAAAAAATAATGTAGTTAATTTCATAAATATCGAGAGGTGAAGGGGGTTGTTGTTGCTGAGTCCCTGACAGTTCGACCTACCAGAAAGGTGTAAGGTAGCTGTTTGGACGGCCGGGAAGAGCCACCCAATTTAGACCGGAACCCAGTGGGGAGGCAACCAGAGGGACCGTACCCTAATCCCCCTATCACCATCCTCTCGGAAGGTTGGTGGTATGTACGTGATCGTACTCCGCGTGAACACGGCGGCAGTTTTGGCAGCTGAGGGAATCGAACCCGGGCCTACTGAGTGCAATTCCAGCGCGCTAACCACTAAGCTACCGCGCCCATGAGGTGAAGGGGGTGTCCCGAGGAATGTCTAACTCGGGCCCCAATTAGGTTAAGTCAGTCTCTTAAAGAAATTTCAACGTGTAAAGCCATTAGGGTTCCCTATACACCTGCATAAAAAATTTACAATGACCCTGATGTTTGACTTTCGTGGACACCCTGTATCATGGAGTTAGAAAGAAGGAAATAAAACTTCTGTAGATGAGCCGCTTAAGAATGCCATAATGTTTTGAGAATTATATCTAGGTGTCGTTATTGTTAGTAAAGCAGCGGCTATTGTTAGTTGACACTACAGAAAGGCGTAGTATTTAGTATATGTATTTTTGATTATTTTAAATTAAGGGTTCCCTAATTATAAGTATAATTAACCAGTATCTTTTCATAGTTGTAGGATACAGTACAGAATATAAGGCGATAAATATAAACTGAAAGGTAAAATAATTTTTAATACGTAGGACTACTCTTTATTGTTTCAGTTTTACTCTGCATTGAGCTAAAAATTTATTTTTACAAAATGGACAGTTTAAATAAATATTTTAGGCCTTTCGCCATAGAAATGCATACAATGCGTGGCTACTTATCTTATCCCAGCGCTACCTGAATGATTGTCTCAAACGATATTGACGTTCTTTTAATATGAAGTTTTAACTCCTCGGTTTTACCTCCATGCAATGTATATTGAAGTGGAAGTAAAATGATATTCAATTAGAATCGAATTCATTTCCACAGCGGGTTTTGAAATGCCTTTCTGGAACCATAACTTATAACGCAGAATCGGAAAAAAGAGAAAATCGCTGCAAATGACTGAATCACAATCGAATTTGCATAAAATCGTGACCGCTGAAATCAGCCGAGGGAATGTTTCTTTTACCACCGAAACTTTTTGACGTCTGCATCAGCCATCGATGATTGGTTTAACCTGTTCAACGCAAAGACAAGGAATTCGAATTCATTTCCCTTTTGCAATAATTAGGCTGCCCTTCGGAATATCATCGATCTTGCAATTCAAAATGATAATACACCATGACGATTCTGTCTGTCAAATGTAGCGAGAATTATTTTTCCGAATTTTAATAGCGGTTAATGGGTTTATTGCTGAATGTATTCTTTTCGTGTTGTAGAATTTTGATGTTGCTGAATAAATTAGGGAGAATCGAAAACGATAGTTTTGGTGATTCAATTAATTCTTGACATATTGATGTATTACAATTATTTTAACAGGTTCGCTTAAAGGAATGAAAGGAATTGTTGGTTTGCTTGTAACATTCACACCCAAAAGCGTGCGAAGTAGGTCATTTTTGTACGTGTGAGATTTTGCTGGATTTATGTCTTTTAAAATAATGCAAATTTGTATATCGGTACGTAATGCAAATTTGTATATAATAAGTATGCTCGCAGAGTTGTTTTTGACTATAAGTATAGGGGCAAATGCAGGGAAAGGGGTGCTCATCTTCTGTATTCAAGGTATCTTTTTACTATCTCTACATACATAGTATAATGTATGGGGAATGGGTATAATGTATAGGGAATGGTAGTGACGGGATAAAAGATTCGAATTCATGTTTTCAGCGGAAGTGTTCGTTTTAAATTCGATGGAAGAGTTCGTTTCCTGAACTTGAATCAAACGGTGGTTTTGTGGTGACGTCCATGTGTGAACTTGTCTGTGTGTGTGTTCTTGTGTGTGCGCACGTGTGTGTGTATGTGTGTGTTTGTCTGTGTACCTCTGTATGTGTGTGTGTGTGTGTGTCCTTATGTGTGGGTGTGTTCTTGTGTGCGTGTGTGTGTCCTTGTGTGTCCCTGTGTGTGTGTGTGTGTGTGTGTGTGTGAGAGAGAGAGAGAGAGGGGGGGGGGGGAGAGAGAGGGAGAGAGAGACAGAGAGAGAGGGAGAGAGAGACAGAGAGAGAGGGAGAGAGAGACAGAGAGAGAGTGA
Organism: Amaurobius ferox; assembly: GCA_951213105.1. Taxonomy (NCBI): domain Eukaryota; kingdom Metazoa; phylum Arthropoda; class Arachnida; order Araneae; family Amaurobiidae; genus Amaurobius; species Amaurobius ferox. Next base: position 54,501,129 of record OX578149.1, read on the forward strand.
GAGAAATCTCACGAGCGAATGATGAAGCGTTTTAAAAATAATTTAGAACAATTATTACAATTAGTGATAAAATTTTCGAAATTTTTCCTATTTTTTGAATGAATTTTTTAAAAACTTGTTAAAAGCCAGGATCTTCAACAATGATAAATAAAAAAATATTTTTAAACGTAATGTTTCATTATAAATGGATAATACAAACTTTAAAACTCTAAAATTAATCGTTCTCGAAATATTGCATGTATTTTAAATATTTTATATAAAATTAGATAAAAAAAAAGAAGTATGTATTGTCCAATAGGTTCACTCAATATATGCAATGTTATGCAAGAAATCTGTTTGACATCATTTTCGTGGATCTAATTCGCTGCCTTCACCAGAGAAGATTTTTTTTGTAATAGTTTTTGGCGCAAAGAATTCGGGGATAGTCATTTTTGTCAAGGAATATTAATTAAATATCAATTCTATATTGATGAGGATTTTGCAAATGTGTGTGGTGAATGAATAATTCTGTTTGGACTCAAAAGTTATCCAAAGCGCTTAATTTCAATATACGTAGTATTTATTTAACGCCTAAAGAATTGTGGCAATTGTAACCTTTAATTCACTGTGTAAGTCATTGCATTATGTTTAATAAAACATGTGTTGCTCACATCACATTTTTACTTTCTAGTCCTAAGTAATATAGTATAGAGAAATTATTGTTTTCACGAAAATTTTCGAATTCGATGCCAATATATGTTTTAAGGCCTCCTGAACAGGTTTTGACTATTTATGGAGTGATGTCCGCCTGTCTGTCCGTCTGTTTGTATGACTGTAGTCGATTTCTTGTGTGCATGCATGATAGCGGCCATAAATATTAATGGATTTTCACGAAACTTTCTATTCGGCTTTGTTATCAAAAATCTAGAACTAGATAGAATTTTTTTCAATTCGAGTGGAAACTGACAGCAGAATTTGACATAATCTTGCATAAAAGGGTTTACTTATGGCTCAATTATCATGGAGCTTAATAGTTTCACTAATTGTTATAAAAAATAGCTGCGGTACAATTTTTTTTGTTTGTGACGTCATTAGATCCCTCAGGGGAAAGTTCTAAGGGTCCATTGTCAAGTATGATATCAATCGAAAGATTTTGTCAAGCCCTCTAAAGTACCACGCTGCAATTGTAATCATTCGGACCCACAATACCGATTTTTCAAAATTGTTGTTGTATAATTTGAAAAAAGAAAGTTTACGAAAAAGTGGATTCTAGTATGAGAAAGTCGAATTGAGCCAAACTCTAGATAATTTATTTCAGATAATCATGTTCCTTCCAATAGAGATAGATTTATTAAATCTAAAACTAAAATAAAAAAGAAAACGCTCTGTCTTTTGCAAATTTAACAAATGAGCTCTGTATAAAACTCAATCCCCTAAAATTACTGACCATATTTTTATCTGACCAGCAGTTCATTCTATAATGACCGAGTAAGAAAATATCGAGCCAATCAACACTTATTTAGATACATGTGCTAAGAAGACTTTTACATAATTATATATTTGTTTTCATAAACGCTATACTAGCCGTCTCCACCCAAAATTCGCACATGCGAAATAGCTAGGAATCACTAAAAGCGACACCTACACCTTTAATAAAAGTCTTGAATATCAAAAATCATTTTAACAGTAAGCATAAAAATGTCGTACATTTCATAGTTCTGCTAATATGGAAAGGGTATGAAAAACAATATTTCATCTGAGATCACAATTTTTGAGGCCCTCTGTAAACACGAGGCTCCAAGTGGTCAGTTGGGCAGCTTGACCATCGGGATGGCCCTATAATGACGTCAGATTTATTTTGATTATATTTGCTCAGAATTGTTTCTGTGCAAATTGATCGAACCCCTAAAAACTTTGAATAAGAAAGTCGGCTAATTTAGGCATGCTCCAAGCTTCTCCTTGAAGGGAACAAACAGTATACACAGCTCCAACTAATTATACATAATAGATACATCTATTTGGATTACGCGCAGTTAGGCAATTTTATTAGACAAATTTTCCCATCAAAGTCCGAGCCGGCGCAAGATGGTCTCCCTGACAAGCCAACTGCAATTAGCCGAAATTCTGCATCTCATTGCAAAATTACCAGATAACCTTCTACGCTTCTGAAAAAACAGTAATAAATGTGGAAGAAATCCACCCAGCGGAATCACATTCGCATAAAATCGTGACTGCTGGAACCTGCCACCAGCAGTTCTTCTGCGATTCAACTCCAACTCTGATTGCAAGCCCGTCATTACTGCCCTGCTGCTCTGGCCGTAATTAGAGTAAGGCCTCGTGGAGTTCTTCCGAAAAGATTTGGTACATGTCTATTAGTCGGTAATTAAATTTGCTACTTTTGTTTTGTTTCCTTCCTTCCGAGCGGCGTAGGATGTTTGCGATTCATTCCGGCTTGAGAAAGTTACAGGAAGATGGGACTGCGATAGGCAACGAGTTCTGGAAGAAACCTGCCTTGCCCGTGATTTTTTGAAAAAATCTTGAAATGAAGGTTGGACGATGTCTGGCAGTGACGAGTTTTCCCGCTAACCGTTAATACTTTCCCACCTAGACCTGTCTATTCTTGCTGGAAAGCTAACTTGATAGTAAAAAGGCACAGTCAATCAAAAAATTATATAACCTAGCATTGCACGTTTTCCCGGAACTACGGGTCATACAGTAAAACCAAATGTACCATTAGACTTATAACGTCTTCTATTAATAAACGAGGAACCAATTTCAATGAGAGTCGTCTTCATATTAAGCTTTTCTTCAACTCGACTTTTTCAAAGGACAACATCCACTTTTTATAACCGATTCTGATTCTCCATGTCAATGTCAAAACACCAAATGTTCCCATAAAATTTATATATTTTACTCAAGCCGTTGGAGAGTTATGATTGCTTAAAATTTCGAGCTCCTGATGTTAAATCTTTTATATTTTACGAAATAATTTTAGTCTATAAAATTAATTCCTTCTTTATTGTGATACTAAATAACCCACAAAAAATGTATACTAAATTTCAGCTTCAAACACATTTTTAATACGATTATTAATTATTACTCATGAAAGCCATATTTGAGACAAATATAAAAATAAATGTGGGTAAATTTGGACGATAACAAAATTTTCACTATCAGAAATCTCAGTCTGAAAAATTTTGGTTCATTCCTGTCAGTACTAATTTAAATATGGACTTCATATATATATATATATATATATATATATATATATATATATATATATATATATATATATATATATATATATATATATATATATATATATATATTTATATATATATATATACATATAAGGTGTTCCAAGGTGTCCCAAGGTGTATATAGAAGGTGTCCCAAAGTGTATATACAAGGTGTCCCAGGAACATTGACCTCGACTTTTATTCCTTAAATATTGATCTTAGACGTATATAATAAATTACAAAGTTGCGTAAAAAATACAGAATTTAATGAAATCGATAAAATTTTTCAGGGAATTAAATTTTAAGAAATACAAGATTTAAATTTTTATACAGTTCCCTTACAAAAACATTTCCAATGAGTAAAATGTGCCCCATACACTAATAAGGTGATGTACAAAATTTCAGCATTTTATCATAAAAAGTCCCAGAGATATGTTTAAGCAAAGTTGGTGAGGGATTAATCACACATTAAAATGCAAATGTTTACAGCAAGAGTGCAAATGACGCACGCAGAAATGCATCATAGGCAAATAATATCTGCCTCTTATCTTTAATGGATCTTTGGCATGGATGGAAAACATTTTGAACAAGCTTTGTAATCTTTGTGCAAAGTTATTATTTCTACACAGTGTAGCTACTTTTGTACCAATAAATAGCAAAATTATTATTTATTTATGTAATCGTTGCTTTCTTTCGTAATTTGTGTTTGACCCCTGAAACGCGATCTGCCGATATGATTTTTCCTTTCTGATAACCCATGCCAATGCATCGAAAAGTGGTTTAGATCAGCATATTTGTCTTTTCATATCTCTGGGACTTTTTATGATAAAATGCTGAAATTTTGTACATCACCTTATTAGCATATGAGACACATTTTACTGATTGGAAATGTTTCTGTACAGAGGCCGTATATAAATTTAAATTTTGTATTGCTTAAAATTTAATTCCTTTGAAAATTTTAATCGATTTCATAAAATTCTGTACCCTTTTTTCCGCAACTTTATAATTTATTATATATGTATAAGATTAACATTGAAGGAATAAAAGCCGAAGTCAATGTTTTTTATAGTGCTTATTCGTAAATTTCACAAAAATCCTATTAAATTTAGAACACCAACTAGTGATCATAATACTTACTCTACTACTGCGAGTAAATTACTACTAAATTCTTTAAATCTAATAAATGATAGTTTATGTCAGTCTAGCAATAATTATCTTATTCTAAATAATAGTAAAGGATTAAAGAATAAATTAACATCACCTAGAAAACTAATAGGATTTTAAACTTTTGATTTTAAAGATCTTTTTAATAACATTAAGATCTTAAATGTACATGACGTAATTTTAGCTCTATATAATGCTAATCTATAAACTCAAACATTATTTATAAATTTTCCTAAACTTCTTCACTTTGTTATTTTCAATAATTATATTTTTTAAGGAAATAAATTATACTTACAAGTCTCAGGAGTTCCACAGGGTCGCTGCAGTAGTAGTATGTTAGCTAATTTATACCTTTATCATTATGAACAGTCTTTTACTTCAATAGATTATACATTTTACAGATATGTTGATGATCTGATTTACTTAGTATATACTGAAAATTATGTCATAGATTTCTATCCAGACAATTTGGAATTAATTCTTAACGAAGCTACTATTAGTAATAATATTAATTTTTTGGATTTAAATCTTTTTATTGAACCTCCTAATAGAATTGTCACTAATTTATATGATAAAAAAGACAATTTTAATTTAAACATTAATAAAATCTTACCATTTAACTCCTGCAACAGGATTCAATTGTTTAGAAATATTACACTTAATCAGCTTTTTAGAATTTATAGATTATCTGATAAAAAATTTCATGCTATGCGTATAAATAATCTAAAAATTACCAGCAATTTATATAAATATCCCTCTTATTTAGTAAATGGTATAGTTAAAAAGTTTAGATTAGCTGGATTTTCATGAATTCTTTTCATAGTATCTTATATTGACCAGACATTACCATTCTCTTGTATTAATAATATTTTTATTTTTACATGCGCTTAAACATAAGACCCTCTTTCTTGTAGCTCTTATTGTGTATTATTACCTTTTCTTGCCTTTTCGCTATACTGTTATTTATTTCTTACGTTTGGCAACAGTAGATCCTTTCTTTTTCCTTTGCGAATGGCAAAACAGATTTCTTCATTCTGGGTTCCAGGGTTCGACTGGTTCGGGCATCTGTAGTGTTTCTCCCAGGTATTCTTGTTTCCTTTCTTTTTCCTTCTTTATGTGTGTTGTCCAAGTAAAAGTAGTTTATAGATATAATCTATCTATTTCTGCAGAAACATACGTATTTTATGTTTGCTTTGACAAAATACTTGGACCCAATGAAGAGTTTTGGCGAAGTGAACAATTTCATTATTTAGGCCTAGCCCTTGTCCACGTGTATAGCATTAATGCTTGGATTTTATATGTTTTTCTATTTTAGTTTCCATACCATTGATCTTTGATTATCTTTAACTTGATGACTCGAAATTTGTATTTTTTTCTATTTGATTGAAGATTTGTTGTTAAATATTTCTACTTTGTAGGTTTGTTATAAAGTTAGGTTTTTCGAGTTGTAGCGTCTCACTTTTCTTTCATTGGACTTTCAAACCCTTTATTATATATATATATATATATATATATATATGTGTGTGTGTGTGTGTGTGTATAAGTTTCTGAACTCTTGGGTTTATCTCACCGATAGTATGTACTGCTACTTCCACTTCCTCTGGTCTGGTTTATTCCCACGCGGTATTATACGAGGTGAGCGTTCAGGCTGTAGCATGTGGTGGACTCATTTGAAGATTATTCACGGTGGCGACCTTTCGACTTGTGAGTTGCTCTTTTTTGCAAGTTTGTATATTTGTGCGCTATATTTTTCATGTTCATGTTGTATTTTTTATATTTCATGTTTATGTGGTATTTTATGTTTTATAGTTGAATGTTATCCTATTTGGTTTTTTTCTGTTATTCTCGTTATTCCGTTGTTGGGCACAGATTGCATAATATTTTAACCACGTGTTTTTATGCAATCATAGAAACAACGGATTTTAGTATATCTGTCTAGAATGTGCCCCTGAAGACGTTTCTGACAGATATACTATTCTTTAATATATTTTCCTAGTCCTGGCCTCTCCGTGCTTAGCTTTTCCGGCCCTTCCTCGTTGCTTTTTGCTATTCACCTCACGCTTTTATATTGCCCGCGGTTTGATACTGTGATTACTGATTCACACTCCTGCACTTTTGTATTTGTTATTTTAATTTATATATATATATATATATATATATATATATATATATATATATATATATATATATATATATATATATATATATATATATATATATAACAAATAAAAGTGACAAGTGAAATTCAAAATTGAAATTTTCACCCATACATCATCATAAAGCCAATGCACTACTCAGAAACAGGCGCTATGCCGCACTAGACTCCGAAGCAAAAAGTAAGCTAAGAAATACGAGGAAAAAGGGATAACCAAATGCTTTGCATATAATGGTTGGGGAGGGTTGCGATTTCCCCTCCCGTTTAAAGCAGCTTTACTGCTAGGCAGCGCTCACAGTACCAACACAAAGCAAAGGCTGGTCCCCCAAACGCGCAGATACGAAGGCACTCGGAGACAGAGGATCATGAACCTCAGAACAGAAGGACACAAGACCAAATGATAAACCATCCCTACACACTGTCTTTTATATGAGCATTTTGTACGCATGCGCGCATACACTATAGGAACGTAGAAACTTTACATATAGAATTAAGAAGTAAACTATCAAAATCCTGGTGATCTTTGAAAAAAGAATTATAACAATCCTTTAAAAAATATAAAGAACAATGTTTTTTTAATGCCTCTGATAAGATTTTATAGTTGCTAACGTTGCAATCCTTCTTAAACGTGTTGTTATCCCGGTTTCTCCTGAAGTGTCCGAGTATAATGTTTCTGAAATTGTTTTTTGCAAGACACGTTTTCCAATCGATGAGATGATTGAGCTTAATTCAATATAATTCTAATTAATAATATAATGTTGTATAATGACCGTATAATCTATGTTTTTTTTATTGAGATATCCAGAAAATTCACCGTTGCATTTTCATCTCTACTGTTTTCAATCAATTCTAATTCTTGTGGGTAAAAAGTGAAATCGAATTTAGTGGTGTCTTCAAAACACCCCAAGAGCACATCGTCAACATAACGGAAATAAGGTATCTCTGACAAAATATGGGTGCCCTTTTCAAATGTTGAGAGGTAAATATCTGCCAAGATTGATGAACAAGCTCCTCCCATGGGTATTCCCCTAATTTGTCGGTAGTAATTGTTTCCATCTTGTAGAATATTTTCTTTTAATACCAGTTCTATAAGGTCAAGGTATCTTCGAAATGTAATAAATTCCTTCAGGTTATATTCCTCATGTAACTTCTCCAGTATTAAGTATAATTTTGATAAATGAATGTTGTTAAAAAGATCTCTAAAGTCAAAGCTTTTAAAACAAATGTCCTTATGACAATGTTTAAGACGATCGATAACATAAGCCATTCTTGATCATAACATGATTTTGTTTTTTAATATTTTCCATGACATACTTGAGGATATTCAAAAGTTTTATATTAGCATGAGTCAGGTAGGATCCGCATCCAACAGTTATTGTGCGGAATTTAACTGGTATTTTATGCAACTTGGGAATAAGGATTAAATACGGAAATTTAATAGATTTTATTTCAATGCCGATGCGTTTGTACTTTGCTGTTATCCTTTTGGACAGAACATTACCTGTATTTTGTATAGGGGTGTACACTGTACAGTCTTGGTAGCATTGGAGTAAGGTGTCCGCATAAAACTTTTTACAAGTAAAAGCAAAATTAGATACGATTTTATCTGTATATGTAATAACAAAGTTTTCTTTAATTACATTAATGGCTTCAGGTGCTGATGCGTTTCTTGCTTTGTTATTTTGTTTATGGTAAAAAAACTGAAATTCCTTTACAAAATTGTATTTCCATTCTTGAAAGGCTTGGATGGGTAAACTGTATTTGACTGCTAATTTATAGATGGATTCTTCAAGATCATGATTAAAGTCCACGTCTACATTATTATATTCTTGTGATCGGAATTTTGTTCCAAGTTTAAAAACGTTTTTTAGATTTTTATCAGAGATAATAGCTAGATCTCCAGTAATAATGTGATTATGAAAAGTATTTTTATGTATACTATTAAGGCAATTGCATACTGTTGTGTTATTTACTAAAGCTTTGCAGATTTTGTTGAAGAATTTTCTTCCGTTAGTGCGTACAAAACGGTAAGTGAATTTCACTTTACGGTCTTGTATTCGTAAAAATTCTTTAATATTGTAGAGAATCGAATTAAAAGGAATTCCATCAAATTTTTTATTTCGGAATGTGGTTATAAAATAATCCATGTTCTTTTTCTTCTGTATTTTGGGTTGCAATGTAATTTGATATTTACTAGCTCTTAATTTAATTAAATCAAGCATAAATGGCTATATTTTTATGTGTTTCTTCTATTTGAAAGTTGATAGATTCTTCCAATTTATATTTCTGCATGAATGCCCATATACGAGGTAGATATCTGATTTTAATGCTATAAATGGTATTCTTAATCCAGTTGTACTTGATTACGACATTAGATGAGAAAGTTGCAATAAATTTGGAAATTTTTTCTTCTGTGTTGTTATAGCTGTGATGGTGCCTTCCACTTCCTCTATGCCATCTATGTGATTTCTTTTTTATCAAAGAACCTGCCAAGGGATAATTGTCAATGTTTCTACAATATTCCATATTATAGCTTTCTTTAAAATTAAGGGTATTCAATTCATAAAGGAATGCCGTTAAGTATTGTTTTATATGTGTGCCTTCCCTCCACATTCTTTCCAATGGATCAGGTACTATATCGAGTATGGTTATCATGGTCCTTGAAAAATCATGTTGTCTAAAATGTCTGATTTCCAAACTGCTAAATTGTCGATCTATGTGCCTTGTCTTACAGACCTGACTCCTATGTAAGTTGATTCTTATATTTATATTTAAAGAATTCTGAGTCTGTCCGATATATTTAGCTTGACAAGTAAGACAAGTAATGCAGTAGATCGTGTTGTAAGATTTGCAAAACTCTTTTTTCTTATTTGCATGTTGTTTAATTTGATGCGGGTTGGCCACCGGACACAACTTGCATCTTTTTGATAGGTATTTTTGATATCCACTATATCTCATTCGACTGTGATGAATGAAATCATTAACAAAAAATTGTGATTCTGTAAGGATCGAGTCATTATATAAGCTTACACCAATACGGACATTTTTTCTTTTTGTCGCTTGACTTTCATGAACTGCATTTTGAGATTTGAAATACTGCTTGATAGACATCCTCGACGAAAAAAGCTAAGGGTAGAGTGATATCGATGCCACATATACCCTTATCTGTGTGCCACCGAGCAAATATTCATTTTAGAATATTTTTGCCAGTCACTATATTAAATAAGATGTATACATTCATTTTTACTTTCAACTGTTTATACTCATGTTGAGGAGTAAATTAATTAATACATTAGGAGTGGAGAAAAGTATGTTTCATATAAAGTACTAGAAGAAATCATTCATGTGTCAGTCTTTGTACACCTTCACATTCAATAACTACCACTTGTAATCCGCAGTAATTCGTATACCAATATAGTCCAATCTGAATGAAGTGACATTTTTTAAGATTTTGAACTTTTTTTGGATTTTTAACTTACTACTTAAAATGCGTCAATAAGGCACGTTAAATAACGAGACCTGTAAATTCAAAAACACAATATACTAAAATCTATACGACATAAAAACATCCAATACACAAAAATATCCAATACATAAAAATACACGTGAGTAAGCTACTCACTGAGTTAAGTTAAAAATTGACAGATAGCTAAAATAGCTCACCCCAAAGCAAAGTATCCACAATCCTGGTAAGATCCCTCACTCCTGCATCCGCAAACCACGCGACGTACAACACACGGAAGACCAAAGCTTCACCTGCTCGCTCCGAGAGGTAACCCCTAATACGTGATGAAGGATAGTTACTAAATCTGCGCACTGCAGCAGGATCAATATCTTCCGATATAAAAAATAAAAGTGACAAGTGAAATTCAAAACTGAAATTTTCACCCATACATCATTATAAAGCCAATGCACTACCCAGAAACAGGCGCCATGCCGCACTAGACTCCGAAGCAGAAAATATGCTAAGAAATACGAGGAAAAAGGGATTATGTCATTATGTCATATAAAATTATGTCATAGATGTATATTTCTATCCAGAAAATTTGGAATTAATTCCTAACGAAGCTACTACTAGTAATAATATTAATTTTTTGGATTTAAATCTTTTTTTGAACCTTCTAATAGAATTGTCATTAATTTATATGATAAAAAAAACAATTTTAATTTTAAGATTAATAAAATCTTACCATTTAACTCCTGCAACTGGATTCAATTGTTTAGAAATATTATATTTAATCAGCTTTTTAGAATTTATAGATTATCTGATAAAATATCTCATGCTAGGCGTATAAATAATCTAAAAATTACCAGCAATTTATATAAATATCTCTCTTATTTAGTAAATGGTATAGTTAAAAAGTTTAGATTAGCTGGATTTTCATGAATTCTTTTCATAGTATCTTATATTGACCAGACATCACCATTCTCCTGTATTAATAATATTTTTATTTTTACATGCACTTAAACATAAGCCCCTCTTTTTTGTAGCTCTTATTGTATATTATTACTTTTCTTGCCTTTTCGCTTTACTATTACTTATTTCTTACGTTTGGCAACAGTAGATCCTTTCTTTTTCCTTTGCGAATGGCAAAACAGATTTCTTCATTCTGGGTTCCAGGATTCGACTGGTTCGGGCATTTGTAGTGTTTCTCCCAGGTATTCTTGTTTCCTTTCTTTTTCCTTCTTTATGTGTGTTATCCAAATAAAAATAGTTTATAGATATAATCAATCTATTTCTGCAGAAACATACGTATTTCATGTTTGCTTTGACAAAATACTTGCACCCAATGAAGAGTTTTGGCGAAGTGAACAATTTCATTATTTAGGCCTAGCCCTTGTCCACTTGTATAGCATTAATGCTTGGATTTTATATGTTTTTCTATTTTAGTTTCCATACCATTGATCTTTGATTATCTTTAACTTGATGACTCGAAATTTGTATTTTTTTCTATTTGATTGAAGATTTGTTGTTAAATATTTCTACTTTGTAGGTTTGTTATAAAGTTAGGTTTTTCGAGTTGTAGCGTCTCACTTTTCTTTCATTGGACTTTCGAACCCTTATTATATATATATATATATCTATATATATATATATATATATATATATATATATATAATTGTCGAATTTTAATTTACTTGTATTATATATACTAGAGATGGATCATTTATTGAAATTGTTCAATCACAGCGAAAATGAAAACAAGAAAGATCAATCATGCTTAAAGCATTGATTATGAAACGCTTTCCAACTTCAATGCAATTTTATTTAAACATGACTAAAATGCAATACTTTCCTCGGTAATATTTTAAAACT
>OX578149.1:54517982-54600482 GCA_951213105.1 Amaurobius ferox
TACTATATCAAAATTAAATTTTAGTATGTTGTTCAGACGATCTGTAGGACCTATGGGAATATAAATAAATAATATCACCCAATTAGTTTTTTATTGAACCCGGGTTGAAAAAATGAAATACATTAAACCCTACGGGACCTAATTTTTCAAACATTTTTTAAGTAAATTTAAAATTCACGAATTGTTTCGAAATTTTTAGGAAATATTCACATTATCCCATAGAATATATAAAAAAAAATTCAGTAAAATATGTTAAGTAGTTTTTTAATTAAAAATTATTTAATGTAGGGAAGAAAACAAATTAAATTAAATTCTGGCTTTGGGATATCTTCCAGAAAGAAAAGAGAGATATATTATATAATAAATATCTTTCCATTACTTTAAACGTTTTGCATATGGGAGAGGCTTCACATTTTAAAATAAATTTGGTAGATAACAATTTTTCATTTTTTTAAAAATTTTATATAACTCTTCATGATATACTTATTTGATGGCATTTTTAATGCACTTTCCTACGTCCTAGAGAGTTAAAATTTGGTACACAGCTTAAATTTGTTAAACATTTTATTCGACAAAAATTTGATGGATCTTTAAATATAGATCATACATTTTTTTCGAAATGGCCTGAAAATAATCCCCGTTCACTTCTATAAATCATTGTTGTAATATTGTTAAAAATTCTGATGTGGACAGCACAGGGCTTTCCCTGCAGACTCATATTCGTTCTCTTTGTTTATTCAATAATAATTTGAGTTTATCTGCACAAAATAACAACCATAAGTATTTTAAATGACATTGAATTTACACGTTAAACTTAAATTTGGTTCTCATTTGATAGCTGGACTTATTGTCAAAGGTGGCGTAGCGAAAACGCGAAAAAACTGGAATATCTCAAGAACGGCTAGTCCTAGAGTAATGGGGTTAGTCTTATTCTTTTTGTTGTCAAAAATCACGTATAAAATAGGAATTTAATTGATATAATTGAGCACACGTAATCTTTTATTTTTATATATAACGATTTTTGCGGACCATTTCGCAAAAATAGCCCGTTAATTTTCCCGAATCGTACTAGAATAACCTACAAATGATTTACATATAAAATTTTGTTAAATTTGGTATATAAATTATTTGTAGGTTATTGAAATATTATACACCAAATTTTGTTAAATTTGTTCCATTAGTTTTTAGCTAGAGTGGATAAAGGCAATTTCTGCGGCCATTTCGCAAAGAAGGCAGATTCTTTTATTACGAATCGTACTATAATCTAATGAACATCAGGATTTCCCACAAAAAACATATCTACCAAATTGTATGAAATTCGGTCTATTAGTTTTTCAATTAGAGTGGATGTAATATCCACACAGACACACAGAAACATACACAGATACACCCTTACACACACAGACGTCTTCCTAAAATAGTTTTTTCGTGTTCTAGAAGTCCCAAAATCCTTTGAAAATTCGAGTTCCGATCTTCGGCACGATTCCAATACTTTGAGTACATACACATACACACATATATTATCTGTGTATCTGTGTATTATCTGTGTATCTAAATTCCGTGCCTATACAATTGCAATAGTTGTGATTTTAAATGATCCCTAAACTTTTATTATTTCTTCAACGAAGCCTAATTTTAACATATGCAGAATGCAAATATCTCAAGCGATTGTAAGATGAATTACATAAGAATTGCTGAGTTTTTTTCACACAAAATTATTTAGCTCTGGAGTCTGGAATACAAGTTATATGAATGAAATATTCATTGATTTTGCATAAAGAATCATTTGATTTATATTTCGATACAGTTTTAAATATTTAAGTATAATAAATTACTGTACTGTGATAATGTAAAAGATATCACCACTGAATGTATCACATTTTAGAAATTTTTAAATGAAATTACATTTCAGTTGGAAAGTGTTTCATAATCAATGCTTATGCATGATTGATCTTTCTTGTTATCACCTTAAATTTGGATACGGACGCAGAATGGTCCTTTTCGTGTATCTCCCGTATGTATGGTCGGAATAGCACTCAAATTTATATTTAGCATAATGCTGAATTGAGAAATCTTATGGACATGGAAACGAGTGTTGCCATTCGAATTTTCAGATATAATTAGCAAATACATATGAAGACGATCTTTTATGCAAAATAGATTTACACTTTTTTACAGTAGACATTACTCCGAGTATAATGATACTTTTAATTTGACTGCACGACCCGAAAAAACGAGAGGCGTTTGGATTTTTTTGTCCAACTGTATATAGAAAAAGTATAAACCTCCACTAAGTTATACAGGGTGTTTCAAAAATAATGTACGACTAAATATTTAAGTAGTTTGCAACCTCTTTTGAATTGGCGACCACATCTGAGTCAGTTCGAGGCTCGCGGGATGCATGAACGCGCACGTACGCACCCACTCTAACACATGTACGCGCACACTTGCGTAAGTATTGTAGGCAATGATGTTGGCGGTCCTGAGCCAGGCCTGAACTCGGGACCAGGATCTTACAAGACCGATATTATAAAGTTAGACCAAGAACTAGCTTCGAATCCGAACTTATACTGTGGGGGGACAGCATTACGTCACTCATCGCTACGGAAGACATCGCCGGTTATTCCCTCAGCGTCGAATAATTCTTTTGGAGCTGATGGTATAGTGCGGGATCAGTAATCTAAAGGTTCCGAGTTCAAACCTACCCCCACCATCGGGGATCTGCGGCCCCCCACAGTATGAATGCACATACGTGTACGCAATTATACACGTAATTATGCATACATTCACAAACATACACGTACATCTTCTTCGATGGTACAGCCTGCTGCAGACCCAGGCCGCCCCAGTAATGTCTCTCCAGTGTCTCCCATTCTGAGGGAGTTTATCAATCCCGAACTACAAACTTCTGAAGCTCCTTTATGATTCTGTTCAACCATCTTGCGGGAGGTATTCCTCTCTTCCTAGATCCCCCTTGTTTGCGAAAGATCCTTTTTGGTAGGGTATGTTGATACCCAAACCGTCCGACCTACCAGAAAGGTGTAAGGTAACTGTTTGGACGGCCGGATTGGTAGGGTATGTGCCTTGTGATCTCCATAAGTGTCCATCTCATTCTGTCAGCAATCTAATTCTATCAGCTTTAATAGCCCTATTAATGTGTGGCTTTTTATAGAGTTTGTACAGATCATGGTTGAAACGTATGAGCTATACTCCATTTTCACACACTGGGCCAAATAAATTTCGGAGAATTTTTTTTTATCAAATATGGAAAGTTTGTTCTTTTTCAATTTGTTGAGTGTCTAGGATTAGCTGCCATATAAAATAATAGGGAGGAGAAGAGTTTTATGAATTTTTATCTTGGTTTTGAGACTGGTTTTATGCGATCTGAGTGGCTTTTTAAGTCCGTGGCAGAATTTGTTTGTCATCGGCAATCTGTTCGCAACTTCTGTTACTATTGATAAGAGTACCCAGGTATTTAAACTGGGCAACTCCTTCAGAAGTATATCCGTTTACAAGTAAAGAGTTGAGGTATGTACAGGAGTGCTCGTAATTTCCATATATTTTATTTTGCTTTCATGTTGAATCCTATATCCTGATTGAGTCCTATACTCATGCTTGTAAAAATTGTAGCACATCGAAGGAATCAAGCGATTGAGCTGAAACTTACAGAAAATGCAAATTAGGGTGCTATGCAAATGATTAGAATTTCAGAGTCACTGCAAAGTATATATGTATATATATATATATATACTATATATATATATATATATATATATATATATACACATATATCGTGTTGCAGCTTCTTACTTTTCGTTCATTGGATTTTCAAACTGCTATTATTACACACACACATATATATATATATATATATATATATATATATATATATATATATATATTCAATATTTTTCAATCAAAACGGAAACAGTATTTTATTACATTAGCTTACTGTATTGCATGTATCAGTGGTTAAAAGATTTTGGGAATTGCAATGATGCATTTTGTAATAGCATTTTGTAAATTCTTCATTTAAAATTCCTATTACATGTATTTTCTATAAGTCATGAATAAAATCGCTTTTAGGAAAAAAGAAAAAAAATATTTTTGCAAAACTTTAAATATAGTAGTGATATAGGACAAAAAAACATGTTGTTCATCGGCGGGTGGTACAAAATCAGTCTGTGGGTCGCATACAGCCCGCGAGCCGCGATTGGAAAACCACTGAAATATTTCTTGAATGATTGATCATAGTCCTACGGTTCTGAATTTTTTATTATTCCTTTGCATCGTAGTCCTTAGTTCGAATTTAAAAAATATTAGATTTTTCTGCTGACCTAAGAGGTGAGTTGGATGGAATCAGAGTTGATGATCGAATGAGGTGCAAACCGAAATTCTAGCTGGAGTAAAAGTACTTAGTCAGCAAAGTAATTTGGAGTTTCCTGATTATTCCTTTGTATCGTCACCCCAAATTCGTATTTTTCATATTATTAGATTTTTTTGATGACCTGAAAGCTGAGATGGATCGAATGAAACCGAAACTGAGATTCTGGCTCGATTGGAACTGAAATCATTTCGAAAAGTTGTTTTGAGTGTTTTGATTATCTCTTCGCACCGCCACCCTTAATTCGAATTTTCGAAAGATTGGATTTTTCTCTTAGGTTTGAAGTTGAGTCGGATCGAATGACACCAAAGCAAATATTCAAATGATAGTGAAAGTGCCCGATAATTTTGATATGTCACCCAATTATACATTCAGTCACCCAATCAGTCATTCAGTTCAGAGCATATGCTTGATATGCCCTGTCATTCATCCATCTCAATCATTACTTTCTTTCAAGGTAAGTAAGTCTTAAGGATACGTATTGTATAACGTTTTTATTTTTTGTCTCGACGTTTAATATTGCCACAATTCGTGAAATTACATTTTAACATTTTGAATAAACATAAACGTCAAAATGTCACATCTGTACTTTTGTGGGGGATTTATTTTCATAGAAAATATGAAGCGGTTCTTCGCAATGCGATCAGCATTTTTGTGTATTTGTATTAATATGATATACGTCACACCTATGCTCGTGGCAAGGCCAACTTCAGTTGCATACATTGTAGACGCTATTATTAATTAATTACTCAGTTTTGTTTTCATATGCCCATAATGTACATTGACTAGCTGGTGACCACAATAAAACCCTTTTTTTATATCAGTTTAAAATAAAATATTAGTAGAATTTCGAATGCTTATTTTAGAAATCAATTAATTTGCACTCAAATCTGTAAAGAACCTTGCTGTCCCAACTGGGAATCGAACCTTGGATCTCCGAAATGGTCAGTCGATACTCTACCGTTCAGCTACTGGGACGAAATTGTAAGCTCTTACCATCGAAGTGGACTCTGTAAACCATCAATTTGATATAAAGAATTGAAGTTTTGAATTATAAATAGAAATTATTATTGCAACTCAGATTTCGAAATTATTTTTTGCATTTCTTTTTCTATCCTATATATAAAAAGAATATATTTTAAAGTTGCATTTTCTATGAACTTACTCCATTTTTTGTAGTGAATAAATAGAAAACTATTTTTCACAGTGCAAAATATTTTTGCGCAAAACGTATTCGAATAACTTATTTAAAAAATATATATTTTCAACGTTAGCTTTCAAGCATTTAAATTTCTTCGCGTTCCTATAAAATTTAAATTATGTATGCTTATTCATCCATTTTTTTAGCCTTTAATAAGATGTGACCTGCACACGGACGATAACATTACGGCTCTTTTCAATCGGTATATGGAATCCCAAGACAGTTTGTATAAATATGTATGCATATTCAAATTCTTTCGTTGCTAAAATATGTATAATGTTATAAAATAATAAAGAACAATGATAATAATAAGCTTTGTTAAATCTGCATAGAACACGTAGGAGTAACCATTTTATTCGCCAGAGGGTAGCAAAATTAATGGCAAGTACATTACGACGATGTCCAGAATTCTATTATTGTTTAGTTTCTAACTATGACCGTGGTTAAAAGTTAACGCTACTTCAAATGATGTGATTCCTTTGCATCGTTACTCCCGACTGATGGAATAACGATAACTTGGCACAAAATAATAAAAATGTGGCTGATGTATCATCGCAGAAATGATGTTGCTGCGGCTCCGAGAAGAGAAATAGATGTGAAAATAAATATATATGCGAAAAGGCCGTTGTGATAATATGCTAGATTAAAAATAAAGAAAGAAAAGAAGAAGACAACCGAAAAAACAAGCCAAATGTGGTAACCTGCCAAGTTGAATCTTTCCATCAGATAAGATCGCCAACGGCTACTCGAGGCGGACGTGCTTTAGGCAAATAATTTGGTCAGCAAAGGCAAAGGTGTCCCTCAAACAACAATGGACAGCCTGACTGTTATTTTCAGCCCTTCCTGCGCTGGACGTGAACGAGGAAAACAATTAGATCTATCTGACCTGGATCGCCCACATTATGGACAAAATGGCTTCCCGAGATCTCATTAGGTTATAGAACACAGACGACTTTCGATTTTCATTGAACGTGTGCCACCGTTTGATTGCTAAGTTCTGTTTCCTTCCTCAATTCTCGCGTGGTTTATCGGATCTGAGGGAGGAAATGTCACCGCGTAAGGTGGGGATCTACGGGGTGTATCATTGGCCTTTCTGGATGGAATTCTTTCCGCGTAATGGTTCGGTCATGGAAATGTAGCAATTTTTTCGTCATTTGGGCAGCTATTTACATAGAATGTATACTGCGGAGTTCATTCCGTCAGCTTCTACTCCAGATCTGATGGATGGCACGCTGTGTTTCGTGTTTCTTGTTGGTTACTAGGTGTGGTAGGTAGGTTTGGTTTGGGGGAAAATCCGTTATCAACAGTATGAGGTTCGATGCAAGGAAAGAAATAATAAAACATATCCAAGTTTTTGAATTATTTCCATTTATTTATTCGCGTGAACTTTTGGCCCATAAACTGAGGTGAGTTGAGACGACTTATTGCCACCTGCTAGTAACATTTAGAATAAGTTTGGTGGGATCTTGCGTAACATGAGCAGCAAAAGTAGTTTTCACTTTTTCATGCCTTAAATTAATAAAATTAGTAAATTTAAGGAATTTTTTACCTTAATTTACCTTGTAGGTTGTGGCAACGTATTTCAATGAATTTATTGCAAATTTGCTGTATGTTTATTTATATTTTGTAGGTTGTGGCAACGTATTTCAATGAATTTATTGCAAATTTGCTGTATGTTTATTTATATTTTGCGACTTTTTAAATTTTATACCTACTTTTCTGAAAGCATGGCAGATTCTAGATAATCATAAAATTCGGAAAATACAGAGGATATTATAATAGGATTTTTATTTTAAAGCAATAAAACCCAGTTGCACCTGAAAAGGGCTTACAATAGAAAATTTCGAACAATAAAAAACCTTTCAACAACAACAAAAATATTTTAAATTCACATATTTGGGCAAAAGACTGATTTAAAGCATCTCATCTAAATTTTCGTTTATTACAATATACATTTTAGAAATTATTAAATAAAACTTCAAGTTAATTTTAAAGCAAACTTGAATATTTCTATTGCAAAATAGAGAACAGGACGTGATTTGTAAAATAAAGAGAAAAGTAAATGAGCAGCGGACCTTGATTACGGTTTAGGCCCCCAAGGTTCGGTCTTAGGTCTTCCAGATTTAAGGGGCCCCAAATCATTCTATGATTGTGTCCTAAAATATTACAATTGTATCCTAAAACCTTTTTTCAAAGTCCTCGTCTTTTTCGAATTCGTAAGTTTTCTGAATTAATATGTTGAATCAATCATTGTTTATTACCTTTTGTGCCTAATATTTAGCTTCTTAAATGCAACTTTTATACATGTCTAGGTTGGAAGGTGAAAATATTTTATTCTAATTTTTAGTTTCTGAAAAATCAGCCAAAACTAATGTCGTTTAAGATATTTATTGAAGTTGGAATTAAGTAGCTGTTGCTTTCCTTAAGCTCTCTAAATAATTCTAATGTTTTCTCATACTATAAAATATAGTATACAGAAAGTATTGTTTTCACGAAAACGTTCGATTCCGAGGTTTTGATTCGAAAATATATCCGTCTTTGTTTCCGAAAAATCTAGACCTAGATAGAATGTTTCGAAATTCGAGCCAAAACTTCGAAATTTTATGTTTTCATAACATGACAGCATTGACGAAATTTGCATATACCACGAAACTTAATAGTTTCAATTATTGGAGTGGAAATAGTCGCGATACAATGCCTGTGTTTGTGACGACATTATCCCCCAGGGAGGTGGCAAGTTAACCCCCTCGAGGTACAGTGTTAAACTTAATATCAATCGAAATATTTTTTCAAGCCCTTTAACATGAAGGGTAACATGTCACAAGCTACTTAAAACTGGATTCCGGCATGAGAAAGTCCAGTTAAGCCACATTTCCGTTGTTTTTTTTGTCTGTGTAAAAATATTTATACAAAAAAAAGTATAATATTTCTTTTTCCTAGTGAAGACTGAAAAGTGGGAGTGGATGGAGTGAAAGGGTTATGTACTTAGAGCCCCAGACTATCTTTATCGGGCCTTGATAAGGAGATAATTTCATATATACTTTCGTACTTTAACAGTTGTGTAACCATGGAAGAGATTAGAACCCCCCCCCCCCCCATTGTCTGAACAATTACACTGACTCTACGAATTAAAAAAAATTAGACTTCAAAAATTCATAAATAAAAAACAAATTCGAAATTTAAAGAAAAATAATCCCAAGGTGCACCACATTTCTCTGGCTCCGAAGTGCCTGTGTATTAAATTTCATGGTAGTATGACGTTTAGATTTACAGCTACAGACCGCACACACACAGATAGACAAATACACACATTTTCTCTACATTAAATTCCTGTTCTTGTAAATATTGTTTATTGTATCATTCTTGAATATCACAGTCATTCTACAATAACCGTATTGAGTCAAGTAAATGTCTTCTGTAACAGTTTTATTGTCGATCTATACTGTATTAATTTGATTAATATGCTGTTACTGGATTTTTTTCCTTCACTAGGGGGCCCTGTAATCAGTTTTATTCAATCGGGCATGCACACTTTGCATAGGACATGGACACTTTGTAAAAAGGTTCTTTGCAACTTTACTATAGATAGACCTAAAATGTACACTCATAAACCGGGGATTCCTGGCAAGACTGTATGTTAATTACGCCATATTTATTATAGACTAGCAGTATACCCAATTTATGTACCAAATATATAATATAAAGAAACTGTATAAAGAATATGTATAAAGAATATAAAGAAACAATAAATTTCAGTTAAAAAATACACACCCACTTTATTTTCCCATCCTGGTCAGCAGGCATTTTTTAAACATTGTTAATATAATATTTAATTATTTATTTTTAAATTATAAGTAGTTATTATTTTTCCCTATAATATTTTTATAACACATTAAATAAAATTTCTACTTCTGAGAATAAAACTTTCTAATTCTTCCTTAAAGATAGCAAGCATATGAAAGTTTTATATGTAATAATTTATTTCTTAAACCTGTAATAAACAGTAAATTATTTATGGTTCAGAAAGGATGCAGTAAATTTTATATATTTTTAATTTATTATTTCTTTTATACATTGTTTTAAATTTATCATTTACAAAAATAGTTTTTCTATTGTTATATATAAAATATAAATATTTTATACCTTTCTAAAAGCACAGGTACTCAATAAAAATATTAAATTGCAGCTGCTGACTTCAATATATATGTATTAGAAATTTTTGTGTATAGAATATTTTCATATATTTCTAAATTTAAACTCTATTTTTAATCATATTATTTAATACTAGCAGTATATCCTTTCTTCACACAGAATATACTATATGGAAATTTTTGCGGAAAAAATATCGTCTGCATAATGTTATTTCTATGAGAGGTTCGTTTTTTATTAATATCTCGACAACCTCTAGCCCTAGAAACTCGAAAAATGCCTACATTTTAAATGGAGCTATTTCAAGGCTGGTCACAAAATTTCACGAAATTCGGTGCAGCCTTTCCACCCGTGATGATGAAACAAACAGATAGAGATACAGATACATTTTCAATTTTATTTAAGTATCATATCCAGAGTTCTGTGTGTCGAAATATCCAGACCTTGAAATTATGTACGTGACGATCATGATTCTCCAGCGACTGCAGAATAACATCTTCATCTGAGTGTGATGCAGTGTGGAAGAGTGCGTGGTGACTTTCTCGCTACACCTTCTGTGGTTTAATGGTTCACGAAATTTGAACGCAGAAATCGCCGTGAGAGTGGCGATTCATTTGAGAATCACGAATTTCGTGATCCTCTCCTCCGCTAACTAGATTTTAAAAGAGGAGTTTGGCAACGATTTAGGAAGAATAAAAGAATTCTATGCCATGAGAATGAGATTTTGTAGAAGTTGACAACTCTTAAACGGAGTACTTTGAGGTATGGAGGAAGCAGATCGTTCAAATGTTTATTTTATTCTTTTCTGCTGATGAGTCTCATTTCAACCTTATTGCAGAATCATGAAAGAAGACGGTTTGCACATTTGCATACAATGCTGTTATTGATTTTATTATGTAATTTAGACATATCAAAAATAATTGGGATGGTTATTTAGATATATCTTTGGCATAGAACACCGTCATGTTTCTTATCATCACTGGTGCAATAAAAACTTTAGATACTTTTTTATTTTCTCTTTGATTTTGTTCTAATGGTTTGAGAAAATTTAAGTATTTTCATTGAGACGGGTAAGCTCGTCATAAGATGGAATGAAGTTGCAAAAGATTACCTACTGCCATCCATCTAGTTGCAAAAAGTTTCCACCCATCCACCCATCTGCAGCACTTGCGCTCCTTATATACACTGACATATGTGAGCCGTACACCTCTCCCATTCAATATTACTATTTCTTATACGATTCCTTATCAAAACATACATACTATATCTTCCTCTAATATAACGCAATTAATTTACGCTCCGATAGACATCTCTAACAAAAAATAGCTGTTCCACGAATTGCGAAACTCCCGTATTTTGAATAAAGAACATAAAATTAATAATATCCTCAAAGCGACAGCAATTGTCAAAGAAATTAAATTTCATTACTAGTGTAGATTTCCTGAATTATTCAATTTTCTTCAATTTGGAAACATTTTCGTCGATCTGTCGATGTTTTGTGAATTTTGTGGCATTTTCCAAAACATAAGATAATCAATTAGTTTGAATTCTAATTCATTCCTAAAATTTAAAATAAAAATCCTACTTATAGTCACATTTCAAATTTTACCAATTTGGTGTCATTTTTGTTAATTTCGCGTCGGTTTTATCAATTTGGCGATATATAAAAAAGTCTCTAAATTCATTGCCAAGCGTTTCCGATAGACAGGCAGATCGATAGACCTGGGTGATTATAGTACGTATTAATGAGTAATTTTAAAATTTAAAATATATTGAACAGATGCGACATATTGTTTTAAGCATTTACTTGCGGGTTTAGTTTAAAAAGAAAATCGATAAACTAAGAATCAACTTGTCAGAAGTAGCACTATCTAGATTTTTAAAGAACTTGCATTATATACTCAGTAATATAAACCGTATGTTAGACGACAAACTTTTAAATTTCGAAATCTGTATGTTTTTCCTTATACAAGGTAGGATAAAAAAGTTCGGAGACTGTGCTGATATCTCCAACCCTGATTGGAGGAGAGGGGAACTATTTTACCGTGGCGTAGAGGCACATGTAACGCAAGATGTGAAAAGGAAGAAGTAGGTCCGCAGTGCATGGTTTTTTCAGACAAAACATGTCAGTGAACTGTAGTCGTTCGCGTTCGTCGGAAATGGAAATGGTGTATGAAGAACAACGTGAAAATATCAAATTCTGCCAGCATTTGGGGAAATCGCCGCCAGAAACATTGTACTTCTGCTTTTTCACATCTTTCGTCACATGTGCCTCTACACCACGGTAACATAGTTCCCCTCTCCTCCAATCAGGGTTAGAGATATCAGCACAGTCTCCGAACTTTTTGATCCTACTTTGTATAAAACTACTTTTGCAGTTAACAAAAGAATGAAAATGAAAGAAAGCAACTAAAAGCTATAGTTTATAAAGTGCACTTTTTATTATTTGTATGTAATTTAAATGTATGAATTTATTAAAATGCATTTAAATGAATTTATTAAAACGTATGCATTTATTAAAATGCATGTAACTTCATTGTATGAAAGACAACAACATACTAAATTTGGACCTTTTTAGTTACTCCGGTTTTCGAGTGATTTTCAAAAGAAGGAATATATTGCTATGGCGGGACCAAGACGGGCTGGCCCGAGGAGGTTCAAAATCCCAAGAATTGAAGTATACGAAAAAGATAATGATATAATAAATTTGGAATTTCTAGTCGCTCCGGTTTTCGAGTTAATCCCTAAAAACAAGTACATTCCTATGACGGGCCCAGGACAGACTAGTCCGATAATATTCAAAATCCAAAAGTTTTAAATATATCGCAAAGGACAACGATATGCTAAATTTGGAATTTTTAGCTGCTCTGGTTCTCGAGTTATATCCCAATCTTGTGATCTTGTAAGATAGCTATTGAGCACTGTATATTGTTCTTTTAACGCTTATCGGTGTTTTTAAATAAAAGAGTTAGATTTTCAGAAATTCAGATTCATTTTGTATCCTAAGAGTATACCTACGATTTAAGAGGATACGTCACAACAAATTGGTGTCAGAAGTGGGATTTCTGGAAAATTGCCAAGCTGTTAAAGCCATTCCCCATCCTCCAACTATAGACAAACAATGGAGGAACAGTGAAGTAAGATAATGACTTTAATGAAAGCCGGACAAGACGAGTTGAAAGAAGCGATGAAGCAGGATAAGATTAATTGAAAGAAGCAAGGAAATCAGGACAAGAAGTGATGAAAGAAGAAATGAATTAAGAGAATAAAGCCGAACAAAAAGCGATGAAAGAAGCGAATTAAGCCATAAAAGGCGATAATAAAGAAGAAATGAGAGAGAGACAATCCGATATGAAGGAACAAATTAAATTCGTTCAAGATGAGATGAAAGAAAAATCAAACCAATACAAAACGAAATAAAAGCTAGACGAAAAGAGATAAAAAAAAAAGAAGAGGCGAAAGATGACATGAGAGCAGTACAAGAGGATGTTCCTCAGAAATTCGATGTTAATGAAACTGTTGTTGTTGAAACCCAGACCGTCCGACCTACCAGAAAGGTGTAAGGTAACTGTTTGGACGGTCGGGAAGTGCCACCCAATTTAGACCGGAACCCAGTGGGGGAGGCATCCACAGGGACCGTACCCTCCTTCCCCTACCACCAACCTCTCGGAAGGACTTTCGGACCCACATGTTTAACGTGATCGTACTCCGCATGAACACGGCGGCAGTTTTGGCAGTGGCTGGAATCGAACCCGGGCCTACCGAGTGCAACTCCAGCGCGCTAACCAATGGGCTACCGCGCCCCGTTAATGAAACTGTTGTTGTTGTTGTTGAAACCCAGACCGTCCGACCTACCGTTAATGAAACTGTGAAGAAACTTGATGGTTATGCAGCGAAAATCGCTAGTCACTAATATGGATATTTGCATGCCGTCAGTATGCAAAATAAAATCCCCTACACATGAAAGTATTTGGACGAATTTTCGAGTTTGCTGTTTCCCTTCGAGTTCCTGTGGTTGGTGTTCTACAGACGCTCCAGACAGAAAAGGGTCTAGATTTCGAAGTCTTGGCGAATGCCCTAAAACTTCGCTATGGGGAGAATAATCTGAATGAGACGAGCTGAGTTCAACTGAAATCTTGCCAACAAATACAGGAGAGTCAACAAAGAGATGACGTCTGATATTGAAAGATGCTTCGCAATTATCCTTTGTATTTTGGATGCTCGTGAAAGCCTTGCAACTCAGTATTTTATAGGTACCATTCGTGATCTATAAATTTAGCATAACAGTCTCATAGCTGAATGCAAAAACTTAAGAGTTGCAATGTCCCTTGCGAGAAAGTTTGAAGCATTTCAACAGGCATTTTGCCGGATTCCTAGACTCAAAGTATATGTGACGCGGCTGTGACCGATAGCAGTTTGGATTCTGAAATGCTGTGCACTATGAAGGAACTAAAAGGCATGCCTCAGAGACAAAATAACGACAAATTCAAGTGTTCTGGGAAAGGACTGATGTTCTGGACCTACGGAGAAAGAGGCCATATAAGGAGAAAGTGCCCATCATCTGAGCAAAGGGCTAACAGGGCACTGCTTTCAGAAAGTACCCCAATAGTGCCAACCTTCGGGGACTTCATCGTTACATGCAGGAGATCAATTGACTTTACACATCGTTACACGATAAAGTCCATTGACTTTACATTATGGGTCGTATAAACAACACCGAATGCCAAATGATTTTAGGCACGAGTGCAAATTTGATCATCATTAAAAAGCTCGCCGAATTAAAGGTCAGCTTCTGTATACGGCACTTCCATCTCTCTGTCCACAGTTACTAGACAAACAGCGAATATGTATGGAAAAATGGAAATTGTTATTTCTGTCGAAGCTAACCTATTGCTTGTGTACCGGATCATGTTTCTTGTGTACCGAAAATTTATGACCCATCTATTTTGGGTCTGTACTTTTTAAGAAAACACGGATTCGACTTGGAGTTCAAGAACAACAGCCACCGGACAACTACCGAAGAGATTCCATTGTTTAAACAATGGAATCTCCACTTGGAACAGAAACGGAAGACATCTTCTAGTGTATAACATAGTTATTGCAGAACATTTTTTATTACCTGCATATGGCTAATGTTTGTTACGAATATGTAAAATGCGAGACTCTTTGATGCCCCACAAGAGGAAAGCACTTTTACAGGCAACTATCGCCATTGTATGAAATTAGTTTTGCTAAAACATGAAGATTTTTTCATGGCCTGGGTTCCCGATTCGGTGAATTATCGCCAACTTAGCGACTTTTGGCGAGATTAGCTGAAATGTTCTAAAAATATCCATGACTTTCAAATATACCCCCCTCTTTCTACAGATTTCTGTGGAGAATATATATAGAAGTTATAGTTCATTTTGGTAGGGTTGGAAGGCCCAGGCCACACGACCAACCCTAAGGCTTACGGTAACTTAGTGTGTGGCCGGATTTTGGTAGGATTGTCGTAATTCGAGTAAAATTGGATTGGGATATTCGTTAGTGTTTTGAAAACAGTTTCGGTTGTTTTGTGAATTAGTTGAGCATTTAATTGCTATTTTATTGTACCAGACATTTGTTTTGTGATCTTGTAAGATAGCTATAGTGTTATTAGCTGTAAATTATCTTTTTACGCTTATGGATTTTTAAAAATAAAAGCGTTAGTTATCCAGATATCTGAACTTTTTATATGCCAAGAGGATACCCACGATTTGAGAGGATACATTGCAACAATATCTAATAGATATATACCTGATAATTCAAGAAAACTGTTAAAAATCAGTTGATTATATGCAACGTGTGTTCAGATATCATCAACAGACATCTAAAAGAGAATCGCAACATCTTGTTTAGATATCTTCATTAGACATAAAAAATATCTAATGCATGTGTAATACACGGATTTATTCAATTTAGGTCTAACAGATGATTTACTTAGTGCCAAAAGGAAAAGAACATTTTTGTCTAACATATCCCGCATTTGCAAGTTATAAAATTATATATGCAAACAAAAAAGATCAATCACGCTTAAATCATTGATTATGAAACACTTTCCAACTTCGATGCAATTTTATTTAAACATGTCTAAAATGCAATACATTCCTCGGTAATATTTTAAAACTTATCACAATACTACATCAATTTATTATACTTGCAAGCGTCATAGAAAAAAATGAACTTCATTCAAATGACGGCATTGAAATATAAATTGCCTGGTTTAAACATCTCTAAAGTGCGATACATTCCTCGGTAATAATTTTAGAATTATCATAATACTACGATACTTTATTATATTTGAAAACTTCATCGAAAACAACTGAAATTCATTCAAATGACGTCATAGAAAAGATAACACGCCTGGCTCTCTCTATAAAAGCAGCATTTCATTCATAAACAATTCCCCATTCATTTCATTCATCACAATACTATAATAATTTATTTTATTTAAAAATTAA
This sequence comes from Amaurobius ferox, assembly GCA_951213105.1. NCBI lineage: Eukaryota > Metazoa > Arthropoda > Arachnida > Araneae > Amaurobiidae > Amaurobius > Amaurobius ferox. The sequence goes on from OX578149.1 coordinate 54,534,196, forward strand.
GAACACGGAGCTACAAGTAATTAAACTCTATGCTTAAAACTTCATCGAAAATAACCGTCCTTCTCTTTGTAAAATCAATGAATATTTCATTCATATCCGCTATGCAGACACCATGAGCTAAATAATTTTGTGTTAAAGCAATACAGCAATTCTAATACAACTCATTCTACATATTTTGCTGTTTACATTTTACATAAGTGAAAAATAGGCTTCGTTGTAGAAATAATCAAATTTGGATGATCATTTAAACTCAAATATATTGTACATAATTCGTTGTTTCAGTATGTAGATGCACAGAATTTAAGCAAAAATAAAGTGGTTTTAGGACGGATACAACACTCAATATGAATTAAAAAGAACTTTAAAAATCACGATTTTGAGACAAGTTGGATGCCATATATCATTTTTAAGTGGGTAAAGTGATCTTTTCATATCATGGTCACGTGATCGCTTCATATAAGAGGTGTAATTATTATTTTAATTTTTATTTAAAAAAATACTGAATATATTTCGCTGAATTTTTTTTATATATTTTATGGCACAATTTGAATATTACCTAAAATTTTCAAAGCAATTTGTGAATTTTAAATCCGCTTAAAAAATGTTTGAAAAATTAGGTCCCATAGGCCTCAATGTGTTTCATTTTTTCAACCCAGGTTCAATCCAAAACTAATGGGGTGATATTCATTTATATTCCCATAGGTCATACAGACCGACTGAACAACATACTAAAATTTCATTTTGATTAAGTCATTTTTACGGCAGTTATCGTGCTAACGGACAGACAGACAGACAGAATGAATGAACAAAGTCATAAACACTTTTCATTTTTGTTGTAAAGTGTTAAAGATAGAATATTTAAAATAATACTTTTAAAATATTATGCATGTTTTAAGTTGAATTATTTCCTTTCAAATCTCATTTTTCATGTTTCGCTACTGGTTTTTAGATAAAGAGAGTTTATGTAGAGAGAGAGTTTACTTTTTACTTTTATAGAGAGAGAGCCATGTGTGTTATATTTCGATGATTCATTTGAATAAATTTCATTTGTTTGCGATGAAGTTTTCGAATATAATAAATTAATGTAGTATTGTGACAATTTTAAAAATATTACCGAGGAATGTATCGCATTTTAGAGATGTTTAAACCAGGCAATTTATATTTCAATGCCGTCATTTGAATGAAGTTCATTTTTTTCGATGAAGGTTTAAGTTTTCTAATATAATAAATTAATGTAGTATTGTGATAAGTTTTAAAATATTACTTAGGAATCTATTGCATTTTAAAGATGTTTAAATAAAATTGCATTGAAGTTGGAAAGTGTTTCATAATCAATGCTTTAAGCATGATTGATCTTTCTTGTCTAATGTCTTGGCTACAAAACCTTGGTGTTCTTAGGCGTTGTGCTCTTACTACAGATATCAACATCATTTTTACGGATTTTAGTGATATTCGCATGGAACAACATTATTTAAGAATTTAATAGCACCATTATTCAAAATACATATAAATGGCTGGGATACATCGTAAATATTATCTTTAATGACAGTTATCTGATTGTTAATCCAACTTAAATTTCACTGCCGCTGCGGGATGCATCGTAAATATCTTCAATGACAGCCATCTGATTGTTAATTCAACTTGAATTTCACTACTACTTTAATTAACATATTCACTATGTTTAACACAGCTAGTGGAGCGATAAAAACAAATTTTATTCTCTTGACGAAAATCTAAAATCTTAGATTGAGAAGTTATAAAAAGAACAATGCGTATAGTAGAAGGGCAACAAACTTCAGAATTGATATTGATTTTCAATATCAAATACAAATAGCAAAAGAAAGTTGATTTTTGCAATTATCCTACAGGAAGTTTAAGTAAACCACCAGGTCTATTTTCCATTAGTCAATATCCTGTCTATGATAGATATGCCATAAATGTAAATCTTTCGGATAGTGTTCTTTAATATACACACCAGAAGTTAAATATGTATCATCATGATCATGTTCCATATTCACATTCATTATAGTGATATTTACACTATCCGCATTATGATGTTTATGGACATTCATTAGTTGCAGACTTTTAGATTATTGCTGACAAACAATTTTACCATACTATTGTTTTTGGAAATTTTTTCTCCTGAAATGTCGGGATCTGCTATAGATAGAGGTTAGAAAGATGATGACTGAGGTTAGATGATTGATTAGATGAGGTTAGATAAGATTAGATGATTTGGATTTAGAATCGAATTCCAGAGGTAAATGGGGTTTACAAAGGATTTCTAATTATGAATCAATTTTTTTTTCTGAAACAGTTATGTCTCAAGATTAGCTATAGATAGAGCTTAAATGATGACTGATATGAATTTAGCATTAAATTCCGGAAGTGGCTGGGTTCACTGACGATTTCCACTTCCGGATCAAATTTTTTCCCCCGAATCCTCTATTTCTCAGGATTGGCTAATAGATCGAGCTTAGATGATAACTGCTATGGATTCATCATTAAATTCCAGGGGAGTAGTATCTTTCGCTAAGAATGTTAATTTCCGGTTCTGAAGATGTCACGCTGGGTCTTTTAAAATTCGCATGACTTAACGAAATGAGTATGCAAAAAAGAATAAAAATGATTACTACTTTCGTCTAAAATGAAGTGCACATGCCATTTGCCACTCTATAAAGACTGCTTGATAAATTTCTCGTTGAAATTACGTTACAGAAAGGCATTTATCAGATCATATTTCTGCACATGGTCCTACTTTGGACTAATGGGATGCAATATAGATAAAATCTAGTTGTCTCTGTGCTGTGTGGGAAAGGTACGGTTAAGCAATTTTGGAGAGGTAAGGGCTATGTGTAACAATGCCGCTTATTCAAGCTACAAAGAAAGACCATACGAAGCTCTAGAAAAATGAATCTCTTATCATAGAAATTTTAGTGGGTAAAGTTCATAACCCATTAAAGTTCTTAATAGTTAAAACCTAGTAGATTTTAACTCTTAACTTAAGCGAAGTAATTTATGCTATCTGTTTATAAATCGCATCCTCTGGAGTGTTTTCTCAGAAAAAAATATTATTCTTAACAATTAAGTTTGAAGAGTAAAATTATGCCTTACTGTTGACAGATATATTGGCAATTATTAGCTTCTCTTTAAGTTGACCAGTTAATTTGTCACTAGCTTCTCATTAGAGCGTTAGTAGCTATTCTTTATAAGGATGTCGCAGACAGTCAATGAAGTATCTAAATGTCTAACTAATAAAGAAAAGATTGAATGTAACAGTTATTATAGATACTTTTGCAGTCAAAATAAGTGTATTCATTGAGATGATATCATACTGAAACAAAGTAACCCCCAAATCTTTGGGTTTGCATTGGACTTATTTACAAGATGAATGTAATTAAAGTGGCACTGCGTAGAGCTGTGAAACTGGTTGTTATGAACTTATTTCGCCGAAGCTTGATATTTATGCTAATTGGCAAGTGAAATGATATCAGAAAAACACATTTTTACCATTTTTAGAGTTGTGGCAAAAATTGACATAACTCTGCGAAATTAAGCGCTACAAATTAATTTAATGCCAAGGAGAAGAACATTCTGACTTTGAAGATATACAAGACATAGCGTCTATCTGGTAGGCATATCAGATATCTCCAAACTCGAAACAGACATGTTCTTAAAAGTGTCAGAAATGATCTTTAAACGTACTTTCCCTTCAAAATTTTGGAATCGAAAATTCTCTGGGAAAAGTCATGCTTCCTCTATATAATTCTATGGGGAAGTAAAATGAGTCAGACTTTTATTATTTTACTTCATATAGAATGACAACCATAGATTTTCGAGAAAAGGCATGAAGAACTACAACACCATTTGGAAGAACTTCACTTCGAATTATTCCACCAATCTTTTAGCGGAAGAAATTATATTTCTGGATCACCAGCAATCCCTTGTTGACAACACTTTTGGTCTAACCTTTTCCTTGCGCACCTTTGCACCAAGGAACAGATTTGCACGCAAAGCAAGGAACAGCACGACATCCAGGATTTAAAATAAGAATTTCATCTCGGCCGTTTCGGATTGTTTTTCCTGGAGTTCCAAAAGAGTTCGATTGTACTCCAGGGGTCAGAAAGAAAGGGCGCCAAATAACGTGTGCCAGCGTCACGGATCACGGTATGTCGTCATTCGTGACTGCTCACGCATGTTATGTGGATCGCAACTCTGTCACATGACCCATATATTTGCTATTAGGGGTGTCGATCTCGAACTCTTCCACAGTCGCCCACAATGTGAAGAAAGAATCCCATTCGTCAATCGAGATGCTAATTGGTAGAGCGGAACGTGACGCGGGGAACAAGTGGACGCTAATTGGTCGACTTTGATCGACCGCGTGTGCGATCTTTAGCTGAACAGTCCGTGAGATGAATTCGAATCGCGCTAATAAAAAGCGTATCAATTGATTGTGGAGATACAGGACCAATTATTCTCAATCCGCAGTTCGCAAATGAATTTGAGAATGGAGTGCGATGTAAATGGATGGGTCTAAGTTTCGCCACACGCGGAGTGAAAAGCAAGGAAGGGATCGATTAAGTGCTTTCGATTAGAGAAATCTAATTGTTTTCGCTTCGCTTTCCGTGAGAATTTCTGAACACGTTGTTTTCAATTATTGAAATGCTTTTCATGTACAATGCATTCAGGTCATTAGTATAGACAAAATTTAAATACTTTCATTTGATAGTGAAATCGAAAACAAATAGTGGCATGAAAAGTGCACTGCAATGTACGAACAGTTTATTATGATAATATTTTTCAGTGAAATTATGCATTTTGGCCTTCCTGTGATTAATTGTATTTTAAAATCTGTAATTAATGGAACCTTGTTTTGCAGTTTGAACATGTTACTCATAGTCACTCATAGAACTCCATATATTTCCACTGTCAATTTTTATCTCTGTCGGTGCTTATGATAGAAGTGGTCAGTCCACATTTATGTTTTTCTTTAGATTTTATCACTGTTTTTCATAGATTTCATCACTTTTCATATGTACATCATGCAATAAATTGGGTGACACCATTCTCGTGGATCTAGCTCGTTCTATTCATGAAAAAAGATACTTTGAGTAATACTTTTGTGTATGAACGCCAATAGTCATTTATCTGCTGTAAGAATAACTTATTTCTCCATCCATAACGCTTGGCGAGATTTTGGCGACGAATTTGGTAGAATGTCACCAACTTGGCGAATTTTTTAAATATTGCTAAATTAACGAAAAACTCGCCAAATAGATAAAAATAACGCCAAATCAATGAAAATGACGACTCATTGACGAAAATTCAATATCTTGGAAAGAATATAAATATCTACTATAAAATAATCTATTTTTAACACTTTACAACAAAGTTGAAAAGTGTTTATGACTTTGTTCATTCTGTCTGTCTGTCTGTCTGTCCGTTAGCACGATAACTGCCGTAAAAATGACTTAATCAAAATGAAATTTTAGTATGTTGTTCAGACGGTCTATAGGACCTATGGGAATATAAATGAATAATATCACCCAATTAGTTTTGGATTGAACCCGGGTTGAAAAAATGGAATACATTGAGCCCTATGGGACCTAATTTTTCAAGCATTTTTTAAGCGGATTTAAAATTCACAAATTGCTTCGAAAATTTTAGGCAATATTCAAATTGTTCCATAAAATATATAAAAAAAAATTCAGCGAAATATATTCAGTAGTTTTTTAAATAAAAATTAAAATAATAATAACACCTCTTATATGAAGCGATCACGTGTCCATGATATGAAACGATCACATGACCCACTTCAAAATGATATATGGCATCCATCTTGTCTCAAAATCGTGATTTTTAAAGTTCTTTCTAATTCATATTGAGTGTTGTATCCATCCTAAAACTACTTTATTTTGGCCTAAATTCTGTGCATCTACATACTTTAACAACGCAATGACAATATATTTCAGTTTAAATGCTCATACAAATTTGATTATTTCTACTATTAAGCCTATTTTTCACCTATGTAAAATGTAAACAGCAAAATATGTAGAATGAGTTGTATTAGAATCGCTGTAATTCTTTAACACAAAATCATTTAGTCCATGGAGTCTGCATGGCTGATATGAATGAAATATTCATTGATTTTAGAAAGAGAAGGACGATAATTTTCGATGAAGTTTTACGCATAGAGTTTTACTTACTTGTAGCTCCATGGTCTAAATTTTTAAATAATATAAATTATTATAGTATTGTGATGAATGACATGAATGGGGGAATTATTTATGAATGAAATGTTGCTTTTATAGAGAGAGCCAGGCGTGTTATTTTTTCTATGACGTCATTTGAATGGATTTCAGTTGTTTTCGATGAAGTTTTCAAATATAATAAATTATCGTAGTATTATGATAATTCTAAAATCATTACCGAGGAATGTATCACATTTTAGAGATGTTTAAACCAGGCAATTTATATTTTAATGCCGTCATTTGAATGAATTTATTTTTTTCGATGAAGGTTTAAGGTTTCAAATATAATAAATTAATGTAGTATTGTAATAAGTTTTAAAATATTACCGAGGAATGTATTGCATTTTAGACATGTTTAAATAAAATTGCATTGAAGTTGGAAAGTGTTTCATAATCAATGCTTTAAGCATGATTGATCTTTCTTGTTTATTTTTACTGTAAAAGTAGTAGATTCATTGCATTATATAAGGAAAGTCACGTGCTGCCCACATCAAATTTTTTTCGTGTTGTCGTCAGTTTTCTAGTGTAACATTTCATCGTCACATATCCATCATACCACATTACTATAATTTTGGAAACGAAATAAATGTATCACTCTTTTCAGGTTTGTGACCAGACTTTAAGTCATTTTACTACAGTTGTCATTTTATTGTATTGTCACATATCTGTGATTTCTCCTTTTTACCACTTTTTAACACTTTACAACAAAGTTGAAAAGTGTTTATGACTTTGTTCAATCTGTCTGTCTGTTTGTTAGCACGATAACTGCCGTAAAAATGATTTAATCAAAATGAAATTTTAGTATGTTGTTCAGACGGTCTGTAGGACCTATGGGAATATAAATGAATAATATCACTCAATTAGTTTTGGATTGAACCCGGGTTGAAAAAATGAAATACATTGAGCCCTATGGGACCTAATTTTTCAAACATTTTTTAAGCGGATTTAAAATTCACAAATTGCTTCGAAAATTTTAGGTAATATTCAAATTGTTCCATAAAATATATAAAAAAAAAAATTCAGCGAAATATATTCAGTAGTTTTATAAATAAAAATTAAAATAATAACAACACCTCTTATATGAAGCGATCACGTGACCATGATATGAAAAGATCACATGACCCACTTCAAAATGATATATGGCATCCATCTTGTCTCAAAACCGTGATTTTTAAAGTTCTTTTTAATTCATATTGAGTGTTGTATTCGTCCTAAAACCACTTTATTTTTGCTTAAATTCTGTGCATCTACATACTGAAACAACGCAATCACAATATATTTGAGTTTAAATGCTCATCCAAATTTGATTATTTCTACAACGAAACCTATTTTTCACCTATGTAAAATGTATACAGCAAAATATGTAGAATAAGTTGTATTAGAATTGCTGTATTTTTTTAACACAAAATTATTTAGTTCATGGAGTCTGCATAGATGATATGAATAAAATACTCACTGATTTTAAAAAGAGAAGGACGATTATTTTCGATGAAGTTTTACGCATAGAGTTTAATTACTTGTAGATCCATGGTCTTAATTTTTAAACAAAATAAATTATTGTAGTATTGTGATCAATGACATGAATGGGAAATTATTTATGAATGACATGTTACTTTTATAGAGAGAGCCAGACGTGTTATTTTTCCTATGACGTCATTTGAATGAATTTCAGTTGTTTTCGATGAAGTTTTCAAATATAATAAATTATCGTAGTATTATGATAATTCTAAAGTTATTACCGAGGAATGTATCACATTTTAGAGATGTTTAAACCAGGCAATTTATATTTCAATGCCGTCATTTGAATGAAGTTCATTTTTTTCGATGAAGATTTAAGTTTTCAAATATAATAAATTAATGCAGTATTGTGATACGTTTTAAAATATTACCGAGGAATGTATTGCATTTTACCCATGTTTAAATAAAATTGCATTGAAGTTGGAAAGTGTTTCATAATCAATGCTTTAAGCATGATTGATCTTTCTTGTTCTAATATTGTCGGCGGTTTCAGGATATAATGGTAAAGTCAAAATTTTTCAGTTTTGTGATCTGCCAATAAGTCAGTCTAGTGACGTTGCAATATTGCATCCGTAATTTCTTGCTGTGGTTCCTTTTGAAACATTTGTATAATGTTTTCATATTCGCATCATCTTTCATGTCGTCATTGTCGCAATAATGTTCATAATGTTTTCATCATTGTTGCGTCATTATTGCAACAATTTTCATCCCTTTTTCGCCATTATTGTAACATTTTCATTGTCCCATATATATATATACTACTTCGCATTATCATCATTACTTTCCTTATATACATAATGTATAAGGAAAGTATTCTGACGGGGTCGAAAATTCGAATTCGAGTTTTCGACGGGAGAGCACGTTTCAAGCATCCCTGATCACGAAACAAGCATTTTTGAAGTGATGTGTGTGTGTGCGTGTGTGCGTGAAAGTATGTGTGTGTGTGTGTCAGTGGGTCTGTGGAGACGATAACTGACGAACGAATGGACCGATTTGAACCAAATTTGGTACAAAAATCACAATCCGTAAACTCTAGAAGCCTATTGTTTTTATAAGCAACCGAATGTTCAGATTTTCGAATGAAATTTTGAAAAAATCGTCAAAAAATCAAACCCACTAATGAAGTTACGCAAATAGACATTTTTTATGTAATTTTTCATTAGAAAACGATTGACATAAATTTTAGAACGCTAACACGAACCGTTCTCGAGATATTGTACATTTTTCAAAAAACATATCAAAAAGTCATATAAAATAAAAAAAAAATTATTTGCTATTGATAAACATGTTCACTTTTCATATGTTATACCATGCGATAAATCGGGTGACATCATTCTAGTGGATCTAGCTCGTTCCATTCATGAAAAAAGATACTCTGTGTAATACTTTTGTATTTGAACGCCAATAGTCATTTATCTGCTGTAAGAATAACTTATTTCTTAGTGCATAACGCTTGGCGAGATTTTGGCGACGAATTGGGCAGAATGTCGCCAACTTGGCGACTTTTTGAAATGTTGCCAAATTAACGAAAACTCGCCAATTGGATAAAAATGACGCTAAATCAATGAAAATGACGAGTAATTGTCGAAAATTCAATGTCTTGGAAAGAATATTAGTATCTACTATAAGCAAAACCTATTTTTTTACTGGAAAAGTAGTAAATTCATTACATTATATAAGGAAAGTCATGTGTTGCCCACATCACATTTTTTTAGTAGTGTAATGACATTTGTACTTGCTAGTATTACATGATGCTAATGTTACATATTGTATTGCCACATATCTGCCATTTCTAACTGCCATGATGACGGCAATGAGAAATGACATTTTGTGCCATTGTAGCAACTTTCATTGTCACTACTTTAGATTAACAATTACAACAATTTTGAATAACGGTATAAATAGAAAATGCCATTTCCACCTCAGCAGGTGGTGCGCTGTGCAGCACCGCTGTCCACTAACGTCATTGACCTATGACGTCATCAGCTCCTGTATTTTGAAACAATGTTTGACCGTTGATCTCTGCCGTTATCTGTAACCTTTGGTCTCCAATGTTATGGCATCTGTAACGATTAACCTCTGACGTATGAAACAATGCTCTAACAGTATCAATATTTGAACGGTCATGTGATGTATTCCCGAGTTATTTTTAATAGATGGAACAAGTTTTACAAAACGCAGTGATTTTTAAGTCACTTTCGGAACATTTGTGGATTGTCTTTTAACTTGACCCATTCCATGATCAAGTTCTTTGTCGTCCCTGCTGAAACCATTTCCCAGAATTTTTTTTCGTGACTGCTTTATTACTTTAATGCTATGTATCGTCACTTTTGCAACGGTTTTCTTCGTCACATGTATCTATCGCTTTACATTTTCATTTTTTTTGGGGGGTCTACAACTCCTTCACCCTTACTTAAGGGAAAAAGCGTTGAGAATGTAACCATGGAGTGCAAAAGGAAGACGCTAAAATTTCATTTGGGAAAAAGCTGAAATCACGTGAGGAGACACTAATTGACATGACTCTGGGGTAAGATATATCCCATCGCAATGTAATGCATATCTATGACGAAAGGCTTGTATTAAATTGAATAATATTTATTAAAACTGTTAATTTGACCAAAATAAATTTTATTAGTGCAATACAAATTGGATCTCAAATAATGAAGAATATTACTATATATTCAAATTTATTTTACCTTTTATTTCTTTTTGTCTCTATATATTCTGCAACCTGTTCTGGAACTAATAAAAAATGCCTATTACTTCCACTCATAATTAGGGAACTTTAATTTAAAAATAATCAAAAAGACATATACTAAGCACAACGCCTTCTTGTTGTGTCAATTGAGAACAGATGAGACTGTATTGACATTAAGCAACACCTACATATAATTATCAAAGCATTATGGTATTCTCTAGCTTTTCATCCATCGGACCATCTCCTTCTGTCTAACTCCAGGACTCTAACGTTGTATTATCACATATTCACCATTTCTCACTATCATTTATTTTTATGCTTCGTAAATTTTGTGGGGAAATATGACGTTGGATTCAAAGTAAACACTTCTACCAAAAAAATTAAAAAATTCCCTGCTTCAAGATGTTTTGTGCTGGTTGGTCATGTCATCGTCTTCTCAGCGAGCACAAAACCATGGCCCATAGATGACAAGTTGTTCACTTCCTTACTAATAATTTCATTTGTTGTTTTTATCACACTAAAAGTGAGCTTTAATTTGACATTAACTACTTACTGTCGGACAAAACAAGACCGGAATCTTTTGTATTGAGTTTCGAAATTTGATGATAATATTTTTAGTACATTCTCAGAAAAGAATGCTAATAAAATTAAGACTAAACAAGTAAGAATAACTTTCGAATCCCATTGTCAATTTCTCCGACAATATAAAAGTTTATGAAGTCGTTATACATAGTTTGTGGTCTTTCTACAATAATATTCTGCAGTTTTTCATGTTCGAAATTTTTTGTTATTTTGTGGCTGATCGAAACGGTGATGGTAAATTTATTAACTTGTACATCTTCTGCAGCTGTTGGAGGTTCTGCGCGTTTTACGTGTCATATCTGAATCCGCCCCCCCTTCCCCTCCCCCATCAAAATACTCAGTGATTTGGGTTGGTCAAACTCCTTTATGATCAATTTTTACTTTCACTATCTAAAGTATGATAGAGAAAGAATGGCTTTTCAGAAAATTTTAGAATTTGAGATTTTGATGGTAAAACACGTTTTAAAGCGCCAGAATGAAATTCCAACGTCCGCATGCATATACGTGGGAAGTTTTCTCTAAATTTTTTAAACTGATTACCAATTATTTTATGCAATTTATATTCTTTGATGACGACATAATTAATGTGAATTGTTATTCAATGAGATAAGCTTTCTTAATTTTTTTATGCTGTTCACTGTATACTTAATAATTTTCATGTAACATCACACCTATCAAATTGTCTGTTCATCAAGTTCCTAACTATATTTTCTTAGTATGTATAAACAAGTGCGGGACAGTTTTGCGCGAATTTGATTCCTCCTAGTACAGTCCCCATTCTCTAACTATTGGGTTGTCTCACCCCTAACTAGAGGAGATCGGCTGTCCCACGAGATAGTTCCTCAGACTATTACAGCACTTATGATGGCCGCCCAAATAGTTGCTCAAGTTTTCGGACGAGTCGGACGGTCTGGATCTTCAACCACTTATGATGGCCGTGTGCCGCTCCACAACAAATGTAGAATCGGAACGCTGATCAGGCCCCTCCACACACGTACGCGGCTATCACCAGCATTGAGAGATAAGTGGGATTCTTCGCTAAAAGCAACATGAGTAGGAGAGTAACAAGAGTTAAACGCCAGGTGGAAGTATTAAAGTGCTATACTTTAATATGGGGGTGCTCAGAGGGGCCATAAAATGAGTACACCAACAGTGGTAGTATTCAAGTGCAATACTTTAACATGGGGACACTCAGAAGCCGGTGTGAGGCGACACAGTTATGATCTCATAAGATGTGTATGAATAAAAGGACGATGTCACAGAAGAGGGCGGAGTTAAAAAGAATGTTGCGTATGGAGTATTGTTCTCCCTTTCTTTCATTTCAATAGTATTCTACTGAATATATGTAGGTATTTTAGTAAAAGATAATATTTTTTAAAAATTGTTCCTACCACCACCCGATGAGCATGCACACAGCGAGAAACTCGAAGATATGAATAATTTCAGTATTATAATATTAGTTACAAAAGTAATTTTTGAAAAGATTGTCCACGCCACCATCCGATACATGAATGCACCATGACAATCGCTATAATTTCCTTCATCTTTTTTTATTTTTTATTATAAAATGTCCGTAAGCATAGCTTGTAATGCCATTATCATGTAAACATCTTTTGTCATCAATAGGCCACAAAGCCCCCTTGTTCTGGCATACAGTGAATAGTTTATAATTGTTGCTATCAATTCTAATCTGTTCTCCCATGGTAGGTCTAACATTCAACAGACACTGTCTATAATTACTGTGCGTAATTTTCCGTTCTACCACATGCGTAGAAACGCTTTTAGCTCTTTTCTTCTCTCCAGCAGACGATAGAATAAAGTATATCTTAGGTCTAAGGACTGTGACCTCTTGAATAGGGGTTGACTTCAATTCATCCTTAAAGTATACGTTTTTTATTTTCATCACTGAAGAGGGGATGGTCCTTGGGATAGTCAGAAAAATCATAGAGTTGCTTATGATGGTTCATATCTTCATAGATATCGGAAGTTTGTATTTCATATGCGAATAAATCAGTATCAGTGAAGAGAAGTGAAGTTTTTTCACCATATTGGCTTTTAATATGCTTTTAATGGAACTCATACATGAGTAGCTTTGACAACTCCAGGATAGCAAACCCAAAGTATATAGGTCGATTCATTAAAATATAACTCTTTACATGCTCGATACCCACCAGATCTTCACAAAAAATCCAGCTAGCTCTATAAGCTGGGGATGCTACCATCTTCAGGGTCCGCTTTGAAGAATTCACTAAATATTCACCCGATTTCGAAGATTTTCCATCGTTTTACCAAACACAGCGTTATTAAGCAATTTAAAGAAATCTTTCTCAACATTAGTCTTCGTCAACTTTCTCTTTACTGTTTTGAATTGAATATATTTCTGTAACCAGGACTTCTGATTAAATTTTATGGCCTTGTGAATTTTCTTGAGTCTTAAACCTAGTGATAGGTATAGTTGAAGGTTGTGATAGTGAACAATGTAATGTGTCTTATCATGTAGATTGGGTACTAATTTCGTAGTGCTAACGAAATGACCATGATGTAACTGTTGAACCAGCTGTTCAACAATACAAACTGCAGACTGTTAATAAATTGTAAACAGACACGGGACCACTTCTTCTTTGATATCCTGAAAGATACACATTTTTCGATATTAGTGACGATCACATGGGTTTCGTGATCTTGCAATTTATTGATAGTTTGCAGTTTCTGAATGTCTCCCTGGAAAATCTGGTTTCCAATTTAGACTTGAGTGAGTCTCATATTCTAATGGAACATTTCCCTAATGTAGTACAGCAGGATGCTCTTCTTAGGAAAGGAGTATACCTCTATAGTTACATGACATCCCTTCAAGAATTTGATGAAAGTGTACTACCTCCACCTTCTGCATTTCATAATGATATTAAAGGCGAAGAAGAGTGAAGATTATCGACATGCACAGACTGTATGGAATACCTTTAATATAAGGAATTTAGGAGAATATCAAGACCTATACGTGAAAACGGATGTTCTACTATTAGCCGATGTATTCGAACATTTTCAAAAACTATATACCTATCCCATTATAGTATTGACTGTGCACATCTTATGGCTTCGTCAGGACTGTCCTGGCAGGCATTCTTGGAAATGACTGAGCAATCCCTAGAACTTCTCACAGATGAAAGCATGCTACTATTCATAGAACGCGGAATTCCAGGTGGTATATGTATGAAAAGTAGGTGTAGATCTGAGGTTAATAATCGTTATTTGAAAAATTATGATTCTAATGATAAGCACATTATCTATCTTGATGCCAATAACCTATATGGTTAGGCTATGCCTCAACCACTCCCTATGGTGGTTTTGAATGGATACCTATAGAAAATTTGAATGAATCCTGGATAATGAGCCTAAAGGACAATATTTAAGAGGGGTATATATTTGAAGTTGATTTAGAGTATCCCGAATCCTTACATGATTATCATAATGAGTATTCTCTGCCCCTGAAATTGTGAAGATTGAGCAAGAAATGCTCTCCCCATACGCTGAACGGCTGGTTCAACAGTTACATCATGATCATTTCATTAGTAGTACAAAGTTTGTACCCAATATACATGATAAGAACCATTCCATTGTTCACTATAGCAACCTTCAACTATACCTATCACTAGGTTTAAGACTCAAGAAAATTCACAAGGCCATAAAATTTAATTAGAAGTCCTGGTTGCAGAAATATATTCAATTCAATACAGAAAAGAGAAAGTTGACGAAGACTAATTTTGAGAAAGATTTCTTTTAAATTGCTTAATAACGCTGTGTTTTGTAAAACGATGGAAAATCTTCGAAATCGGGTGAATATTGAGTTAGTGAATTCTTCAAAGAGAGCCCTGAAGATGGTAGCATGTCCAGCTAATACAGCTAGCAGGATTTTTTTGTGAAGATCTGGTGGGTATCGAGCGTGCAATGAGTTACATTTTAATGAATCGACCTATATACGTCGGTTTTTCTATCCTGGAGTTGTCAAAATTACTCATGTATGAGTTCCATTATAAGCATATTAATAGCTAATATGGTGTAAAAGCTTCACTCCTCTTCACTGATTCTGATTCATTGGCTTATGGAATACAAACTTCTGATATCTATAAAGATATGAGCCAGCATAAACACCTCTATGATTTTTCTGACTATCCCAAGGTCCATCCTCTCTTCAGTGATGAAAATAAAAAACGTATTGTATACTTTAAGTATGAATTGAATCCAACCTTTATTCAAGAGTTCATAGTCATTAGACCTAAGATGTACTCTATTTTATCCTCTGCTGCAGAGAAGAAAATAGCTCTACGCATGTGATAGAACGGAAAATTACTCACAGTGATTATAGTCAGTGTCTGTTGAATATAAGACCTATCATGGGAGAACAGATTAGAATTGATAGCAGCAATTATAAACTATTCACTGTATGCCAGAACAAGGGAGCTTTGTCGCCTATTGATAATAAAAGATATTTACATGAGAATGGCTTTACAAGCTATGCTTACGGACATTTTAAAATAAAAAGGATAAAAAAAAAAGATGAAGAAAATTATAGAGATTGTCGCGATGCATTTATGTATCGGCTGATGGCGGGGACAATCTTTTAAAAAATTACTTTTGTAACTAATATTATAATACTGAAATTATTCATATTTTCAAGGTTGTCGGGGTGCACATGCACAGCGGGTGGTGGTGGGGACAACCTTGAAAAAATATTATCTTTTACTAAAATACCTACATATATTCAATGGACTATTATTGAAATGAAAAAAAGAGAGAACAATACTCCATACGTAACATTCTTTTTTAACTCCGTCTTTTTCTGTGACATCATTTTTTTATCCATACATATCTTATGAGATCGTAACTGTGTCGCCTTACACCGGCTTCTGAGTGTCCCCATGTTAAAGTATAGCACTTGAATACTCCCGCTGTTGGTGAACTCCTTTTATGGCCTCTGAGCACCCCCATATTAAAGAAAAGCACTTTAATACTTCCACCTGGCGTTGAACTCTCCTACTAACATGCTTCCAATCGGACACTGTCCAGGCCGACCGAGCTCGGCACTAATCCAGACGGTTCTACCTGTCTTGAGGAGACAGTGATAGGCATCTTAATTAACGTCGACACCTCATGCTAGTTTCTGTCAGTTGTCTCCGAATATTATCACGTGATACAGTATGCATAGGGGATAGTAAATGCCTTTGGATGGCTGATTGCGACGCCATTGGTGTGGATGAGGCTCCTCTCCTGACTGTACAATCCTCTTGAGCAGTTGCCTGTCTTGAGTGTCATGAGCCTCTGCGACGGCTACATATGCTTTCTCTGATACACTATTGCAAGACCGAGCAACTACCATATCTCACCTATTAAGATGGTGACTGATACAGCTCATGAAACAGCCAGCTTTACTTAAGCGCATAGTGCGACTTCTCTCTGAATCCGACAATTGTTCATAGTGCTGTGAAGTACGTCTCACAGGCATATTTGTACACAACTTGCAGTATCAAAGGAGCAAATCCAGTTCCAATTGTCCATGAGTGAGAACACCGATAGTTTTAAATGCTGCACGAAGCGTCGTTCTCATGCGCGTTGCATGATCCCTCTTGCATCATTAGCGCTGACAGTTTGATCATTTGCATAACTCTTAAAATGACATTTTCATGCGGAATTAGTTTTGTAAAGACCCTTGCTGCCCCAACCAGGAATCGAACCCTGGATCTCCGAATTGGCCAGCTGGTTCTCTACCGTTGAGTTACTGGGACGAATTTGTAAGCTCTTATCGTCGAAGTAGACTCTACATACTCTGCTCTCTAATGTCAAATTGGAGGGAAACTGACAATCTGACTGACCACTTCCTGCTATTTTTACCTCATGTTAGCATTCTGCAACTACTATTTTTACCCAGGTCAGTATCCTGCGTGGTCGTTATCCTCTCAATTTAAAATCGGCGTTCAATTTTCCAGGGTCCATTCAACCAATACTAGTCGTACTAGGGTCACTTTCAGACCTCTAGCCACTATAATAAATTTAATTCTTGGAAACAAAAAATTGATTCCTTTTCTTCTCCCTCCCTCCCGCCTCCCTTTGATTTTGATTTCCTTGTTCCTTTCTCTAACTTTCACCCCTCTAAATGATCCGTAAATTTAGTTAACAGAATGGATAAAAACTCTGCCATTTATAATATATATACTGATGGTTCCAATATTGACAATAACACTGGTTTTTCAGTCTGTAATTTTAAACATGATGTTCTGGAAAAGGTTCTCTCCTATAAACTTGACAACAGGAATACAGTATTTCAAGCCGAACTTACTGCTATTTCCTTTGCTATTGACTGGGCTTCCTCTAATAATACCCCTGTTAATATTTTTTCCGATAGCCTCTCTTCCATTCAAGCTCTTAACTCAATAAAAAATAAATCTAATTATCTTAACTCCATTAAATACAAAGCTCTCCTTGCCAAAAACCTTGTCAATATTTCTTGGGTAAAAGCTCACAATAACATATCTGGAAATGAAATTGCTGATTACCATGCCAAAATTGCTGCTATCTCTGGTTCCCCTCTTACTATTCCCTTTCCTTACTCGCTCCTCTCAAAATTTTGTAAATCTCATATTCTTAATCTTTGGCAAAATTATCTTAATGATTACATTTCCACCAGGACTGGTGATCCGGCTAGAATCCTGTCTTACCTCCCTATCGTGAATCCTAATTTACAAATTTTTAATAAATATCTCATTTACTTTCTTACTGGTCATGGCCCCTTTCTTGATTTTACTTATACTTTTTCAAAATTAAATCCACCTCTAACTGTATTTGCAATAAATTCGGTGACGTTGACCATTGCATTTTCGATTGTCCTTTTTCTAAAAAATTTCATTTCTGCAAACCTTCCCCCTCTAATAAACCAATTTGGTTCTCCAAAGTTCGTTCAAATCCCTCTTCAGTAGATAAAATTAAAAACTGTATTCTTGTTGCCATGGAAATTTCTAATAAAGTTTATGAGTAGATTCTGCTAAGGGAGACTTCCAAAATTGTGGATTCCATTAAAAATGCATAATGTGAAAAGCGTCAAAGCACGTTACATCTAAGAGTACGAAACAGTAAATTCGCTGTTGTGGAAACCCAATATGTGAGTCGCACGGTCTGGGGTCTTCAGACCTCTAGCCACTACTAGAGGTCTGAAAGTGACCCTAGTACAACTAGTATTGGTTCAGTGGACTCTGGAAAATTGAGCGCTGAACTCTAACTGTATTTGTAATACCTCAAACTGTATTTGTAATAAATTCGGTGACGTTGACCATTACAGTTTCGATTGTCCTTTTTCTAAAAAATTTCATCTCTGCAAACCTTCCCCCTCTAATAGACCAATTTGGTTCTCCAAAGTTCGTTTAAAATTAAAAACTGTATTCTTGTTGCCATGGAAATTTCTAATAAAGTGATCTAAGCTTATGAGTAGATTCTGCTTTCAATTAATTTTGATCAATGAATCCCTTTATTTCATTCTTATTAACTTATATGAACTTATTGTGTTCCCTCCATTTTTTCTTTAAAAAAAAAAAAAAAAAAAAAAAAAAAAAAAAAAAAAAAACATCTATGTTAACTGTTCTTATTTTCTTGGATCTTTCTTTTTCTTTTGACCCTTTTTATTTGTATTTTTTCTTATTTTTCTTCTCTAAATTTTATTCTAAATTCCTGTTTTTGTCTTCATACGCCTAATTATTTTCCTTTTTATATATTTTCTAAATTTTAATTTTAAAATTTTATTATTTTCTTTCATTTTAATCTATTTTTCATTATGTTATTATACCTCACTCTAAATTTTATTTTTCAATGATCTTTTTATCTATATTCGCAATAACCATTTTCCCAGTTTTGTAAAATGGACGTACTTGTCAAGTTCAAATATAATGTAAAACTGTCTGTTTAATCACAATATTTTTCATAAATTGTTATATTTTTAGACCTAAATAAAAGTTCGTTTGGCGGGATAGTTGACCCTGGGTGCCTCCTGAATGCAGGAGGTATCCTTTCCCGGCCGTGCAGATAGCTACTCTAAACCCACTATGTGAGTCGCACGGTCTGGTGCCTTCAGACCTCTAGCCACAGCAAACCTGCCTCTATCAAAGGCTGTGATGAAAATTTCGACTTCAAACATTTTAAAGATCAATTGATAGCAAACATTGATGAAGAACTTCAACCAAAAGTATATAAACGTAAATTTGTAAAATCAGTTGATCTTTTTCTTTACACACTTAACAAATAATACCAATAATTCCCTTTCAGTCCATAATTATGCTTTTTAAACCGCAATAGACTTTATTTGTATTCAGGTAGTCCATACTATTAAAGGCAAAATTTTGGATCCCCCTTTTGGCTTTACTCAATATTGTTCAATTTCCAATAAATCCTCCATTATTATTTGCAACCCCCTTCTCGTTGTTAATTTTAAATTTAAAACCCTTTCTTCCGTTTCTGTCGAAATTATCCTTCCAAATAATATTAACTTTATTCTCTCTAGTATTTATTTCCCCCCTAATGATGATATCTCCACTAATATTTTTGAATTTTCCTCTTTTAATTTCCTTTCCTCAAACTATTTAATTCTTGGTGATTTTAACGCTAGGGCTCAGATGTGGAGATATAATTTCATTGATCAAAGGGGTATCCATCTTATTGATTTTTGTTTAGCTAATAATTTCATTGTTTACAATAACCCTACATCTGATCCCACCTTCGTCTCTCACTCAGGAAAGGGTTTTCCTGATCTTACTTTAGTCAGTTTTGGATTCTATGATTTCGTTCAGGATTGGACTGTTCTTGACATGGAATCTTTCAGTGATCATAAATCTGTCAAATTGTCCCTCTCTTTTGACTCCCCTTCAGACAATTTTTTCTTTTCAAAATCTTTTTTCAGCACTGGTAAATTCATTTATAATTTCAAATCCAAATTTAATTATTTTTATTCCCTCCTTTTTAAACTGACATTTGCTCCTCCTTAAATAATTTCTTTGTTAATTTTCTTAGTAATGTTCAGAACTGTGCTTTTAAATTTATCAGAAAAAATAAAAAAGTTAATCAAATTAGATTTTCTTGGTAGTCAAAAAACCTCACAAAATTTAGGAATTTTTTAACAGCCTTATCTCGTAGAATCAAATCTCTTGACAAGAATTCTGCAACTCTAAGGGATATCACGGAGGTAAAATCCAAATATAAGCTCAATAAAACTAAATATAAACTTATGATCAACAAGGCCAAATCAGATTCCTGGGTAACTTTCTGCAATAATTGTAATTCAAAATTCGGCACTCACTTCAAATTTGCTTTTAAAAAACTTATCAAGAATAAAAGTATCAACATCCAATTTCAAGACAACCCTAACCTTAGCTACTCCGAAAAAATGACCCGTCTTTTAAACCATTGCATTAATGATGATCCTAGTTTTGACTCTTTGCCTTTAACTCAATTCCTGATGGTGGGTTGGGGATCCTTTCTCATTCTGAGTTGTCTTCAGTCTTTAACAATCTAAAAAATGGAAAAATTTCTGAGCTCGATAATTTAGATTTCAAAATTTGGAAAGATCTTTATAAATTTAATCCAAATTTCTTTTTAAAATTATTTAACCTATGCTTTAAATTTTGTTACTTTCCGACCTGCCTTAGAAATGCAAAAATTATTTTTCTCTTAAAACCTGGTAGGGACTTCTAATTTATCCTCCTTTAGGCCTATTTGTCTCCTTCCTACTCTTGGCAAAATCATAGAAAAAAATTTTATTAATAGATTTAACTTTTGGTTAAAAACTGAAGATATACTCCATCCCTTGTAATATGGGTTTCGCGAGCTTCACAGTTGTGAAGACGCTGCTCATAAACTTTTACTCACTATTGAGAACCTTAGACCATTACATCATGTAGCACTTAACTATTTTAGATATACATAGAGCTTTCAATAATCTTACTTGGAACATCCTCTCTCTTACTTTTGTCAAATTAAACATTCCTACCCCTTCTAGAATTTTTATTTATACATATCTTAACCATAGAACTGTTACTTTTTCTGAAGGGTCTTTATGCATCTCAAAATTTATTTCGAAAGGCTCAGTTATCGCACCCATCATTTGGAACCTTTACTTCAATGAAATTCTTTCCCTTAATAGTGATTTATTTTATCTTCAAGCCTCTGCGGACGACCCTGCTATTATTATATTCGGCAATAATAGAAATGTCTTTGAAATTAATACCAATTCCCTCCTTAACTCCCTTTCTACTTCCCTCAATAATCTGATATTAGAAATATCTATTGATAAAAGTTGCTCCGTTATTTTCCAAAAAATTTACTCTAGTATGAAAAGAAATCCCATTTTGAAATTTAATAATAGATCCATTAAAATTAAAAATCATATACAATTTTTAGGTTTAATCATTAATAATAAATTAAATTGGGACCCTCGTATACGATATCTCCAAGAAAAATGTCTTAAATTTTGTACTACTTTTGACCAAATTTCTGGGAAAAATTGGGGTGTCAAAAAATGTTTCTTAAAATGCTGGTATCTATGTGTTGTGGAAAAACTTACTACTTACGGTTCTGCTATATGGGGAAAAAACTAAAAAAAATGCAAAGTAAAAAACTTTTTTCACTTCAAAGGATCTTCCTTCTAAAAATCTGCCCAGGCTACCGTACAACATCTAATATCTCCTTATTTTCCCTCACTGATATTCCACCCATTCATTTTACAATTTCTACCCTCTATAATAAATTTAATTTTTGGAAAAAAAAATTGATTCCTTTTCTTCTCCCTCCCTCCCGCCTCCCTCTGATTTTGATTTCCTTGTTCCTTTCTCTAACTTTCACCCCTCTAAATGGTCCGCAAATTTAGTTAACAGAATGGATAACGACTCTGCCATTTGTAATATATATTCTGATAGTTCAAATATTGACAATAACACTGGTTTCTCAGTCTGTATTTTTAAACATGATGTTCTGGAAAAAGTTCTCTCCTATAAACTTGACAATAGGAATACAGTATTTCAAGCCAAACTTACCGCTATTTCCTTTGCTATTGACTGGACTTCCTCTAATAATATCCCTGTTAATATTTTTTCCGAGAGCCTCTCTTCCATTCAAGCTAACTCAATAAAAAATACATCTAATTATCTTAATTCCATTAAATCCAAAGCTCTCCTTGCCAAAAACCTTGTCAATATTTCTTGGGTAGAAGCTCACAATAATATAACTGGAAATGAAATTGCTGCTATCTTTGGTTCCCCTTTTACTATTCCCTTTCCTTACTCGCTCCTCTCAAAATTTTGTAAATTTCATATCCTTAATCTTTGGCAAAATTATCTTAATGATTATATTTCCACCAGGACTGGTGATCCGGCTAGAATCTTGTTTTACCTCCCTATTGTGAATCCTAATTTACAAATTTTTAATAAATACCTCATTTACTTTTTTACTGGTCATGGCCCCTTTCTTGATTACCTATACTTTTTCAAAATTAAATCCACCTCTAACTGTATATGCAATAAATTCGGTGACGTTGGCTATTACATTTTCGATTGTCCTTTTTCTAAAAATTTTCATCTCTGCAAACCCTCCCCCTATAATAATCCAATTTGGTTCTCCAAAGTTCGTTCAAATCTCTCTTCAGTACATAAAATTAAAAACTGTATTCTTGTTGCCATGGAAATTTCTAATAAAGTTTATGAGTAGATTCTGCTAAGGGAAACTTCCAGAATTGTGGATTCCATTAAAAATGCATACTGTGAAAAGCGTCAGAGCACGTTGCATCTAAGAGTACGAAACAGTAAATTCGCTGTTGTGGAATCTTCTGAGTTAAATCCGAATTTTTAATGCTGAATCCGATATGCGCGGCTGGATCCAAAACAGTATGGCTTTGTGATGGCTATGGACGCAAGGCCATGGATTCAGTAAAGCTTTGTGATGGCTAAGGACACAAGGCCATGGATTCAGTAAAGCTTTGTGATGGCTATGGACACAAGGCAATGGATTCAGTAAAGCTTTGTGATGGCTATGGACACAAGGCCATGGATTCAGTAAAGCTTTGTGATGGCTATGGACACAAGGCAATGGATTCAGTAAAGCTTTGTGATGGCTATGGACACAAGGTCATGGATTCAGTAAAGCTTTGTGATGGCTATGGACACAAGGCCATGGATTCAGTAAAGCTTTGTGATGGCTATGGACACAAGGCCATGGATTCAGTAAAGCTTTGTGATGGCTATGGACACAAGGCCATGGATTCAGTAAAGCTTTGTGATGGCTATGGACACAAGGCCATGGATTCAGTAAAGCTTTGTGATGGCTATGGACACAAGGCCATGGATTCAGTAAAGCTTTGTGATGGCTATGGACACAAGGCAATGGATTCAGTAAAGCTTTGTGATGGCTATGGACACAAGGCCATGGATTCAGTAAAGCTTTGTGATGGCTATGGACACAAGGCAATGGATTCAGTAAAGCTTTGTGATGGCTATGGACAAAAGGTCATGGATTCAGTAAAGCTTTGTGATGGCTATGGACACAAGGCCATGGATTCAGTAAAGCTTTGTGATGGCTATGGACACAAGGCCATGGATTCAGTAAAGCTTTGTGATGGCTGGATCCAAGATGGCTTTCTCAATCTGCATAAGTTAATTTTAAACAAATACTGCATTGCCCCTAACCCCCTGTTACATCTCCATCCATTCAAAACAAGTTAATTGCATACTGAGTCCTCTGGTCTGCATAAACAATCATTGCTAAATGAGTGTGATGTTGTTGAAAACCATCTATCTATTGCCGAAGCCGATTATGAAAGCCTTTAAATTAATTATATATGATTATAAAAATCAACACTTTAATAATGCTATCTTGAAAACGGGGCAGAGGTTTAAGATCAACATAGGTTCAATTAATAATTTTTAAAACTTTACAACATAGTTGAAAAGTGTTTATGACTTTGTTCATTCTGTCTGTCTGTCCGTTGTCTGTCCTTTAGCACGATAACTGTTGTAAAAATGACTTTATCAAAATGAAATTTTAGTATGCTGTTCAGACGGACGGTCTGTGGGACCTATAGGGAGATAAATTAATAATATCATCCAATTAGTTTCGGATTGAATCCGGGTTGAAAAAATGAAATACATTGAACCCTATGGGACCTAATTTTTTAAACATTTTTTAAGCGACTTTGAAATTCACAAATAGCTTCGAAAGTTTTAGTAAATATTCATGTTATCCCATAAATATATATAAAACAATTTTCAGCAAAATATATTCAGTAGTTTTTAAAATAAAAATTAAAATAATAATTACACCCTTTATATGCAGAAATCACGTGATCTACTTCAAAATAAAGTATGGCATCCATCTTGTGTCAAAATCGTGACTTTTAAAATTCTTTTTAATTTATATTTATTGTTGTATCCGTCCTAAAACCGCTCTTTGATCAATTTCTATGCATCTGTATTCTGAAATAGCTCAATTATAATATACTATTTGAGTTTAAATGATCATTGCAATCCATCTTGTGTCAAAATTGTGATTTTTCAAGTTCTTTTTAATTTATATTTAGTGTTGTATCCATCCTAAAACCGCTTTACTTTTGTTTAATTTCTGCGCATTTGTATTCTGAAGCAACACAATTACAATATATTTGAGTTTAAATGATCATGAAACTTTTATTAATTCTACAACGAAACCTAATTTTCACTTATGGAGAATGTAAACAGATTAGGTTGTAAGATGAGTTGTATAAGAATTGTTGAATTTCTTTAATGCAAAATTATTTTGTTCTGGAGTCTGCAATATAGATGATATGAATGAAGCATTCATTGATTTTACATAGAGAAGTAGACGACTTAATGACAGACTTTTTCGATGAACTTTTATGCATAGAGTTAAATTACTTTTACCTCCATGGTTAAGTTTTTAAGTAGAATAAATTATTGTAGTACTGTGATGAATGAAATAAAAATGTATGAATGAAATATTTACTGCTTTTACACAGAGAGCCAGGCGCACGCTGCCACAACTGCCGCCGTGTTCATGCGGAGTACGATCACGTTAAACATGTGGGTCGGTAAGTCCTTCCGAGAGATTGGTGGTAGGGGAAGGAGGGTACGGTCCCTGTGGATGCCTCCCCCACTGGGTTCCGGTCTAAATTGGGTGGCACTTCCCGGCCGTCCAAACAGTTACCTTACACCTTTCTGGTAGGTCGGATGGTCTGGGTCTCAACAACAGCAACAGAGAGTCAGGCGATTTATATTTCGATTAGGTTATTTGAAGTTCATTTTTTACGATGAAGTTTTAAATTTCCAAATATAATTTATTGCAGTATTGTGATGATTTTAAAAATATCACCGCTGAATGTATTCCATTTTAAAAGTATTTAAATAAAATTAGAGTTGGAAAGTGTTTCATAATCAATGCTTTATGCATGAACGATATTTCTTGTTAAAATCTTAAATAAGTAATTTTTTAACTATTTAGGTACACTTGTAGCATTAATACTGTTTGCATAGGTGCACATTTTAATAAAAGGCATGTATAACGAAATTATGCACTTAAAATTTCATCGTATATGTATAAAATAAACAATTCACCTATTACAAAAATTGTATATATGTAGATAAAAAAATTGTAAGTGAAAATAAAGACATTCTAATTAATAAAGTTTCAGCCAAAACATTACTTTTGAAAGTAACAAAAATAACAAGGCATGCTGGGAAAAAATTTGAACTTTAGCATCCAACTTCCACAAACTTGTTTCCCTTATTTTCAAATCGTGGAAAAAGGTCGGCACCATAAAATTCCATCCGATCGGCATCCATTTCATACTTTGGAAGACTCACGACTTCCCCTTTCCCAGTTTTGCTTCTGCAGCATTTTCGGTTCTCTTAAGGGTATCATAAATCCGATCGCGAAAGGCCACAACCGATCCGCGATTTTTGGTTAACGACGACACTACCTGGAAATCCAGGACCTCTTAACTGTACCCGTACTCCGTCTGCGCATACGAGTGGAGTGGGCGGATCTGGCAACTGGTCGAATGCGAAAAGAGCGCGCCGCAAAATGGCGCGCAATTTGGACGTCAAATTAATTGTGATAAATGGACGAAGACTGTCACGGTCCGCAGGCCACAAGGACCGTAAAATTTCGTCACCGCACACACACACGGCTTCTGCACTTAAATGACTCGAAAATTAAGTAAGCACCGGGTTCTGACTCGGGCTTCTTTCTCTCTTTCTCCGCGTTTTGTTCTGGAACTATTTTGAAATGGGATTGGGAGCCGCATTCGTTTTCGGTTTCTCCTCCTAAACTAAGATGGAGTCGCCATTAACTGGTTGTTGAAAATGCGCCAACAGCTGATAATCAATGCCAATAAGGAATCAACAATGGAAAACATTTAAAGAAATCAAATGTGTAAATTTTATTTATTTTATTTTATTTAATCGTGCGCAGAACATGTTATATAATAACCCAATTATACTGGCAGACAGATAAAAACAAAATATATAAAATAATTTAATAAAACGTTAATAAGGTGTGCACAAATAAAAAAGCAGAATATAAAGGATCCACAACCGGCAAAGAGGAACTGACTAATATGATCAACTCAAGCTGTCCACTCGTTTGAGTAAAGGAAATCAATCGAAGTATATACATATGCTTAAATTCCCAGATGGACATGCAAAAATATCCAGATAGTTACAGCAAACATTAAGCAAATTTACAAAATTTATTAACTGTAGAATTACTAGTCACATTTAACCGACACAACATTCGTTTTTAATCGCTGTCGATCTACGTCTCGTATCCAGTTTTGGAACATTAAGAGAAATAATATTCAGGATCTTCGAACATTCAATAAGATCTTTAAAAAACTTAAAAGAAAACCATTAAATATAATTTTCTTCTAATATTTAATTGCAGAATATCAAACGTTTTCTCAACACTGCACTTGACAGATCATCTGAACAACAGCCAGTGACCGTAAAAAATAAATATTTTAAAAATTTAGGTTCGACTTTTTAATAAACTGACTATAAAAGACATAATTAGGATATATCAGATTAACGATGCATATTCAAATTTGAAAAGTATAGATTTGAAATAAAAGTGTGACATGATTTCCTATTAATTTTGTTGTAAACATATTCTCAACCGAATATAATATGACCTTTTAAAAGATATCTTCAGACATAAATACACGATTTATGTTTGATATTCGAAAAGAAAACAAAG
This sequence comes from Amaurobius ferox, assembly GCA_951213105.1. Classification (NCBI taxonomy): domain Eukaryota; kingdom Metazoa; phylum Arthropoda; class Arachnida; order Araneae; family Amaurobiidae; genus Amaurobius; species Amaurobius ferox. The sequence goes on from OX578149.1 coordinate 54,561,514, forward strand.
TTGTTCTGGTTGTTAAAAGCATCAATACTTCGGCACTTCACTGCTGATCTTCACCAAACGATTCTGGATTACTCAAATTAATAAGTAATATTAAATATCGTTCTGGCATAATCATTTTTATCAAACTGTTCGTGAAGTTCTGGTAAAGATCATTCAATTTTAGGTGCCCTAAATTGACATTTTGAATCACTGTCATGAGCAACTAAATTATTATGGCCAGTAGGTCATTTCCCTTAAAATACCTACCCCGCAGATTTTCCTGACATTCTACTACTGAATTGGTATAAGGAGGGATAGCTGAACTGAAGGCATTCAATAGCAAAGTATATTGCTCAACTAGTAATTGGTGAAAAACATGTGGCCTGAGCGATTTTGAGCATGGGTTGATCGCAAGATAAGGGTGCAAACATTTGCAAAACGGTTGCATTTGTAAATTTTTAGAGAACAGTTGTCATAGCACGTTACAGAGACAAGCAGAATAAAAACTTGGCCTCAGTTTCCTGCGTGTGGTCGTTAATGGTCCGTGAATGTTCGAATTGAACGGATAGGTAGCAGATTTGTTCAGTCGAACAGGAGGGCAAAAGTCTTCAAATTATAGATAATATGAATCAAGGGTAAAATAAGATATTTTAGAGTACAGTTCACTACACATTACATCGTATGAGTTACAGAAACAGAAGTTCTATAAGTAGTTATAATACCTCGGTGTAAAGCAAGCAGGCATAATGATGCGGAAATTAAAAAAAGAATTGAAGGGAATTGGAATTAACCGGGTTGGTCCCAAAACATTCAACATTTTAAGGATACTCGATCTATAGCTGAGGAATAAAGTTCCACAGTTTGTAGGATAACCGCACATTACTCCTTCTGGAAAGATCTCGAAAAAACCAGTTAACTCGTGAAATTCTACTCCAGTCATTTTCTAGAAGTTTCCAAAAGTCACCAAATTGGCGTTATTTCAGCGAATTTGTCGCTAAAATCAAGCAACCCGAACCTTCAATGAATAATAATAATTGCTTATAAATGTTGTTTTTTAGTGACGTCAGACTCAACACAGGGAAAGCGATATATAAGGGACTATTTGTAAAGCTGTCTTCTCTTTAAAACTGCATATTCTGGGCAATCTCAATTTACTGCGGTCTATACTATGGGGCTAATCTTTTGATATAGAAGACTTTAGGCTTGTTTGAAAAGATATATTCTATAAGTAACACCATTTATCTTTATTATTAAAGAGTACAGATTAGCCGTCCAAATATTAGATCACAAGAAAGTTAAAGATATCGGTCTAACATATCGTTTTCAACTGTCAATATCCAGTCAAGTCAGGGATAGTACTTCTGTAAACAAGCAGGAACATAGAAAGGTGATGGCCCCAATATTTATAGATCTTAAATAATATAGACAGATGGTATCGTAGTATTAAATCTCTCTGCCGATGCGGTGGTCGAACGGTCAAAGGCATGCTGTTCCGTTTGATCGCTCGATTGCCGGGTTGTGGGTTCGAATCCCGCCAGCGGGCATGGATGTTGTGATGTCGAGGTTTAGTCAGTCTTCTGCCCTCGATAAAGTGAAGCTGCATATTACTCTTCGCCATGGGACCAGGGGTCTGTGGACGTGGTGTAAGGCTTTCCTTCAGCGCGGAGATTAGAAACAACAACAACAAACCTCTCTACCATGTCATTTAATTTGAGTTGCATAGAACTAGTCTATTCCGAGTGAATTTGTAAAGTCTCGTGAATGTGCTGTAGATAAAGTTATCCGTTGATCAGAATGGATGAGTAGGATTGCACTATAACGAACTACCTTGTTTTGTGTTAGAGCTTCATTGATGGCCGCAAACTCTTGGTCAGGAATACTTAAGCTTTTGGAGACTTTGTGAAAGTCCATTACTACTAGGATATAACTCTTTTGCCTGAAGTTTATGGAAGAGCCCCCCCCCCCCCCCCCCCACTAAAACAATATCAGATCCGCGTGTTTCCTTCTACAGTCCCTTTTGAGCGTCACATTCTATGCTTTCTTTGCACTAACATTAGATCTCGTCTTAAAATTACATCCTCGCTTAACATTAGATCTCGTATTGCACCCGAAAAATAGTTCACGAATTTTATATAATATCTCGCTAATATCAAAATGTCCTCCGGCGTGGCAGCCATTTAGCTTTTTCAGGATGTTGGACACTCTGGACGAGGAAGCAACGAATGACATCTGCTGCCCTTTCTGTTGTTACTGTCTCATTTATGATGTACTACCTCCATCCCCATGTACAGAGAATCCCCCAGTTTTTAGTACCGTTTCTTTTCAGGTGAGAAATAGGAAATATCTTGCCAAGTTGGTATCTTATTGTAGTAAAGTCCAAAAGTTGCGACAAAAGGCTTTAAAAGGCCTTACGTCTCTAATTTGAAGAAAATACCTCTCTGTGATTTTAATGCCTTTGTTTCTATTTATATCGGCTTCAATTTATATTTTATACTGAAAAATATTTTTATAAAGAAAAGTTCAGTTGAACTGTTTAACATAAATATTCGCAAGGAAAGAGATTTTTTTTTTTCGAAAGAGTTGTACGCTTTTACATTATTATCAGTTTAGATGAAGAAGAATCTGCATAGCAATTATATGTAACCGCGAAAATAAGTAAGTGATCTGACAAATATAACTCTTTAAATTAACTAAATATCTTTAAAAAATATGCACTTAAAAATAGCCGGCAAAAATGAGCATTAAGTTTTATTTTGATTATTTGCCTGCTTATTTTAGTATTTTTGCTGCCTGAACTTCTGGACTTTACTCATGAGTTTGCTCTTTATTGATCAGGACATCTCTGTCTGTACCCGAGAAAGTTCTTCAGCACGCCAAGAATCAGGTACGCCAAACGAACATTTATTTAGATCTAAAAAGATAACAATTGATGAAAAATATTGTGATTAAACAGACAGTTTTACATTATATTTAAACTTGACAAGTACGTCCATTTTTCAAAAATGGGAAAAGGATTATTGCGAATATAGATAAAAAGATCATTGAAAAATAAAATTTAGAGTGAGGTATAATAACATAATGAAAATTAGATTAAAGTTAAAGAAAATAATAAATTTTAAATGTAAAATTTAGAAAATATATAAAAAGAAAACATATGAAAAAGAAAGAAAATTAGGCACATGAAAAACAAAAGCAGAAATATAGAATAAAATTTAGAAAAGAAAACTTTGAAAAATACAAATAAAAGGGTCAAAAGAAAAAGAAAGAACCGAGAAAATAAGAACAGTTAACATAGCTTTTATTATATATATAAACAGAAAATATGGAGGGAACACAATAAGTTCATATAAGTTAATAAGAATGAAATAAAGGGATTCATTGATCAAAATTAATTGAGAGCAAAATCTACTCATAAGCTTAGGTCACTTTATTAGAAATTTTCATGGCAACAAGAATGCAGTTTTTAATTTTATCTACTGAAGAGGGATTTGAACGTATATTGGAGAACCAAATAGGTTTATTAGAGGGGAAGGGTTTGCAGCGATGAAAATTTTTAGAAAAAAAAGAACAATCGAAAATGTAATGATCAACGTCACCGAATTTATTTCAAATACAGTGGAAATATAATCATTAAGATAATTTTGCCAAAGATTAAGGATACAAAGATAGATTTACAAAATTTTGAGAGGAGCGAGTAAGGAAAGGGAATAGTAAGAGGGGAACCAGAGATAGCAGCAATTTTGGCATGGTAATCAGCAATTTCATTTCCAGATATATTATTGTGAGCTTTTACCCAAGCAATATTGACAAGGTTTTTGGCAAGGAGAGCTTTGGATTTAATGGAATTAAGATAATTAGATTTATTTTTTATTAAGAGCTTGAATGGAAGAGAGGCTATCGGAAAAAATATTAACAGGGATATTATTAGAGGAAGTCCAGTCAATAGCAAAGGAAATAGGGCTAAGTTTGGCTTGAAATACTGTATTCCTGTTGTCAAGTTTATAGGAGAGAACTTTTTCCAGAACATCATGCTTAAAAGGGAGATATTAGATGTTGTACGGTAGCCTGGGCAGATTTTTAGAAGGAAGATCCTTTGGAGTGAAAGAAGTTTTTTAATTTGCATTTTTTTTAGTTTTTTACCCCATATAACAGAGCCGCAAGTAATAACTTTCTCCACAATACATAGATACCAGCATTTTAAGAAGCACTTTTGACACCCCAATTTTTCCCAGAAATTTAGCTAAAAAAGATGTCTGAGGTCTGAAGACTCCAGACCGAACGACTCACATAGTGGGTTTAGAGTAGCTAGCTGCACGGCCGGGAAAGGATACCTCCTGCACTCAGGAGGCACCCAAGGTCTACCATCCCGTCAAAAATTGTCGCCGATGCCGGAGGGCTGAAAGTGACCCTAGTATGACCAGTACGGATTTAGTAGACTCTGGAAGACTGAGCGCCGATTTCAAATTAAGAGGATAATGACCACGCAGAATACTAACTTGGGTAAAAATAGTAGTAGCAGGAGGCTAACCTGAGGTAAAAACAGCAATAGGTGGTCAGTTAGACTGTCAGTTGCCCGCCAATCTGACATTAGAGGGTGGAGAATTCAGAGTCCACTTCGACTATAAGAGCTTGCAATTTCGTCCCAGTAGCTCAACGGTAGAGCATCGGCTGGCCAGTTCGGAGATACAGGGTTCGATTCCGGGTTGGGGTAGCAAGGTTCTTTACAAAGTCGCTTTTAAAAGGTTGAAAAGGATTGGGGTGTCTTTTTAACACCTCCATAAAATTTTACAGGGATGTTCCTCAAGGATGATAGGTAAATACTAGGAGACTACATTTCCGAAACATACTCCTAAGTGAGAGAGAGTGAGTGTGATAACCAATAGTTTGATCACTATCTCTAAAATTTCTTGAAAATGTAATCGCTTTTTACAGGAATTCTCTTCATTGGTTAAAGTTAAACCCTAAAATAATAATCCATACCAAAAGTAGAATGATAGACGAGTGGTATGTATGATCACTGTATCTCTTTGGTAGTGTTCTCTACCCTGAGGTCTCAGTTTGCTTTGAAAAATTTGAATTTAAAGTAACTGTGTTTAAAAACAGCTCATTCCGTTCAAAGAAGGGATACTAAGTTAGTTAGTTCTTAAAATTGAAATCTAACCCCCTTCACAGCAAATCACGCGAATCACTCGCAGCATGACTAACTTGAATACATTGTGAACTAACTCTGTGACCAACCAATGACTCAGTTTTGTCTTCATACGCTCATTATGAGTACATTAATTCGTTTCCATAGTAACGGAATTTAATTTGAATAAGCATTTAGAATACTTTTATTGAGGCATAGAAAAATATAAATAGAGTTTTTAATATCAATATTAGAAATAGATTTGTTTGAATTCAAGCTATCGGTTTCATAAAAATAATTTTTGCTTTTATTATTAATAGCAGAGCCGACTAATCCTTCTACAGGTTCACATGGCAAAAGTAAATTCTAGAGCCTCCATAAAACTTTTATAGTAAAAAATGTACATTAAGCGAGAAAAATGGGCCACTAAACTTTATGAGCCTTTAGAATTTGTCTACTTTTGTGCAAGGTTCTTTAATATAAGGTTGGGTAGCCTGGCAATGAATCAAAAAGTTGTCATCCCAATATCATTAAGAGAGCATTTCGTCATTCGTGACGCCACGGACAAGGGAGGAGTTTCAGAGCCGTTGCCAAAACACAGCAAGTTTTCGCATTATTACAATTAAAAATTGGTTGCTAATTTTGGAGTGGCAATATTCAGATGTAAACAACTAGCGCATAAATTTTAAATTGTGCTGTGTACACCTTCCCCAGTGACAACAAAGATTCTTAGTGACGTCGGTGGGGTAGAATAATTGTTGTAGTTAACAAGTTCTTTCTTTCCCGAGAATCCCGAGAACAAAATGTGAAAGTTTGCTATCCCCGTGTAATCATATACGCATAGCCAGGTAAAAAAAAAATCAAGCCAAAATGAATTAAATCAGTCATACCCGGGACGAGTACTCCCTGCTTTTGCGTATGGTCTAAAATGGCCCTGATTAGAAATGGCTATCAGATGGGCTATATAACTAGGAGATGCTAACAATTTTTTCTGTGCCTTTGTAGTGTCAAATTATAGATTTTCCGTAAGAATACTTATTGCAGTTTCATAGAATAGTATTTTTAAATCTTTCAAGTGCACAACACCTTAAAGGTTAAAGAGCGCAGATGATTGAGTTATAAGGTTTAAGGTCACGCCGCGCTGGAGCTACTACAACTTCAACTACCGTATCGATAACAATGAGACATTCGAAAGGAATGCAAGGATACTTGGCGTTTAATGTCTTCATTTCGAGCAATTTGTATTTTAGAAGGATAAAATAAAGAGAAAAATACAAGAAATACGAGAGACTGGACTTTTCGTGGGAAATATTTTTATTATTAGTTTTTCTGTGGGCTTTATTTACAACACCGGGTCGCAATCTTTTGTTTGCAGCCTGTTTGCACCAGCAAAATGAGATAAATGGAGGGAAGTTTGATCACGATGCTCTTTTTATTTCACCATGTAGATTGAAATTTTTGCAATTTTGATGTAGGACGGTTGACAGGGTAAATGTAGATGGTATATTGGTTAGATTGTACATTTCGCTTTCAACATCGTCTAGATGCTATCATATTTTACAATCATTTAATTGCACGCATATGTCACGATTTGTTAAGTTGGTATTATTTTGTTATCATGGTATAGTCTAGAAGAATCAAAAGAGCAGTTGGAGAATAATTTAAGTCACATTATCCATAACTAGAAAGGTACGCTCGTCATAAGAGAGGGAGTTGTAGCAGATTACTTCCTATCCGCCATCCATGAAGTTGCAAAAGATTACCTCCCATCCGTTATCCATAAAGTTGCGAACAATTTCCTCCTATGCGTCCGTTTGCAGCACTTGCGCTCCTAATATCCACAGACACATGCGATCCATATACCTTTCCCATTCAATATTGTACTTTTCCTTATAGGAATCCTCTTCAAAACATACATACGATGTCATAACTCCTGGAAAATAGTCACCACGACCAAGGAGGCAGGGGCGGCTCGTGTATAGGCACTGCGGGAGAGACAGTGCTCTCTCTCCCTCGTAACCCAGCGTGCAGCTTCCTATTTGCGCATGCGCACAACAGTCAAACACCACTCTTCACAGTTCCAGCGGCGTGGTATTTGACTATAGTGAACATTCGCACATAGGAGGCTGCACTCGAAGCTGCGAGGGAGAGAGAGCACTGTCGCTCCCGCAGTGCCGCAATGCCTATACACGAGCTGCTACTGTCAAGGACACACAATACAGGTAGTTAGGGGCCAAAAAATGTATTTGTTAACTGAAATATACAGCTTGTCGTTTGACATAATAAACTAAACAAGGTATGGTTTATACCACAAGATAATCACCAAAAATACGTATAAATTACACTATACGCATTAGTGACAATACTCCGTGAATCCGACAATAAACAAGAATGGCCAATTTAATCTAGACATTCATTCTATCCAAATACAGAATCCGCAACTTGCCTGGACGGCCTCACGATTGGTCAGTCAAACCCAAATTTATAATAGGCTGTTAGTAAGAAGTTGTAGGCTATTAGTATAGTTTGTTAGTCCCAAAATAGGGGTTCGGATTTTTTACCTCATCATAATACTTTCATACTTTCCCTTTATATATACTATGTATTCTAGAAAAGTAATGAAATGACAACATTTGCTATTCATAGAGTTAGTTAGTTATTAGTTAGTTAGGTAGTTATTTTCTATTCATAGAGTTAGTTAGTTAGTACATAAAATTAGTTAGTTCATAGGTTAACGAGCGTTACAAACGGAGTGACATAAGTACATTGTTATATAATATACTAGAAGTATACCTGTTCATATAATATAAAGAAACTTAAAATTCACTATCATTTGCAAATTCCTACAGCATTCTAAACGATAATGTTATTCAAAACATTCTATTAAAAGTTTTAATTTAATTCTCCTAACAAGACGTATAGGAATCTCTGTTTTCTCTATACAAAATCATATTCATCTGTAGATTTGAAGAATAAAACATCCTGGTCATGTTTGTAAACAATATATGAAATTGGATCAATATATGCCAAAATGAAAGCTCTAAAATGGTAATAGAATATATACATGTATTCCTTTTATTACGTTTCAACAGTCAGCTAAACACAATATATGAGTTGATTGGTTAAACACTATTACAGGAGTTCGAAAAATATTTTCCAAAATAAAACAGATGACGTAATTAATTAAAAATATTAATAATTCTTTTATACCCGAAGGCTTTCCTTCTTTTATACCCGAAGGCTTTTAGAAATCTTTATACCCGAAGGCTTTTATTGATATAATCCAGTTAAATATGCAATTTCGGTGAAATTTATTTTTATATACATTTCTTCGTTATTTAAATCGGAAAAAATTAATAAAATCGTCTGCTGTATAAATACATTGGATTTAATTATGTTACTAAGCAACAGGATATATTTTTCTTCAATTAAATTTGCGATAAAAATATCGTCTGCATAATGCTATCTCTATGGTATGGGATGTTCGCTTTTTATTAATATCTCGACAACCACTGGTCCTAAAAACTCGAAACATAGACTGAATTTAAAGTGGAATTATTTCACGGCTACCTTCAAAATTTCATGAAATTTGGTTTAACCGTTCTCCCGTGATGATGAGACAAACACCACACAATCATACAGACAGATTTCCAATTTCATTTTTATAGATATGATGGTCTTTGCAATGAAATCATCCTACAATTTAAATAAATTGAAAAATATTCCTAATATCCTCAATCCGATTAGACTATCATAATAGAAAAATCCCCACATTTCACAATAAAATTGACAAAGGGCAATTTCTCTGTCTTTGATGTTCCTATGCACCGCATGAAATTACATTTTTATTTTATGTGTTTGAGATTACTATATCCTTGACGGAAGTCGAGTTATTGCTTTTAAATGAGGAAAAATATTCAATTAAATAAAAGCATTCAGCAGTAGCCACGTCCTGGATGTTTATAGACAATGATCGGAAATCAGACATTTTCTGTCAAAGGAACATTTTCTCTAAAACTTGCAGCTTTCGAAGATGTCTTCAAGAGTTTCGTCAGTCACACGATGTATCTACAGATCGGATAACTAGCCGAATATCCCTTGAAAATCAAAGGTTTCACAATAAGCACCCCCCCCCCCCCAAAAAAAAAAAAAACTTGAATTTTTGAATAATTATATTTTTCCAGTGGTTCTTTTTAAACTGCTCATCCGTGCACCAAGTTTCAAATAGTTATCTCACTTCAGACTGGGTATTTCTCATTTATTCAGCCAATTAAACATTTAGATGTGCGACATCCCTAAATTTTTCAATTGAAATTATAGACCTTATTCCTATCTAACGATTTATCGTTGCACTAATTTTTTCTATCTCATTGCAAAGTATCTCTATCTCATTGAAAAGTGCGTTTCACTATCATTTCACATTTCGAACTTTTTAGTGTGGAGCATCCATTAAATGAACATATTTGAGAGATATGGGTTTTCCCCTGAGGTTTTATCTATTCATTGATTCGTGCATCAAATTTAAAGTATTTATCTCTCATTTCACCTTTCGAACATTTTGGTGTGGAGACTGGAGAACCCCCTCCTCTACAGAACATTTTTAAAAACTCGATTTTTCTTTAATCTTACGATTGACCAGTGTATAACATTTTAAGTCTATATCTAATTTAAAATGAAGCGTTTCTTAGTTATTCGGCAAATAGAACATTTTGGTGTGAGCACCTCTAAAGTAGCAAATATTGAAAAACTAAAATTGCGCACTTAATTTCTTTCAAACTATCTACCAATATATCAAATTTGAAGTATCTATCTCATAACGAAGTATGTTTTTCTGTCGTTTCACATTTCGAACGTATCGATGGGAAGCATTCCCTCTACAGAATATTTATAAAAAAATTCGATTTTTCCAGAGGATGTCAATGAAAGGTTGACTCGTCTACCAAATTGCAAGACTCTATCTCACTTATAAAATACGTTCTTCATTCATTCAGAAAATCGAACATTTTAGCGTCCAGCACATCTAAAGTATCAAGTATTGGAAAACTCCAATTACACACATTCTTTCCTTAGAACTATCTACCCATACAATCTGAAGTCTTTACTCCATTGCAAAGCATGCGTTTTCTATAATTTCACCTTTCGAACGTTTTTATATGGATTACTCACCTCCTTAAATAAACATTTTTGAAAAACTCTATTTTCTTGGGGGATTGATCAGATGACTGACCCATATACCAAATATCAAGCCTCTATCACGTTTTAAAGAAAGCGTTTCTCATTTATTCGAAAAATCAAACATTTTGCTGTGCGTCCCCCCCCCCTCCCCCAAGATAGAAATTTTTGGAAAACTGAAATTGCAAGCTTCCTTCCTTTCGAACGATTTATTGCGAAAATCGAACATTTTGGTGTGCGGCACCCCTTAAAGTAGAAAATATTAGAAAATTGAAATTGTGCACTTTCTTCCTTCCAAACTATCTACCCGTACACCAAATTTAAAATCTCAATCTCATCCTGAAGCATGATTTTTTTATCGTTTCACCTCTCGAACGTTTGTCTCTGGAGCACCCCTTAAGCTAATATTTTTGAGAAACTATCTTTGTTTTGGGTATTTTAATCAAATGATTATCCTATATAACACATTTCAAGCTTCTATCAAATTTTAAAGGAGGCTTTTGTCATTTGTTCGGAAAATCGAACATTTTAGTGTGCCGTACCCTTAAAGTAGTAAATCTGAAATTGCACACTTTCTTCCTTTCGAACGATTTATCCATGCACCAATTTTGAAGTCTCTATCTCAACTTAAAGCAGGCTTTTCTAGCATTTCACTATTCGAACGTTTTGGTGTGGGGAACCCCATCTACAGAACATTTTCGGAAAATACGATTTTTCAAGGAGATTTCATCGAACTATCGACCCTTGCACCAAATTGCAAGTCTCTATCTATTCGGAAAGTACCTAATAAGGACGTGAAAGACAGACGGAGAGATGTACACATGGCAATTAGTATATACTATCCAAATACCTATTAAAAGTCAACGGTTTTGCAATAAGCAATCCCCGATTAATGTAAATTTTTGAATAATTCGCGTTTCACATTTATTCCGCAAATCTAATATCTTGGTGTGCAGAACCCCCTAAAGAAAAAAATATTGGAAAACTTAAATTTCACACTTTCAAATTATCTACCCATACACCAAATTAAAGTCTCAATCTCATCTCGAAGCATGATATTTTATCATTTCACCTTTCGAACGTTTTTCTGTGGAGCACATCCATAAATGAGCATTATTGAAAAACTCTATTCGTCTTTGTTTATCAGATGGTTGGCCCATATACCAAATTTCATGCCTCTATCACATTTAATAGGAAGCGTGTCTCATTTATTTGGAAAATCGAACATTTTGGTGTGAGGCACACCCTAAAGAAGCAAACATTGGAAATTTGAAATTGCACACTTTCTTTCTTTCAAACAATCTACCAGTAAACCAAATTTTAAGTCCCTATCCAATCGTGAAGCATGTTTGTTCTATCATTTCACCTTTCAAATGTTTTTCCGTGTAGCACCCCCCTTAAATGAACATTTTTGAAAAACTGTATCCATCTTATATTTTTCATCAAATGGTTGGCCCATATACCACATTTCAAGCCTGTATCACATTGTAAAGGAGACGTTTTTCATTTGTTCGTCAAATCGAACATTTTAGTGTGCGGTACCCCCTACAATAGAAAATGTTGGAAAACTGAAATTGCACACTTTCTTCCTTTCCAACTATCTACCAGTGCATCAAATTTGAAGTCTCTATCTCATCGCGAAGCATGCTTTTCCTATCATTTCCCCTTTCGAATGTTTTTGTGTTGTTGTTGAGACCCAGACCGTCCGACCTACCAGAAAGGTGTAAGGTAACTGTATGGACGGCCGGGAAGTGCCACCCAATTTAGACCGGAACCCAGTGGGGGAGGCATCCACAGGGACCGTACCCTCCTTCCCCTACCACCAACCTCTCGGAAGGACTTACGGACCCACATGTTTAACGTGATCGTACTCCGCATGAACACGGCGGCATTTGTGACAGCGTGCAAATCTAGCGCGCAAACCACGGGGATACCGCACCCGAGATGGCCAACAGCTCGCGGCGTTCCGAGGTGGTCACCCACCAAGTACTAACCGCGCCCGATGCTGCTTCACTTCGGTGATCTAACGAGAACCGGTGTTTTCAGCACGGTACGGCCGTTGGCCCAAATGTTTTTGTGTGGAGTACCCACCCCCTTAAATGAACATTTTTGAAAAAAACTTCATTCTTCTTTGGTTTTCTATCATATGATTGGTCCATGTACCAAATATCAAGCTTCTATCTTATTTTAAAAGTGCGTTTCGCATTTATTCATAAAATCAAATATTGTGGTATGAGGCACTCCCTAAAGTAGAAAATATCGTAAAACTGAAAGTGTACACTTTCCTCTTTCTAAACTATCTACTGGTACACCAAATTTGAAATCTCTATCTGGTCCCGTAGCATATTTTTTTATCAATTCTCCTTTCATCAAACGTTTTTGTCATGGAGTGTCCCTTAAACGAACATTTTTGAAAAACCATATTCGTCTTGGCTGTTTTCATTAAACGATTAGCCCATATACCAAATTTCAAGCCTCTATCAAATTTTAAAAGAGCCGTTTCTCATTTATTCGAAAAATTGAACATTTTGGTGTGCGACACCCCCTTAAGTAGAAAATATTGGAAATCTGAAATCGCACACTTCCTTTCGAACGATTTATCCATGCACCAAACTTAAAGTCTATATTGTATTGCAAAGCATGCTTTTCTATCATTTCACTTTTCGAACGTTTTGGTGTGGAGCACTCTCTCTACAGAACATTTTCAAAAAATACGATTTTTCCAGGGGAGGTGGGGTGGGGGTTATCGAACGATCGACCAGTGTACTATAGATTGTATGTCTCTATCAGTTCGGGAAGTGCCTAAAAAAGCGTGACAGACAGATGGATAGACAGATGGACAGCCAGACAGACGGACACTTGGCAATTAGATAGGTAGATGTACAGGAAAGGTATTGCGAATGATCAAAAATTCGATTTAGTTTTCAACAGAAGAGCACATTTCAAGCATTCTGAACTGGAATTAAACGTTTCTGAGGTGGTGTGTGTGTGTGCGTGCGCGTGCGCGCTCTTGTGTGTTAATGTGTATATTTTAGTGTATATTTCAGTGTATTTTAGTCGTTGGTCCAAATGACTACAATTATAGGAGGTTATTCTTTACTTTAAAGGGCTTCAAAAAATCCTTCGGTTCATACCATATTTGTCAGTGACATCACATACACAACAATTGTATCGTGGCTATTTGTCATAGCAGTGACTGACACTATTAAGTTCCGCGATCATTGTGGTATAAATAACTCCTTTTCATGAATGATTATGTAGAATTTTGTCCTATGCTGCCATGTTAAAAAAATATAAAATTTTAAATAAAAGTCGAAGTTTTCGCTCGAATTTCAAAAAATGATATCTAGTTCCAGATTTTTCGATAACAAGGCCGGATATAAAGTTTTGTAGAAATCCATTAATATTTCTAGCAGCTACCGTGTACGCAAAAAATCGACCATGGACATGCAGACAGACGGACATCGCTCCAAAAATAGTTGAAACGTGTTCAGAAGTTTCCAAAAACATATTTTGGCATTAAAATCTCGAATTCGAAACTTTTCCACTTTCTCTATACTATATAGTACATAATATTGAAAAGTAAAAATGAAACGCTTATTACAACCGGTGAATTCTGGAATCGTATTGATTACAAATGAAATTGAACTTTGGGAAGGCCACCAAGTTTTTTAATGAAATGTTGAAAAACATCATAAGAAAATCAGAACGCTCAATCATGTTAAATACATAACAATATCATACTTGATATTTCATTGAAAAACGAATGACACAAACTTTTGAATGCTAGCTCGAACAGTTCTCGAGATATTGCACGTTCTTGAAAAAACTATCTAAAAATTACATAAAATTAAAAAGTAGTAATTATATTCCCATCTGCATATTATGTGATATATCTGTTATCATTCTCAATGATTTAGTTTAAATAAAAAAAACCCTTCTCTTCTCGTCTGTGTGTGATGCTTGGCTATATATTTGACAACCTGGACGACTCATTTTGTAAAATATCGCCCACTTGGCTATTTTTAAAATGGCGCCAAATTGACGGTAATGTCGCCAAATTGCCAAAAATGACGTTAAACTAAAGAAAATGACTTCAGATTGATGAATTAATTATTAAAATATTTTAATATATGGAATCTATTGCTTAGCGAATGCTAGCCAGATTTCTTTCTTAATGGATAATAACAATATCCCTTGTTTAGCGGATGCTTCTTATTGTCAAGTTAGATTTGTACGAAAAAAATGTAATTTGATACTTCAAGATAGTTTACATATTGTCATTCAGAGAAGTGCAAAGTGTTAATATACAATGCAGCCCCTAAAAAAATTATTCCGTGTATATTGTTATTATTTCGCTGTAAAAACGGTAAGGTTATTGTATTCATGTGATGAAAGTTATGTGCTCACTTCAATTTTTTTAATTCCAGGGAACAAACATTTTCCTCAAAACTGCACTAGAAATATCACCTGAACAATAGCCACTAATCGTAAAAAATAAATATATTTTCAATTTATGACTTCCTGTTTGGTTTGAAAGATTCTATTTTACAGTTTTGTGCTACTTTATATAAGATATATCCCTCACCAGCAGGAACTGGTACAGCACCACTAAATCGAACTGTAAAATCTTTCCTAAATGAAATTTAGAAGCCAACTCCTTCGTAGAATTATCTCTGCTTTCGCCATTTTCTGAGTCCGTTCATCACTCTGATTAATGATTCCGTTCGTAGGTTTCATGGAAAAACAGAATTCTGTCGACAATTATCTGCTTTTAGGGCGGTCGCTCTAGGCTTTCGTTCCTCTTGTTATAAATTGTTCTGACTTGCTGCTGCCGGGTCTTTCTGTCTCGGTGTACGGAAGATTTCCGGATGCGCCAGCATTCTCGTAAAGAGAGCCAGCCCATCTATCAAAAACAAAGACAGTGAACCCTTGGTCGGAAGGGATTGGATGATGGAAATTTTGAATATATATTTTTGATATTTCGCTAAGATTTGACTCGCGCATTTCAGAATTTTTTGCAACACGTGACTTTCTTTACAGACTGCGATGAATTTTCACCTTTAACACTAAAAGTACCGTCACTTAATATATACCTATTAGTACCATAACTGGTCAAACGCCCGATTTTTAGATAAATATTTTATTTTTTCTTATTGACTGCAGGTAACATTGATTTTAGTAAGGGAATATTAAACAAAGTAACTTTAAGGTAATAGACTCATTCGGTTCCTAAAACTCGATTTGTGTCTTCTATTGTTGTTATTGTTGAGACCCAGACCGTCAGACCTACCAGAAAGGTGTAAGGTAACAGTGCGTCTTCTATTGTGCATTTCCTTATATGTTTTATAATACGGTGGTCAATTGTCAACGAAAATGCAGTTTTCACTTTACCCTTTATAATATTACATTTTGCATATCTCCTTGGACCTGATTCTTTCCTGAAAATGTTATGAAGTGCTGCTCTCCCAGATGTAGCACCTATTTGCCTTCCTTCCCAAACAGTGCCATCAATCGAAATATACTGCCCATTTTTTCATTCTCAACTTTAGAACTTAAGAGAAATCTTATTCGTTTTCGTCCTCTATGTATTATATTCACAATATTCACCTCTTCATCGTCGGTATCTGTAGGCTCACACACAGTGTCTAATAGGTCATTATCATTTTCAAATAATATATCTTCTCTTTCAGAAAGTTCGTTTTCATCCATTTTCGAAAACTCTTCGCCTATGTTATTTATTTCTTCTAAGGACTTGGTGTGTCTTGAATGTTTCGACATTTTTTTCAGGGTGAAGATTAGGAATGGAGTAACGCTGTAAAAACAAAATATAAACTAACTAGTAATACTTTTTAGTGTTTATCACCTTTTCTTGAAACTTGAAATTTTACGCACTTTATTGAAATTTTAATACAGAATAATTTTAAAGTGAACTTACTACGCAACAGTCCTTGCAGAAATGTGCAGGAAACTGACGAAAATATGTGGAATGTGTATGCACATCACATTTTCTGACCCGATAACCTTATAAGGCAATAATGAATGTTTCTCCCGGTCAAATGGCCACCGGTCGTGGTAGATAACGGTAAAGTATGTATCTTTATCCTATAAACACAAGAAGAAGAAAAAAAATCTGATGTGGGCAGCACATGATTTTCCCTGCAGACTCGTATTCATCTTCTCTTTATTTCTTTTGTAATTCATTAAATTGAGTTTAATTGCACAAAATAACACCAAATTTGCATTTCTAAATCATTTTTTGTTTTTATTTGGTAATTGGACATTTTTCCGAAATCGGCGTAACAAAAGTGCAAGAAATCTCAAATATCTTGAGAAACACAAGAAGTCCTAAAGTATAATGGAGTTAGTCCTAAAGTATAATGGAGTGTGTTATATTCTTTTCCTCGTTAAAAATTGCGTATAAAACACGAATTTAATTGATGAGCATACACTACTTAGTCTTTTTTTTTAGATTTTGGCGATTTGAGCGGGCCATTTCGTAAAAAAAGGCAGGTTGCTCTTTTCCGAATCGTACCAAAATCTAATCAGCACCAGAGTATCCCACAAGTAACTTATCTACCAAATTTTGCGAAATTTGGTCAATTTGCATTTCAGCTAGAGTGAATACATGAGATTTTTGCGGGCCATTTCGCAAAAAAAGCGGGTTCTTTTTTCCGAATTGTACCCAAAACTAATCAGCACCAGGGTCTGACCTACTAAATTTTATGAAATTCGGTCCATTAGTTTTTTAGTTAGAGTGGATACAAAATCTGCACAGACAGACAGACACACAGACACACAGACAGACACACACACAGACGTCACGCTAAAAATACTTTTTTCGAATTCTAGAGGTCTCGAAACGTGTAGATAAACGTCGAAAACTCGAGTTGCGATTTTCGACATGATTTCAATACTTTCCCTATACCTTACCATGTATTGCAGGGAAAGTAATAACTATTAAAAAATTGATTGTATACGTTTAATAGAAAAAGTCATGAAGTCAAGTGAGAAAAAACGATTATATTATATGCGAAATTTATTATTGCATTATATTTTCTAATTAAAAGTTTAAAACCGGTCATTTGTCCGGTCATGATGCGTTTAGTGTTAATAGACAAACAATCGAGTTGAAGATCAACGATGGTTTATGATCAGGGCCGTCTTAACATAAGTGGATGCCTAGAACCGATATTTATATGGGTCCCCCCCCCCGACAAATATGCACATTAGCATAAATCCCCCCGCATTTATGTTAGTGTGTGTATATCTGTGAATCTGTGGACTCGATATCTCACGAACAAATGGAGTGTTTCGAAAGTAATTTGGTACGATTATATTGCTACGATCGGCTAATACTGGAACTTTATTGATAAACGCATTCAAATTTCGAAATACTACTTAATTTTTGAGTGAATGTTTGAAAAATTCCTTAAAAAATCAAGACCTTCAATAGTCATAAGTAAACAATCATTTTATACGAAATGTCACTTTATAAAACGAATGATGTTGAACTTTAGATTGCTAGAAGGAATCCGTTTCAAGATATTGTACATTTTTATACAAATTTAAAAAAATACATAAAATTAAAGAATATAATAAGCATCATCTAATATTCATTTTCCATATGCAAAATTATGCAAAAAATATGTTAACCCCATTTTTGTGGATCTACTTCGTTCCATTCACAAAAGCAGATATTTTTTGTAATAGCTTTGAATTTTGACGTCAAATAATTTGCCAATAGTCATTTATTTCATGGAATATCAGTAAAATATCCATTATAGTATTTTGATGAGGATTTTGCACGCGATCATGATTAAGCCATTCTGTTTTGTCTGATAAGTCTCCACATCCATCCAATTTCAATTTACGTGATGTTATTTCACTGCCGAAAACATTGTGCAGTGGATATGGTACGCCACTATTTCGTTGTGAAAGAATCAAAATCATAGCGAAATGTAATCAAAGTCATGTTATTCCCACATCAGATTTTTTTTATTATTATTTTCTCATACTATAGAATATAGTATAGAGAAAGTACTGTTTCCACGAAAATGTTCTATTACTTTCCTTACATACATAATGTATAAGTAAAGTATTGTGACGGGGTCGAAAATTCGAATTCGAGTTTTCGACGGGAGAACACGTTTCAAGCATCCCTGATCACGTATCAAACATTTTTGAGGTGATGTGTGTGTGTGTGTCAGTGAGTCTGTGGAGACGATAACTGACGAACGAATGGACCGATTCGAACGAAATTTGGTACAAAAATCACAATCCGTAAACACTGGAAACCTATTGTTTTTATACGCAATCGAATGTTCAGAACCCCTAAATTTTCGAGTGAAATTTTGAAAAAATCGTCAAAAAAGCAAAACCGCTAATAAAGTTACGCAAATAGACATTTCTTATGTAATTTTTTATTAGAAAACGATTGACGTAAATTTTAGAACGCTAACATGAATCATTCTTAAAATATTGCACATTTTTCAAAAAAATTATCAAAAAGTGATATAAAATAAAAATAAAATATTTCCTATTGAGAAACATGCCCACTTTTCATATGTTATACCATGCGATAAATTGGATGACATCATTCTCGTGGATCTAGCTCGTTCCATTCATGAAAAAAGATATTTTGAGTAATGTATTTGAACGCCAATAGTCATTTATCTGCTGTAAGAATAACTTATTTTTCCGCCCATACCGCTTGGCGAAATTTTGGCGACGAATTTGGCGGAATATCGCCAACTTGGCGACATTTTTAATTGTTGCTAAATTAACGAAAATCTCGCCAAGTTGATAAAAATGACGCTAAATCAATGAAAATGACGACTCATTGAAGAAAATTCAATATCTTGGAAAGAATATATGTATCTACTATAAGAATAACATTTTTTAAACTGTAAAAGTAGTAAATTCATTGCATTATATAAGGAAAGTCATGTGTTGCCCACATCAGATTTTTTTGAGATTTTGATGCCAATATAGGCTTTAGGACCTCCTGATCACGTTTCGACTAATTTTAGAATGATACCCGTCTGTCCTGTGCAGGGCCGTAGCCAGGCAGGGGCCAGAGGGGGTTAAGTCCCCTCCAAGAGGTATACTCACTCCCCCCCCCCCACACACACACACTGATGACAATATTAAATTTTTAGTAGTGATATGAAATTTCATCTAAAATGCCATTCAAATTTTGCATAAACACATTTCTTATGATTTTTTTTTTATAAATTACTTCGTTTTAAAGATTTAATTTAAGATTTATTTTAAAGATTTAATTTTGAATATGTGGTTATATTGATGATTAATTTATTTATATATTTAATTTAAAAAATTTTAAAATCACGACAATAATATGTAGAATATTTTTATATTATTGCGGGGTTCAAAGTTATACATAGAGTCAAAATCAACTGATAAGTAGTTAAGTGTCAATATTGAGCATTGACTTATATTAACTCTCTGAAATTTTCTTTGATTAATAAACAGACTAACAATTAGTTAACGCTTATATTAAAATTAACTGTAATTATTATGTATTACTATTCATTATAGTAGCTATATGGATATTAATAATCAACTCTTAGCTTATAAATATAAATATGCAATTATTTGTTGATAATTTATATTTAGATTGAAATATATAACAGTAACAATTATGGTTTATAAATGCTAATGATTAATTGTGTTTTTGGTAAGCCCTCCTTCAAGACTATTGAGCTCCCTTGAATTTCACTCCAGACCCTCTTCAATATCATCTCTGACTATGGCCCTGGCCTTGTGTCCGCCTGTGGTCGATTTCTTTTGTGCATGATAGCTGCCACAAATATTAATGATTTTCACTAAACTTTGTATCCAACTTTGTTATTGAAAAACGTAGAAGTAGATATAATTTTTTGAAATCCGAACGAAAACTTCCAAATTTTATATTTTCTTAACCTGGCATAGGCAAATTTGACATAATTATGGATAAAAGAAGTTATTTATGGCTGAATGATCACAAAACTCAGAAGTTTCAATTATGGTGGTGACACATAGCCGCGCTACAGTTTTCTGTTTATGGAGTCATTAGCCTCCCTCGGAAAGGGGGCGGGGGGAGCAAGTTACCTTTCCCGAGTGTACATTGACAAACTTGGTATCAATCAAAAGGTTTTTTCTAGCCCTTCAAAATGACGGATAACGTGCGTAATTGTGATCATTGGGACCAACAATACAGATTTTTCAAATTTTATCTTGCAAAATTTGAAAAACAAAAAAACAATCATAAAGTACTTAAAAATGGTATGAGAAAGTCGAGTTGAGTCACACTTCAGTGAATTTTACTTTATATTGTATCAGATGAAATTTAAACGAAATAATTGGCGAAACCTAAACGAAGTAATTGGCGAAACCTAAGCGAAATAAATGGCAAAACCTAAACGAAATAATTGGCGAAACCTAAATGAAATAAATGGCGAAACCCAAACGAAATAAATTCAAAACTTAAACGAAATAAATGGCAAAACCTAAATGAAATAATTGGCGAAACCTAAGCGAAATAAATGGCAAAACCTAAACGAAATAATTGGCGAAACCTAAACAAAATAAATGGCGAAACCTAAACGAAATAAATGCGAAACCTAAACGAAATAAATGCGAAACTTAAACGAAATAAATGGCAAAACCTAAACGAAATAAATGGCGAAACCTAAACAAAATAAATGGCGAAATGTGAACGAAATAAATGGCGAAACCTAAACGAAATAAATAGCGAAACCTAAACGAAATAAATGGCGAAATCTAAACGAAATAAATGGCGAAACTTAAACGAAATAAATGGCGAAACCTAAACGAAATAAATGGCGAAACCTAAACGAAATAATGATATTGGCGTTGAATCGGTTGTCATTTTGTATACATTTGAAATTTGGCACTTATATAGCGAAATTATTCAATATTACTGCAGTGTTTAAATGAATTTATTTATGGATTGATTTTTTTTTATCCTTTTTCTTAAGAATTATGACAGGAAAAATTAAAAATTATGATAATAACAATGTAAATGCACAAGAAAATTATATATCTGTATAATAGACACGGAGTTGACTGAGTAATGTATCAAAACTATAGAGCACTTCCACTCTAGCTAAAATCTGGGTTTTAGTGCCTTTCGATCCGTTTGAGCTTCGGAACCAAGGGAAAAATATAAAATTTCGAATCAAGAGTTACAATGCAAATTACTAATCAAAATACCCAAAATCAATTTGTTTAACTATCGAGTACTTCCACACTATCTAGAATATTGGTTTTGGTTTCGTTAGATCCCTCTCAGCTTTCAGGTCAAAGAAAAAA
Organism: Amaurobius ferox; assembly: GCA_951213105.1. Taxonomy (NCBI): domain Eukaryota; kingdom Metazoa; phylum Arthropoda; class Arachnida; order Araneae; family Amaurobiidae; genus Amaurobius; species Amaurobius ferox. The sequence continues at coordinate 54,583,130 of OX578149.1, forward strand.
TCTAGTATTATGAAAATTCGAATTAGAGTGATGATGTTGAAGTCCCAGGCCGTCCGACTCATCCAAGGATTCGAGTAGCTGTTTAGGTGAACAGAAGAGGGATAATGTGAAGAAAGAATTTAAAAAAAAATATTAAAACAACTTTTCAAAATGATCTAGCATTTCCACTCGACCCAGAATCTTGGTCTTATTCGATTTGGTTCATCTTCCACATCAACAAAAAAATAAACAATTTTGAAGATTCGTATTAGGCTGATGATACAAAGGAATAATTAAAAACTATTAAAACTACTTTTCAAAATGATCTAGCACTTCTACTCGACCTAGAATCTGGGTCTTATTCGATTTGACTCATCTTCCAGATTAACGAAAAAATGAAAAAAAAAAAAGTAATTTGATTTAGAGGTAATAATACAAAGGGATTTTAAAAACACACTACATTTCCTCTTAAAAACAATAAATACACAATTTGATATTCTTTCTCTGGGTGTCACATTTAATGAACACTAGTCATTGAAAAAGCACAAAGCACCGATGAAATATCCAGTATATAATAATAAAAATTGTATAACAATAATAATAATAATAATAATAATAATGATAATTATAATAATAAACATAGCTAATAGAAACATGTCCGTTCACAGTACCAATTTTATCATTAGAAACTCTAATTACTACGATTACTACTAAATTCAAAATAAGACTTTAAAAAATTTTAAAACCTCAAGTTATTAAAGTTTTTAAATTTTAACTTCAAGTTTTAACATAGAGTTTTTAAAACTAAAGTTTTAAAATTTACCAGAATTTAACTCATAACATTGTCAACTCGAGGATTCAAAGCGACTGAATATCATTCTGATTGTTCGTTTGGTGCAGAGCAAGCGGTTTTAATATGAAGTTGGGCCTTCCGCCCGGCATCCAATCAAAAAGTGATAAGTCTGATGTCATTGGAAGAAGAATACGTTACCATATCACTGAATGATAAATTACAAACGCAAAACAATTTTTTTATCTGTCAAATTTCCAATTGCAATTGCTTTAATGATATGTGATGATGCAACATCTACCACTTTCGACTAATGACAAGGAAATATATATTTCATTAACCAAACTTGCATTCATACGATTAAATCTTACATCAAATTAGCAGATTTAAACGACTTTATAAAAATGAACGCATATATGAGATAATATATATCTGTGACTGATTGCTTGTCATTACGTAACTTTTGTTAAAAAATTTATTTATGTTTCAGCCACTTCATCTCATTCATGATTTTAGAATGTGTATGTGTGTGGAAGTGGCAACACCGGTAGTCAGGTTTACAAAAATGTAATGTAACTTTGTTATTTCACTATTTTATTTAGGCTGGTTTCTCTGTTTGGGTCAAATGTTGAAATCAAATTTTGACCCACTTCTGCAGAGCCGTTTTTCTTAAAATGTTATACCCATACGTATTTGCTGTGACAATTCAATGTTTCTTTAAATTTTAGTTGATCACCCCCCCCCCTCCCGACAGACTATTCTGACCCCCCCCCCCCCCCCCATTCATGTTCAAAATGCCCTGCAAAATTCTCATTGCTGTAAGACAGTTAGAATAGAGTCCAGTATTAAACTTCGCTTTCGTATATAAATAATCCCATTGTTGTAAGATAGTTAAAATTGAGTACAACATGCAGCTTCACTTATATATATATATATATATATATATATATATATATCCAATTATAGTGGCTAACATACATTAAAAAAAATTATATATAATTATTTATTAATTATATAAATAAATAAAAATGAAAAATAATAAACTAAGTCAAAAAAATTAGAAAAATCCAAAAATCGGAAAATAAGATGCATTAACATTAATGTTTTGAATTTTATTTTCGCAAAAAAATTGTAACTTTTGCCAGTATTGAAACTACGATTTGAGCGTCCTTATAATGGTGTATAGTGGCATTCTCGTTTATCCAGTTTTCCTATGAATTACTTGTTTAGTAAGAATTTTCATCTTTGATTCATGTTCATATTCAGGATTGCATATTTGGGATGTTCATATTCTGAATTGCTTGTCCAGTCTCCAGCTTAGACTCACTGGACGGGTCTGGGAGTATTACTGTGAACGTTCGTACTGCCTCCCTGGTAGAATTTCGACTTATTTATTCCGGTGCTTTTAGATTAAGCTGTTGAGATTGATCGTGTATACACGTAGTGGAAGAAGAAGGGTTCATGCCGCATGGTAATACAATTTTCTTAATGTATCCTATTTTCATTTTTTCATTTTTTGATGCCTGTAGTCTGGGTTGGAGTATTTATAGTAATGTACTATTGCTCTATTTGAAACCGGCATGTGTTTGGGTTAGTTAGAGTTAAATACTCAGACCTGAGGAGGAATTTATCTCTGACTAATCATCGAATTTGGGCTGGTGCTGTTCTTTTCTCTTATTGGCATTATGGCCGTGAATTTGCTTCTATGGTGATGTTAATATTATTTGAATTTTATTTTTATTATTACATAATTTTTATTATTACATATTTTAAATATATATATATATATATAAAACAGAAACATTTCAGCACGTCGTATTGCTCATGGCGAATTACAAAATTGATGTTTATATAAAGAACCCTATAAATTTATCATAAAAAAGATTTCATTGGATATCTGATGGAAAATTGATTACAAAATCGCAAAATACTAAAAAGTATAAAATAAAATATTATAAAAAAACTTCTTAAGTTCGTTCGTTCGCTACTAATTCCTCCGTGGTGAAGGGGCGCATAAGCACCACGTCCACAAGACCCCCCAGGGTGTCCCATGGCGAAGGAGAGGAGATTTGCAGCTTCACTTTTATAGAGGCTCCTCGAAGGGCGGAAGTCTGACTTGGCCTCGACATGACAACATCCATGCCTGCTGGCGCAACCCGGAACCCGCAACCAGGCAATCCAGCGATCAGTCGGAAACGCATGCCCCTGACCGCTCGACCACCGGATCGGCACTTCTTGAGTTACAAGGTTTTAGTAAAATGCACTCAAAAGTAAAAATTAATTTTAGCTATCACGATATTCTTGGTTATATGCGACTAAAAATAAAATCATGAGGCGCTCATAAAAGAATTGCATTTGGACATTAACAAAATTGTACTTCTTTTATGGGTGCCCCATGATTTTATTTTTAGTCGCATATGACCAAGAATGTTGGTATAACTAAAATTAATTTTTACCTTTCAGTGCATTTTACTAAAATCGTACAACTTAAAACGTTTTTTTTATAATATTTTATTTACATTAATACTTGTCTAATAATAGCTTCATTCTAAATGCCTATTAGTTTAATAAATCTGTTCGTATAATATTTAAAATCATCAGGACGTTTAGAAAGCAATAACAAATGCTTTTTTACCAATGACATAACGAAGTAAACCAAAAATGGCTGGGTACTCTCTTGTTGCATAATACCCATTAAATTAATTTCCGTTTCGTCAAAACTGTTATCGTGACATCTTGTATTTATTCATAGCACATTTTAAGCAAATTATACAAAAGTCACACTCCAGAATGCACACGATTTGTCTCATCTACACTGTATCACTGTTAATGCCAGTCATCTACACTGTATCACTGTTAATGCAGCCTGTCATCTACACTGTATCATCTCGTACTTAACCTATTCCCGTATCCCAAATTGTAAGAAAGTTGGAGAGCAGACAAACTTAAAATGTACGATTGATTATGATGAATGATGACCTCGACTTCGTATTACGTGTTACTTAGTTCCTTTGACTACTTCGTTGCCGCTTTCACAATGATACAAGAAGTGTGTAACACGGGAACAGTTTGTCCCAACTGCATTAGAATAATCTCAATTACTTTGTGGCGTAATATTTCATATAAAACATCTCGGGCTCATTGAAAGAAAGACTAGACTCATTTGAAAAATATTATCCAGTATTCACACAGGTAGTGAAATTGCAAATCTTGCTGCAACCCGTGAGATTGTGAAGGCATTTCGTGAGATTATGAAGGCATTAATAATATTTGCATTTTCGCCACAAGATTGTGAATTCTTATTACCAACACTTGCAACTCCCATAGTATTCGTATTTTCATCAATATATACAGGGTGTCTCCAAAGATTGAAACGCTCTTTAATTCTTTGCCTGTTGGAGATAAGTGGGCAATGTAAATTGCAAAAATGTTGAAAGCAAGGTAGGAAATAAGTCCTCCCATTTATTTTCAAAAAGTTACACTTATTAAATTTTTATACAACCCCCTTAGACAAATTGGGTGAATCAGAAAATTTTTATTTTTAATGCAACAATGATCAGTAAAAAAACCCGCATATATGTATCTTTAAAATTGAGCGAGTTATATTTAACTGAAAATTGAACATTGTGAATGGGGACCATATGTTAAATTAGAAATGTAAATTTGTGACATATTATAAAAAATCTGATGTTGGCAACACATGACTTACATGAAAAATTACAACACATGAAAAATTACATAAGAAATGTCTATTTGCCTAACTTTATTAGTGGTTTTGATTTTTTGACGATTTTTTCAAAATTTTATTCGAAAATTTAGGGGGTTCTGAACATTCGATTACGTATAAAAACAATAGGCTTCCAGTGTTTACAGATTGTGATTTTTGTACCAAATTTGGTTCGAATCGGTCCATTCGTTCGTCAGTTATCGTCTCCACAGATTCACTGACACACACACACACACATACTTTCACACACACACACACACACACACACACAGACATCACTTCAAAAATGTTTGATTCGTGATCAGGGATGCTTGAAACGTGCTCTCCCGTCGAAAACTCGATTTCGAATTTTCGACCCCGTCACAATACTTATTCATTATACATTATGTATATAAGGAAAGTAAAAAGATAAAACTGGCTGATAATACATAGGATACCCAACCGCATAGTGAGTATCACTGCTTTATATGAGCTCTGTTTGTGTAATGCTTTATTTAGATGCATTTGTGATAAAAAATTTTGACACATATTAACGTATTTTGGATCTAAATCATTCCCATCGTCCATTTGTTTATGATCCCTATTTTCACTGATGAAACAGCCTTTCACATGGTACGCAAAAGTGGCATAAGTCAGATTTTTTCCTTTATCATAATTCAATTGATTTTAAAGATACATATATGCGGGGTTTTTTTTAATGATCTTGTTGCATTAAAAATAAAAATTTTCTGATTGACCCAATTTGTCTAAGGGGGTCGTATAAAAATTTAAAAAGTGTAACTTTTTGAAAATTAGTGGGAGGACTATTTCTTTAACGTTGTCTTATTTTCTACCTTACTTTCAACATTTTTACAATTTACATTGCCCACTTATCTCCAACAGAAAATTAATTAAAGCGCGTTTCAATCTTTTCGGGACACCCTGTATATTATAGTGTCTAACATGTTTCTGTCCTTTCGGGCCCTCCATAAACCGTCCAGAGAATATTTCACACTTATGGTATCGCCGTCTATGGTACAGAACGTAGCGGAACCGGATAAACAATTTATCTCCCTGTGGACTGAAAAGTTTCTAATCCCGAAAAGTTTATCATTAAGCCAAAATGTTCGTTTCAAAATTGATTTTAAATGTTAGCTAAAATGATTACAAGTATTTTACCATATTCATTTAAAATAATATTGATCATATTAGGAACTAGCAGCATACCCGTTCTTCGTACGGAGTATATAATATAAAGAAATTTGAAATTCATAATCATGCCCAAATTCTTATAGTATACTAAATGACATGTTTAATCAAAATATTCTGTTAAAATATTTAATATAATGCTCCTAAAAAGAAGTTTAAGAATCTCTGTTCTCGCTATATAAAATTATCTTCATGGACATATCTGAAGAATAAAACATCTTGGACCCCTTATGTAAGCAAATATAAAAAAAAAATATGGAATTGAATCAATATATGCAAAATAAAAGCGTTAAAATTGTATGGGACCCGTACTAATTATATGCGCGAATATTAGAAAATATAACCTGTATTAGTAGATTACATGTATAAATTGAAAATACCAATAAACCCGTAATTTAAATTTGAAGACAGTCATTTATTCCAATATATGTCAAAATTAAAGTGCTAAAATTATATGGGAAGATATAAACGTACTACTTATAATGTCCGATTATTAGTAGAAGATTAACCGTTTTGCAATATGAGTCACAAATGTTTTTTGGTAAAATACAACAGACGACGTAATAAATTGAATATATAATTAATCCCCTTAATCTTCATACCAGAAGACTGTACTTGATTCCAATATATATGCCAATATATGTCAAAATATATGCCAATATACCTGTACTACTTATATTCTCGTAGGTTAGAAGATATACCCGTGCATTCCTAGAAGATTACTCGTACAACGTACAATATGCGTGTGTCAGCAATTTTTGCCGCAATAAAACAATGGCGTAATAACTTAAAAATATCAATAATCCCTGAATCAATAATTCCGGAAAATATCAATAATAATAATGTTTAAACCTGAAGAGTATAATTGATATTATCCAGTCCAAAATGAAATGGCAATGAAATTTATTTTATATACATATCTTCATTATTCAAATCGGAAAGGATTTAATAAAAATCGTCTGCCGCATAAACACATTGGATTTAAATCCGTTGCTAAGCGACATGATATCATTTGCTTCAAATAAATTGGTAGAAAAAATATCGTCTAAATAGTTATATTTCTATGGAACATTTGGCGACATTTTAAAAAATCGCCAAATTTATCGCCAAGTGGGACTGCAGAACTGACAGTTTCACTTTGCGACAAATTGACGAAATATCATCACAATACTATCCCCTAACAAAAAACAATTAATATCATTTATGTAGCGCAATTTTATCAATTTCAAGATATTTTTATAGATTTGAAAACATTTTTATCAATTTGGTGACATTTTAAAAATTCGCTAAATGTATTACTAAATAGGATGGTTGGTCTAACACAGAAATGCTAACCAAACATCATTTCAGTACTCTCTTCTAACAAAACAAAAAAAATTTCATTGATATGTAGAAGACCCAAGCCACACGACCAACCCGAAGGTTTATGGCAGCTGTTTGTGTGTCGTTTATATCAATTTGGCGACATTTCCGTCAATTTGGCAAAGTTTAAGAAAAGTTGTCAAATTAGCGATATCCCTCCAAATTCGTAGCTTTGAATTTGCAGATCTGAATGAAACATTCTTATCCCGTTTCAATATACTAAATGAAAACACTACAATTGTATTAGAAGATATACACGCTCTACTCTTTTTCTGTTTCAACAATCGGCTATATGAATTTATTGGCTAAACACAATATATGAGTTTAGTAGCTAAATACGATATAAGCTTGAAAACTCTTTGCCAAAATAAATGAAATTGATGTACGCAGTCAGCAATTAATATAATTAAAAGAAAAATCAAACCGTCCATTCATAAGATATACTTTTATATCCATTTATCCCTTTATTTATTATTTAAATCGAAAAAAAAATAATAAAAACATTAACAAACACATTTAATTTAATTGCAATGCCGAGCAACATGATATATCCTCCTAAAATGTTAAAATTTATTAACCACTAACAGCACACCCGTTATTCGTACGGAGTGTATAATTTAAAGAAACTTAAAGTTCGCAATCATGTGCAAATTCTGTTAAAATATTAAATTTATTGCTCCTAAAGAGAAGTTTAAGAATATATGTTCTCACTATGTAAAATTATCTTCACGATCAGATCTGAAGAATAAAACATCCTGCCCCCTTTTGTAAGCAAATTTACAAAAGAAAAAATAGGAATTGAATGAATATATGCAACCCCGTACTAATTATATTGTCGCAGATCAGAAAATATGCCAATGTGTTAGTAGAAGATTACCCGTATTACAATATGCGTCTCAAAAATATTTGCCAAAATAAAAGAGATGACGTAATAAATTGAAAACATCAATAATATCCGTACTCTTTATACCAGAAGGTCGTAATTGATTCCAATATATGCCAATATATATCAAAACATATGTCAATATACCTGTACTACTTATATTCTCGTAGATTAAAAGATATACACGTGTATTTGTAGAAGATTAGTACAACATACAATATATGAGTTTAAACAATTTTTGTCATAATAAAATAATTGCATAATAACTTGAAAATATCAATAATCCCTGAATCAATAATCCCCGAAAATATCAATAATAATAGCGTTTAAACCTGAAGACCGTAATTGATATTATCCAGTCAAAAATGCTATAAGAAAAATCAAATCGTTCTTTTCTAAAATATATTTTTATATCCATTTATTTATTACTCAAATCGAAAAAATAATTATTGAAATTAACAGACAGATTTAATTTAATTGCGTTTCTGAGTAACATGATATAAGATAGAATCTTATAACATGTTAAATATGTCATGTCTTATAACATAAACTGCGAAATTAAATAACGATTTTGATTTCTCTATACTTCTCATTGTTCCGCAAAAGCTTGTTTTAAATAAACCATGAACCATGGAGATAGATTTACCCTTTAAATCATGTTTCAAACAATTCATGTTTTCAGAAAGTGACTAATTAACGCAAAAAATCTCCCATCAAACTCAGAGATTAAATTTTAATTCACTTTCAAACGATTTTCAAGCTTTTCGTTTGGATAAACCACGGAGTTAGGGAGTAGAACTCCTAGGAAAAAGTTCCGTTTTTCATTAATATCTCGACAACCCCAGGTCTTAGAAACTCGAAACTTGGACAAAATTTATGGGGGAATATTTCAAGGCTATCCACGAAATTTCATTAAATTCGGTTCAGCCGTTTTTCCGTGATGATGAGACAAACGAAAATTTCGTTTTTTACTAATATCTCGAGAACCACTGGTCGTAGAAACTCAAAACACGGATATAATTTTAAGTGGGGCTATTTCTGGGCTACCCACAAAATTTAATCAAATTCGGTTCAGCCGTTCTCCCGTGATGGTGTGACAAACAGACAGACAGACAGACAGACAGACAGACAGACAGATTTTCATTTTTATTTATATAGATAAGAACGTCATGAAATTTATCAAAGAAATTTCCATTTGGCCATAATCAGCAAAATTTCTACTATTGAGGTAGTTGAATTTTAAAGATAAGGTAACGATAAGCAGAAGTGTCATAAGAAAAGTGTCATGTGATAAGTAACAAAATTCTTCCACAAAAATATTATCATAATCATCAAATACAGTGTATGGCATAAAGTAAACAATGTACTATATAAGGATATATGATACACGGAAACGAACCCATACTCGATTCAAACGTGTAATAAGCGGATTTCTGTCCTATCTAAATACAGTGTAATGACATAAAAAAAAATCGCAGTTACTAATATCCCTTTTTAACTAAGTTCTGTAAGACATATAACTTCAAAATCATAAGATGAAGTATTAACATAAAAATCATTAATCTTTGTCCTTAAAACACGCACTGTAGTAACGATATTTTGAATTGCATAATGACAGAACATTTTAGTGATTTATTATTACTAGATGGTAAGTCAGTTATACACTGAATCAAATCATATTCGGTAACTCCGTCCATCACTAGAGTTTCTACAAGAATTCGCTTAGGATTATTACTGAATTCCAATAAATATGCCTTTAGACCAAATAGCTGGGTTCATCAATATATCAAAATTAGATTCAGTGACATTAACAAGAACAAGAAAGATAAAGCATGCATAAAGCATTGATTATGAAACACTTTCCAACTTCAATGCAATTTCATTTAAACATCTCTAAAATGTGATACATTCATTCCTCGGAAATATTTTAAAAATTATCACAATATTACATTAATTTATTATATTTGAAAACTTAAAACTTCATCGAAAAAAATGAACTTCATTCAAATGACGGCATTGAAAGGTAAATTATCTGGTTTAAATATCTCTAAAATGCGATACATTCCTCGGTAATGTTTTTAAAATTATCATAATACTACAATAATTTATTATATTTGAAAACTTCTTCGAAAACAACTGAAATTTATTCAAATGACGCCATCGAAATATAACACGTCTGGCTCTCTCTATAAAAGCAGCATTTAATTTATAAACATTTTTCCATTTATTTCATTCATCACAATATTATAATAATTTACTTTATTTAAAAACTTAAAACCATGGAGGTACAAGTAATTAAACTCTATGCTTAAAACTTCATCGAAAAAAATCGTCCTTTTCTCTGTAAAATCAATGAATATTTCATTCATAGCCGCTATGCAGACTCCACGAGTTAAATAATTTTGCATTAAAGAAATGCAGAAATTCTTATACAACTCATTCTACATATTTTGCTGTTTACATTTTCTACAAGTGAAAAATAGGCTTCGTTGTAGAAATAATCAAATTTGGATGATCATTTAAACTCAAATATATTGTTATTGCGTTGTTTCAGTATGTAAATGTACAGAATTTAAGCAAAAATTAAGCGGTTTTAGGAAGGATACAACACTCAATATGAATTAAAAAGAACTTTAAAAATCACGATTTTGAGACAAGATGGATGCCATATTTCATTTTGAAGAGGGTCACGTGATTTTTCATATCGTGGTCAAGTGATCGCTTCATGTAAGAGGTGTAATTATTATTTTAATTTTTATTTAAAAACTACTGAATATATTTTGCTGAAATTTTTTTTTATATATTTTATTGGATAATTTGAATATTTCTTAGAATTTTCGAAGCAATGTGTGAATTTTAAATCCGCTTAAAAAATGTATGAAAAATTAGGTCCCATAGGGTTCAATGTATGTCATTTTTTCAACCCAGGTTCAATCCAAAACTAATTGGGTGATATTATTCATTTATCTTCCCATAGGTCCCATAGACCGTCTGAACAACATACTAAAATTTCATTTTGATTAAGTCATTTTTACGGCAGTTATCGAGCTAACGGACAGACAGAATGAACAAAGTCATAAACACTTTTCAACTTTGCTGAAAAGTGTTAAAAATGCATAATAATCCTGATCTCATGTTTACAATTTGATCACTTTAGTTACATCAGTTCTGTACCTGTTGGAGTGGGATGGATGAGATTTTGCAGAACCTTGTTTTCCTACCCTGTTTCCCAATGCTGCAAATTTCACATTCTTAGATTCCATAATAGATACCAAGATTCTATTTCATCCCCGCCTATTTTCCATGTCCGAAATAACATTAATCTGCAGCTAACAAGTATATATTATACTTGATGTGTTGATGTGAAAAACACAGAAAGGCCTAGCTTCACGTGCAAAAAATATTTTTCTGTTTTGCAACTTTTCATCTTATACACTATTCTTGTTTTACACCATGTAAGTTTATGCAGGGAACAGGGGAATTAGTTCCTTAAGTACCTGTATTACATATATAATTTATAACACAAATAAAATTTTAATCTAAGGGTGGTTAAGGTATTATATTGACTAATCTTTACCACATGTCATTCTTTTTCAATTCCTTGACTTATATAAAGAACAGGGAAAAAGGGATATTTTATACCAATTAGTACCTGTTTTATTAACACTTTACAACAAAGTTGAAAAGTGTTAATGACTTTGTTCATTCATTCTGTCTGTCTGTCTGTCCGTTAACACAATAACTGCCGTAAAAACGACTTAATCAAAATGAAATTTTAGTATGCTGTTCAGACGGTCTGTAGGACCTATGGGAATATAAATGAATAATATCACCCAATTAGTTTTGGATTGAACCCGGGTTGAAAAAATGAAATACATTGAACCCTATGGAATCTAAATTTTCAAACATTTTTTAAGCGGATTTAAAATTCACAAATTGCTTCGAAAATTCTAGATAATATTCAAATTGTTCCATAAAATATATAAGAAAAAATTCAGCGAAATATATTCAGTAGTTTTTTAAATAAAAATTAAAATAACAATTACACCTCTTATATGAAGCGTTCACGTGATCATGATATGAAACGATCACATGACCCACTTCAAAATGATATATGTGTTGTGTTTGACAGATAGAATAAAACCTGCTGTGTTTAAAAAAGATAAATGAAGACATAATATTTAGTTTAAAGAAAATTAGTTTATTAAATAGTACTTCAAATTAATTCAAATTAACAAATACAAAAACACTGCTCACAGGCAGGCAACTCAGGAAGAATTAACATTAGAATTTTAGACATTAGAATTTTATCAACTTAGTTAAAATTAAGGAATTAGCATAAAAACTTAACTCAAAACAATCTATTTAAATTTCATCAAAAATCATTAACAAAAATATTAAATTTAAAGAATTTTAGAATTTTACCCAGGCTCTTAAAAATTTATGAAGGTTTAGAAATTTGCTCTCAGAATAAAGTTTAGAATTTTAAATTTACAGAATAAAATTTGATTAAATACATCTCAAATATTGAGAATTTAAGAAATTAGGAGTTTAAATATAACAGCAATATTCACCAGACAGGGGTGGGAAAAGTTCCAATTTATTAGAACTGCACTGGTTTTGGAAAAACTGGTTTTCTTGGGATCAGGATCTCAACAAACTTTAGCCAGGAGAGGATTCAGCATTTTCTTGAAAAAGATTGTAAACTCAGGAGATCAGACCTAACAGCTACTTCTGGTACACTCGGATCTTCTTAAAACTACCGGACGAAGTTTCTAGAGGCGCTTCATTCTCGTAGCACACGTAATAAATTTTCACAACACATCTTTCCGTGAGTTACTTCGTGAATTTCGCGATAAAAGCTCGAAAAAAACCATCATTTAAATTGAAGCAACAATGTAAAAAATATATAACGCGAGGAACTTAACGTTCCATAAAAAGGCTCGCGTGGAACATAAGTTCCATTCGAAAATAAACAACGCGCTTCTCGCGCTAACACCGACGAAGGATTTCAACAAAAAACTGAAACTGAAAAGTTCTACGCGCGTATTTATATGTGCGGCAAAAACACGGAGTTTAGATAAACGGCAGCAATTAAAATTCGTTTACCGAAATTAGAATTGCCAAAATAATACTCATAATTCCAAGAGCAGACGATCCGTAAAAATGCGAACCAATTAAAATAAATGACGAATTCCCAAGAGGCGCGAAAACGCTTAGGTGGCGTTATAATCGCAGTAAAAAGCCCGCAAAACAGAATTCCGAAAATGGCCGCAACTGAAATTTTTGAATTGCAGTGAGACATGGAAATAACTTGAAACTGTAGAACAAACGGAATTTCTAACCAAAATGGGAAAATGAGACATCAAATTAAAGGGCATTTTAAGGGGAATCAAATAAATAAATAATTTTTAAAATTTACAAATCAAAAGTAATATTAATTTAAGGAATGGAACATTTTTAACTAAGAATATCATAAAGAAAATTAATTTAGAAGATTAAAAATATTCCAATTGAAGAATAAATGAAAAAGCCAATAAATATTATTTAAATATTACCAAATTAAGAATATTGAGCCAGGGAAAAAGAAATAAAAGTGAATTTTCAAATCCCCAAATTACCTAAATTCTAAAGCAACCCAACACATTGCATCCATCTTGTCTCAAAATCGTGATTTTTTAAGTTCTTTTTAATTCATATTGAGTGTTGCATCCGTCCTAAAACCACTTTATTTTTGGTTAAATTCTATACATCTACATACTGAAACACCGCAATTACAATATATTTGAGTTTAAATGCTCATCCAAATTTGATTATTTCTACAACGAAGCCTATTGTTCACCTATGTAAAATGTAAACAGCAAAATATGTAGAATGAGTTGTATTAGAATTGCTGTATTTCTTTTACACAAAATTATTTAGTCCATGGAGTCTGGATAGCTGATATGAATGAAATATTCATTGATTTTACAGAGAAGAAGATTTTAGAAAGAGAAGGACGATTTTTTTCGATGAAGTTTTAAGCATAGAGTTTAATTACTTGTAGCTCCATGGTCTTAATTTTTAAATAAAATAAACTATTATAGTTTTGTTATGAATAAAATGAATGGGAAAAAGTTATGAATGAAATGCTGTTTTCATAGAGAGATCCAGGCGTGTTATTTTTCCTATGACGTCATTTGAATGAATTTCAGTTGTTTTCGATGAAGTTTTCAAATATAATAAATTATCGTAGTATTATGATAATTCTAAAGTTATTACCGAGGAATGTATCACATTTTAGCGATGTTTAAACCAGGCAATGTATATTTCAATGCCGTCATTTGAATGAAGTTCATTTTTTTCAATAAAAAGATTTAAGTTTTCAAATATAAAAAATTAATGTAGTATTGTTGTTGTTGAGACCCAGACCGTCGGACCTACCAGAAAGGTGTAAGGTAACTGTATGGACGGCCGGGAAGTGCCACCCAATTTAGACCGGTACCCAGTGGGGGGAGGCATCCACAGGGACCGTACCCTCCTTCCCCTACCACCAACCTCTCGGAAGGACTTACGGACCCACATGTTTAACGTGATCGTACTCCGCATGAACACGGCGGCATTTGTGGCAGCGTGCAAATCTAGCGCGCAAACCACGGGGATACCGCACCCGAGATGGCCAACAGCACGCGGCGTTCCGAGGTGGTCACCCACCAAGTACTAACCGCGCCCGATGCTGCTTGACTTCGGTGATCTAACGAGAACCGGTGTTTTCAGCACGGTACGGCCGTTGGCCCTAATGTAGTATTGTGACAAGTTTTAAAATATTAACAAGACATGTATTGCATTTTAGACTTGTTTAAATAAAATTGCATTGAAGTTGGAAAGTGTTTCATTATCAATGCTTTAAGCATGATTAATCTTTCTTATTTATAATGTTTAATTTATAATGTTTTATTTACAATGTTCTCTTTCACAAGCTTGTCTTATAGTCACTATTGATATCAAATAATCACTTCAGACCATCTTATTTTTATTTTTGCTATACAGAACATTTCAATAAATGATCAATCTCTGGTATATATAATACAAGTAAATTATAATTCTCCAATTATATATATATATATATATATATATGCATGTATGCATGTATGTATGTATGTATATATATATACGTTTATATATATATATACATATATATATATATATATATATATATATATATATATGTACATGCAGGGTGTATATAAACTGATGGTAAGAAGAAAGCGCTCGCCGGTTGCTTTCCGACCCCACATTGTATTGTGAAAGTTATTTGTTTTGGTGAGTTCTATAACCCCCTTACAATTATTTCTGGCCATCAGTTTCTATACACCCTGTATGTATATATATATATATATATATATATATATATATATATATATATATATATATATAAATAAGATAAAATTAAAATTAAAATTATAATAGTTATACTAATTTAAAACATGATCAGTGTCATACCCTGGTTCAAAAACAAAACGGAGGAAAATTAATTAAATATGATATGATAGGAAATATCAGACAAAAGGAAAACAATGCTACCATAAAAGACAAAATGATCTTAATTTTACATATGAATAATACACATGAATTTATCAACATTCAAGAGCGAAGCATACTAATCAAGTTCAAACAACAAAGGATTATCAAAATCTGGAGGCTCAAAATATTAAAATGACAAAATAAGAGAAAAGATACAATCCGAAAATCTGAAATAGGATAGAAGCTCTGTGAATCCAGCTTATCAAGGATCTTTGCATCCACAGAGGTTCCAAATGTGTTTCGCTCAACGATACAGCCACATGGCCGAAATAACGTCAAAAGATCCGACACATTTCCAGACTATAACATAAACGAAAATAACAAAAAATAAGCAAAAGGAAATTGGATGGAATATAATGAAAGTGCATTAAGCAAACATATAAGCAATCTAACCAACAATCCACAATGATTCGGATAGAATTAAAGTCATACCTTTCTTCACCATTATACAAGACACATTTTCGTTGCACTAAACAATGTATTAGGAAAGAGTACAAGAGAGCGCCATCTGATGTGAATTACAGGAAATACTTCTGCATGTTTAACCAAAGGACTATACAAATTTATAAGTTTCAAACCCAAAAATTAGAGATATAAAGATAAAAAAAAAAAAAAAAAAAAAATTTTAAATAATAAAATAAAAAAATAAAAATAAATAAATAAATAAATAAATAAATAAAAAAAAATAAAAAATAAAAAAAATTCGCAATAAACTCAGTAATAATTAATAATTAACAATTATATAATATGTATCCAAAACTTATTACTAAGACAATAAAATCTCAAAGAATATTTTAATGTTCAAAGTATACAATAGCAATTTCAAATTAGACTAAAACAATAAATAATGTATTATAAATAGTATTCAAAATTTCTAAAGTGATATTTAACAAAATTAACTGGATATGATTCAGTCTTACAGTGTCGAAATAAATCTGCAAGATGGTTACTGTATTGTGTATTTTCACATAACCTAAAAATCCTATGAAATTGATTTATTAAAATATTTTTATATACCTGTTTACTCATACATGAGTTAAAATTGATTATCTTGTGAATTTTAAAAGGAAAACTTTTTCTTTTATCATAAATGTTTGACAAAAATGAATATTCATTATCAAGAGATAGAGTTAAATCTAAGAAATTAACGCTAGTCGAGAAGTTGCTTTCGTTAGGTAAAAGGGATAAATTTGGAGGATAAAAATCAAAATCTATATCATTAGATGAGGGAGCTATTTTAATGAGAATAACATCGTCAATATATCTGTAGAATGTATATGCAGAGTTTATAAAATTTGACTCGTCGAAGTGTAGATAAAGATTTGCGAGAGCTGAACTGGCAGAGCCACCCTGTGGAACACCCTTAATTTGCATATAAATTTTATTGCCTTGCATCAAGTAATTATTAAAAATTACACACTTGAAGGTGGTCCGGCCGACCAAATGGCTACTCATGTCCTTGTTGACGAGTCGGTCGGTCTGGGTCTTCAACACTTGAAGTTGGTGCACGAAAGAATGATCTATATCTAAATTTTGTCTATTATAGAAAGATTTAATAATATCCCAAGTTACTTTATATAGATCTTTTATGTCAATATTGTTGAAAAGGTCCTTAAAGTCATACGTTTTAAAACCCAAAATATTAATCGTATCCAACTTTTGAATTAATTGATAACTGTTATTAATAATATGAGAAGTTGAATTATCATTTATATTAGAGATGATTTTATTAAGAATAACCAAAAGAGATTTACTAGCGACAGTTGCATAAGATTTATGTCCTATAGTTACAGATCTAAAAGAGATAGGATTTTTATGAAATTTTGGGATCATGACAATATAAGGGAATCTTAGATTGTTG
>OX578149.1:54602982-54700482 GCA_951213105.1 Amaurobius ferox
ACTCGAGAAGTATTAGGGTTATTTTATATGTTTTAGGCAAGTGTATAGGCAACCCTTAAATGTGTCTATACAGAGCATCAAGGAAAGTCATGGACCAGGTCAGTGACTCGAGAAGTATTAGGGTTATTTTATATGTTTTAGGCAAGTGTATAGGCAACCCTTAAATGTGTCTATACAGAGCATCAAGGAAAGTCATGGACCAGGTCAGTGACTCGAGAAGTATTAGGGTTATTTTATATGTTTTAGGCAAGTGTATAGGCAACCCTTAAATGTGTCTATACAGAGCATCAAGGAAAGTCATGGACCAGGTCAGTGACTCGAGAAGTATTAGGGTTATTTTATATGTTTTAGGCAAGTGTATAGGCAACCTTTAAATGTGTCTATACAGAGCATCAAGGAAAGTCATGGACCAGGTCAGTGACTCGAGAAGTATTAGGGTTATTTTATATGTTTTAGGCAAGTGTATAGGCAACCCTTAAATGTGTCTATACAGAGCATCAAGGAAAGTCATGGACCAGGTCAGTGACTCGAGAAGTATTAGGGTTATTTTATATGTTTTAGGCAAGTGTATAGGCAACCCTTAAATGTGTCTATACAGAGCATCAAGGAAAGTCATGGACCAGGTCAGTGACTCGAGAAGTATTAGGGTTATTTTATATGTTTTAGGCAAGTGTATAGGCAACCCTTAAATGTGTCTATACAGAGCATCAAGGAAAGTCATGGACCAGGTCAGTGACTCGAGAAGTATTAGGGTTATTTTATATGTTTTAGGCAAGTGTATAGGCAACCTTTAAATGTGTCTATACAGAGCATCAAGGAAAGTCATGGACCAGGTCAGTGACTCGAGAAGTATTAGGGTTATTTTATATGTTTTAGGCAAGTGTATAGGCAACCCTTAAATGTGTCTATACAGAGCATCAAGGAAAGTCATGGACCAGGTCAGTGACTCGAGAAGTATTAGGGTTATTTTATATGTTTTAGGCAAGTGTATAGGCAACCTTTAAATGTGTCTATACAGAGCATCAAGGAAAGTCATGGACCAGGTCAGTGACTCGAGAAGTATTAGGGTTATTTTATATGTTTTAGGCAAGTGTATAGGCAACCCTTAAATGTGTCTATACAGAGCATCAAGGAAAGTCATGGACCAGGTCAGTGACTCGAGAAGTATTAGGGTTATTTTATATGTTTTAGGCAAGTGTAAAGGCAACCCTTAAATGTGTCTATACAGAGCATCAAGGAAAGTCATGGACCAGGTCAGTGACTCGAGAAGTATTAGGGTTATTTTATATGTTTTAGGCAAGTGTATAGGCAACCCTTAAATGTGTCTATACAGAGCATCAAGGAAAGTCATGGACCAGGTCAGTGACTCGAGAAGTATTAGGGTTATTTTATATGTTTTAGGCAAGTGTATAGGCAACCTTTAAATGTGTCTATACAGAGCATCAAGGAAAGTCATGGACCAGGTCAGTGACTCGAGAAGTATTAGGGTTATTTTATATGTTTTAGGCAAGTGTATAGGCAACCCTTAAATGTGTCTATACAGAGCATCAAGGAAAGTCATGGACCAGGTCAGTGACTCGAGAAGTATTAGGGTTATTTTATATGTTTTAGGCAAGTGTAAAGGCAACCCTTAAATGTGTCTATACAGAGCATCAAGGAAAGTCATGGACCAGGTCAGTGACTCGAGAAGTATTAGGGTTATTTTATATGTTTTAGGCAAGTGTATAGGCAACCCTTAAATGTGTCTATACAGAGCATCAAGGAAAGTCATGGACCAGGTCAGTGACTCGAGAAGTATTAGGGTTATTTTATATGTTTTAGGCAAGTGTATAGGCAACCCTTAAATGTGTCTATACAGAGCATCAAGGAAAGTCATGGACCAGGTCAGTGACTCGAGAAGTATTAGGGTTATTTTATATGTTTTAGGCAAGTGTATAGGAAACCCTTAAATGTGTCTATACAGAGCATCAAGGAAAGTCATGGACCAGGTCAGTGACGCGAGAAGTATTAGGGTTATTTTATATGTTTTAGGCAAGTGTATAGGCAACCCTTAAATGTGTCTATACAGAGCATCAAGGAAAGTCATGGACCAGGTCAGTGACGCGAGAAGTATTAGGGTTATTTTATATGTTTTAGGCAAGTGTATAGGCAACCCTTAAATGTGTCTATACAGAGCATCAAGGAAAGTCATGGACCAGGTCAGTGACTCGAGAAGTATTAGGGTTATTTTATATGTTTTAGGCAAGTGTATAGGCAACCCTTAAATGTGTCTATACAGAGCATCAAGGAAAGTCATGGACCAGGTCAGTGACTCGAGAAGTATTAGGGTTATTTTATATGTTTTAGGCAAGTGCATAGGCAACCCTTAAATGTGTCTATACAGAGCATCAAGGAAAGTCATGGACCAGGTCAGTGACTCGAGAAGTATTAGGGTTATTTTATATGTTTTAGGCAAGTGTATAGGCAACCCTTAAATGTGTCTATACAGAGCATCAAGGAAAGTCATGGACCAGGTCAGTGACTCGAGAAGTATTAGGGTTATTTTATATGTTTTAGGCAAGTGTATAGGCAACCCTTAAATGTGTCTATACAGAGCATCAAAGAAAGTCATGGACCAGGTCAGTGACTCGAGAAGTATTAGGGTTATTTTATATGTTTTAGGCAAGTGTATAGGCAACCCTTAAATGTGTCTATACAGAGCATCAAGGAAAGTCATGGACCAGGTCAGTGACTCGAGAAGTATTAGGGTTATTTTATATGTTTTAGGCAAGTGCATAGGCAACCCTTAAATGTGTCTATACAGAGCATCAAGGAAAGTCATGGACCAGGTCAGTGACTCGAGAAGTATTAGGGTTATTTTATATGTTTTAGGCAAGTGTATAGGCAACCCTTAAATGTGTCTATACAGAGCATTAAGGAAAGTCATGGACCAGGTCAGTGACTCGAGAAGTATTAGGGTTATTTTATATGCTTTAGGCAAGTGTATAGGCAACCCTTAAATGTGTCTATACAGAGCATCAAGGAAAGTCATGGACCAGGTCAGTGACTCGAGAAGTATTAGGGTTATTTTATATGTTTTAGGCAAGTGTATAGGCAACCTTTAAATGTGTCTATACAGAGCATCAAGGAAAGTCATGGACCAGGTCAGTGACGCGAGAAGTATTAGTGTTATTTTATATGTTTTAGGCAAGTGTATAGGCAACCCTTAAATGTGTCTATACAGAGCATCAAGGAAAGTCATGGACCAGGTCAGTGACGCGAGAAGTATTAGGGTTATTATATATGTTTTAGGCAAGTGTATAGGCAACCCTTAAATGTGTCTATACAGAGCATCAAGGAAAGTCATGGACCAGGTCAGTGACTCGAGAAGTATTAGGGTTATATTATATGTTTTAGGCAAGTGTATAGGCAACCCTTAAATGTGTCTATACAGAGCATCAAGGAAAGTCATGGACCAGGTCAGTGACTCGAGAAGTATTAGGGTTATTTTATATGTTTTAGGCAAGTGTATAGGCAACCCTTAAATGTGTCTATACAGAGCATCAAGGAAAGTCATGGACCAGGTCAGTGACTCGAGAAGTATTAGGGTTATTTTATATGTTTTAGGCAAGTGCATAGGCAACCCTTAAATGTGTCTATACAGAGCATCAAGGAAAGTCATGGACCAGGTCAGTGACTCGAGAAGTATTAGGGTTATTTTATATGTTTTAGGCAAGTGTATAGGCAACCTTTAAATGTGTCTATACAGAGCATCAAGGAAAGTCATGGACCAGGTCAGTGACTCGAGAAGTATTAGGGTTATTTTATATGTTTTAGGCAAGTGTATAGGCAACCCTTAAATGTGTCTATACAGAGCATCAAGGAAAGTCATGGACCAGGTCAGTGACTCGAGAAGTATTAGGGTTATTTTATATGTTTTAGGCAAGTGTATAGACAACCCTTAAATGTGTCTATACAGAGCATCAAGGAAAGTCATGGACCAGGTCAGTGACTTGAGAAGTATTAGGGTTATTTTATATGTTTTAGGCAAGTGTATAGGCAACCCTTAAATGTGTCTATACAGAGCATCAAGGAAAGTCATGGACCAGGTCAGTGACTCGAGAAGTATTAGGGTTATTTTATATGTTTTAGGCAAGTGTATAGGCAACCTTTAAATGTGTCTATACAGAGCATCAAGGAAAGTCATGGACCAGGTCAGTGACTCGAGAAGTATTAGGGTTATTTTATATGTTTTAGGCAAGTGTATAGGCAACCCTTAAATGTGTCTATACAGAGCATCAAGGAAAGTCATGGACCAGGTCAGTGACTCGAGAAGTATTAGGGTTATTTTATATGTTTTAGGCAAGTGTATAGGCAACCCTTAAATGTGTCTATACAGAGCATCAAGGAAAGTCATGGACCAGGTCAGTGACTCGAGAAGTATTAGGGTTATTTTATATGTTTTAGGCAAGTGTATAGGCAACCTTTAAATGTGTCTATACAGAGCATCAAGGAAAGTCATGGACCAGGTCAGTGACTCGAGAAGTATTAGGGTTATTTTATATGTTTTAGGCAAGTGTATAGGCAACCTTTAAATGTGTCTATACAGAGCATCAAGGAAAGTCATGGACCAGGTCAGTGACTCGAGAAGTATTAGGGTTATTTTATATGTTTTAGGCAAGTGTATAGGCAACCCTTAAATGTGTCTATACAGAGCATCAAGGAAAGTCATGGACCAGGTCAGTGACTCGAGAAGTATTAGGGTTATTTTATATGTTTTAGGCAAGTGTATAGGCAACCCTTAAATGTGTCTATACAGAGCATCAAGGAAAGTCATGGACCAGGTCAGTGACTCGAGAAGTATTAGGGTTATTTTATATGTTTTAGGCAAGTGTATAGGCAACCTTTAAATGTGTCTATACAGAGCATCAAGGAAAGTCATGGACCAGGTCAGTGACTCGAGAAGTATTAGGGTTATTTTATATGTTTTAGGCAAGTGTATAGGCAACCCTTAAATGTGTCTATACAGAGCATCAAGGAAAGTCATGGACCAGGTCAGTGACTCGAGAAGTATTAGGGTTATTTTATATGTTTTAGGCAAGTGTATAGGCAACCCTTAAATGTGTCTATACAGAGCATCAAGGAAAGTCATGGACCAGGTCAGTGACTCGAGAAGTATTAGGGTTATTTTATATGTTTTAGGCAAGTGTATAGGCAACCTTTAAATGTGTCTATACAGAGCATCAAGGAAAGTCATGGACCAGGTCAGTGACTCGAGAAGTATTAGGGTTATTTTATATGTTTTAGGCAAGTGTATAGGCAACCCTTAAATGTGTCTATACAGAGCATCAAGGAAAGTTATGGACCAGGTCAGTGACTCGAGAAGTATTAGGGTTATTTTATATGTTTTAGGCAAGTGTATAGGCAACCCTTAAATGTGTCTATACAGAGCATCAAGGAAAGTCATGGACCAGGTCAGTGACTCGAGAAGTATTAGGGTTATTTTATATGTTTTAGGCAAGTGTATAGGCAACCCTTAAATGTGTCTATACAGAGCATCAAGGAAAGTCATGGACCAGGTCAGTGACTCGAGAAGTATTAGGGTTATTTTATATGTTTTAGGCAAGTGTATAGACAACCCTTAAATGTGTCTATACAGAGCATCAAGGAAAGTCATGGACCAGGTCAGTGACTTGAGAAGTATTAGGGTTATTTTATATGTTTTAGGCAAGTGTATAGGCAACCCTTAAATGTGTCTATACAGAGCATCAAGGAAAGTCATGGACCAGGTCAGTGACTCGAGAAGTATTAGGGTTATTTTATATGTTTTAGGCAAGTGTATAGGCAACCTTTAAATGTGTCTATACAGAGCATCAAGGAAAGTCATGGACCAGGTCAGTGACTCGAGAAGTATTAGGGTTATTTTATATGTTTTAGGCAAGTGTATAGGCAACCTTTAAATGTGTCTATACAGAGCATCAAGGAAAGTCATGGACCAGGTCAGTGACTCGAGAAGTATTAGGGTTATTTTATATGTTTTAGGCAAGTGTATAGGCAACCCTTAAATGTGTCTATACAGAGCATCAAGGAAAGTCATGGACCAGGTCAGTGACTCGAGAAGTATTAGGGTTATTTTGTATGTTTTAGGCAAGTGTATAGGCAACCCTTAAATGTGTCTATACAGAGCATCAAGGAAAGTCATGGACCAGGTCAGTGACTCGAGAAGTATTAGGGTTATTTTATATGTTTTAGGCAAGTGTATAGGCAACCTTTAAATGTGTCTATACAGAGCATCAAGGAAAGTCATGGACCAGGTCAGTGACTCGAGAAGTATTAGGGTTATTTTATATGTTTTAGGCAAGTGTATAGGCAACCCTTAAATGTGTCTATACAGAGCATCAAGGAAAGTCATGGACCAGGTCAGTGACTCGAGAAGTATTAGGGTTATTTTATATGTTTTAGGCATGTGTATAGGCAACCTTTAAATGTGTCTATACAGAGCATCAAGGAAAGTCATGGACCAGGTCAGTGACTCGAGAAGTATTAGGGTTATTTTATATGTTTTAGGCAAGTGTATAGGCAACCCTTAAATGTGTCTATACAGAGCATCAAGGAAAGTCATGGACCAGGTCAGTGACTCGAGAAGTATTAGGGTTATTTTATATGTTTTAGGCAAGTGTATAGGCAACCCTTAAATGTGTCTATACAGAGCATCAAGGAAAGTCATGGACCAGGTCAGTGACTCGAGAAGTATTAGGGTTATTTTATATGTTTTAGGCAAGTGTATAGGCAACCCTTAAATGTGTCTATACAGAGCATCAAGGAAAGTCATGGACCAGGTCAGTGACTCGAGAAGTATTAGGGTTATTTTATATGTTTTAGGCAAGTGTATAGGCAACCCTTAAATGTGTCTATACAGAGCATCAAGGAAAGTCATGGACCAGGTCAGTGACTCGAGAAGTATTAGGGTTATTTTATATGTTTTAGGCAAGTGTATAGGCAACCCTTAAATGTGTCTATACAGAGCATCAAGGAAAGTCATGGACCAGGTCAGTGACTCGAGAAGTATTAGGGTTATTTTATATGTTTTAGGCAAGTGTATAGGCAACCTTTAAATGTGTCTATACAGAGCATCAAGGAAAGTCATGGACCAGGTCAGTGACTCGAGAAGTATTAGGGTTATTTTATATGTTTTAGGCAAGTGTATAGGCAACCCTTAAATGTGTCTATACAGAGCATCAAGGAAAGTTATGGACCAGGTCAGTGACTCGAGAAGTATTAGGGTTATTTTATATGTTTTAGGCAAGTGTATAGGCAACCCTTAAATGTGTCTATACAGAGCATCAAGGAAAGTCATGGACCAGGTCAGTGACTCGAGAAGTATTAGGGTTATTTTATATGTTTTAGGCAAGTGTATAGGCAACCCTTAAATGTGTCTATACAGAGCATCAAGGAAAGTCATGGACCAGGTCAGTGACTCGAGAAGTATTAGGGTTATTTTATATGTTTTAGGCAAGTGTATAGGCAACCCTTAAATGTGTCTATACAGAGCATCAAGGAAAGTTATGGACCAGGTCAGTGACTCGAGAAGTATTAGGGTTATTTTATATGTTTTAGGCAAGTGTATAGGCAACCCTTAAATGTGTCTATACAGAGCATCAAGGAAAGTCATGGACCAGGTCAGTGACTCGAGAAGTATTAGGGTTATTTTATATGTTTTAGGCAAGTGTATAGGCAACCCTTAAATGTGTCTATACAGAGCATCAAGGAAAGTTATGGACCAGGACAGTGACTCGAGAAGTATTAGGGTTATTTTATATGTTTTAGGCAAGTGTATAGGCAACCCTTAAATGTGTCTATACAGAGCATCAAGGAAAGTCATGGACCAGGTCAGTGACTCGAGAAGTATTAGGGTTATTTTATATGTTTTAGGCAAGTGTATAGGCAACCCTTAAATGTGTCTATACAGAGCATCAAGGAAAGTTATGGACCAGGTCAGTGACTCGAGAAGTATTAGGTTATTTTATATGTTTTAGGCAAGTGTATAGGCAACCCTTAAATGTGTCTATACAGAGCATCAAGGAAAGTCATGGACCAGGTCAGTGACTCGAGAAGTATTAGGGTTATTTTATATGTTTTAGGCAAGTGTATAGGCAACCCTTAAATGTGTCTATACAGAGCATCAAGGAAAGTTATGGACCAGGTCAGTGACTCGAGAAGTATTAGGGTTATTTTATATGTTTTAGGCAAGTGTATAGGCAACCCTTAAATGTGTATATAAAGAGCATCAAGGAAAGTTATGGACCAGGTCAATGACTCGAGAAGTATTAGGGTTATTTTATGTGTTTTAAGCAGGTGTATAGGCAAGTTTTAAATGTAGCTATACAGGACGTCAAGGATAGTCATGGTCCAGGTCAGTAACTGGAGGAATTTTAGGGTTATTTTATGTGTTTTAGGCAGGTGTATAGGAAATGGGAAACTCTTAATAGCGCTTGACACCCAATTTTAATGAGGTACGGGGAGCTATCTCGCTTTCCATTAAAGATAAGAAAACAAGTCAATAACGACGTTGTAGAGTTTGCATTAGACAAAAATGCAAAATTTGTATTAGACATATTTGTCCCTCCCTCCTCCCACTACGGATGGAAAATAACTCTCTAAATAACCATTATAAAAAAACAATTTTATTAAATTTAAATTAATCTGAAAAATGTAAATGTAGATACATTGGAAAATATGCGAAGACATCTTATTAAGCATGTGCGAATATGCATTGTTGCTGAAGGTGAATATTTTATATTTTGTGTATAATGAAGTCAATTTTGTACTACGGCATTGTTAAATGTTCGATTCTTTTCTTGGGGATGGGGGTGGAAGAGGTAGATGGTATACACTTCTTTTCAGGGTTCTTTTCTATGTTTTGCGGGGTACAAAACTGTTTTGTACTAATTTTGTTTCGTTCTCCAACTTTGTAATCGACTTTTTCGTCCTACCTCTAACAGACAAAAACGAGATAGCTTCGTATCAATAGCTTTGCCAGAAAACAAATTTGGGAGGGGTTTTGGAAACCGAATATTATGCTTCCCATTTCTCCAAATATCATTTCTTCGAATTTCAATGGATTCCGATGGGTTCTGAGAAAGGTTAGGACTCCTCAATCCCCCCCTTGGCAATGGGACTGCCCCGTACTCCGCTGAAATAAGGGATCAGCCCTCCTAAAATTGCTTCATTCTGTAGCTCTATACGAATTTCCTATACACCTACAAAAAATGTACGACAACTCTAATACTTCTAGAGTTATTGACTCGGTACGTAACTTTCTTTGGCATCTTGTATGCTATCTTTCTGGATTTTTCTAATAAAAAAAATTTGATAGTGTTTCAGCAAGTTTACACTATCAAAATCGTACAACTATGCTATCTAAAAATAACTACTTTGAAATATAAAGATACATAACCTTTTGCTTACGAGTGGCGGATAGCTTCAATCCGAAACGAAGACCCTCTTAAAAAGACAGGTATTTGACATACCCTATCTCAAACAGTTCGATCCCCCTTTGCAGATATTGGCGTCCTTGACACTGTCTCACCCGTAAGCAAAAGGTTAAATAAATGTACCATTAATTAAATGGAAAGATGAAAGTTATTAAGGCCCTCAGCAAGTCTGTAACGAAAGATCTATGTGCACGTTAGATCTATCTATAGTAAAGTGGCCATAACCGATCGAATATAAATAATTGCTCGACTACTAGTGGAGAATTTGAAAAGTCAGAATAAAGAACTTATTTTATCATTCCTGGATAGAACAGCCATTAACCATTAACCTATTATGCCAAATAAATGCTTTTTGTAACATTTTTATGGTTGATTCCTTCAGATTAGACACTTCTCTACAACTTTCGTCTATCTCGCTTTGTTGCCGTCTTCCTCATCCTAACATTTTAAATATTCCGCTAGCGGCGCTGCAATCACTTTTATTCAATCGGAAATTGTCAGCTTATTGTAGACAGATCTAACGTGTACACTCATGAACCTTTCTTTGCAAAGTCTTGCGTGCTTAAGGAATTTTCTAGGGATCTTGTATATTTACAAACATTGGTTAACATCCTCCACCCCCATCTCCAAAAATCCAAAATGGATAAAATGAAGTTTGAAGGTCAGTGGAATTATTATTTAAATGCCCAATTATTATATTTTACAACGCAATAAGTTTCAAGGCTGTGCATTTTCATCCCTTACGCTCTTGGGTGGCACTTCCCGACCGTCCAAACTGTTACCTTACACCTTTCTGGTAGGTCGGACGGTCTGGGTTTCAACAACAACCCCTTACGCTCTCTGGCAGTCCAAATAGTTGCTCAAGTCTTCGGATGAGTCGAACGGTCTGGGTCTTCAACCCCTTACTCCCTCTTTGAGCATTCCCATAGACATAGAAAGATAGACATAATACAGGACATTTCAAAAAGCTTGCACGATTAATTATTTCTTGAACAATTGATCATAGATCCATGATTCCAATTTAAGAAATGCTTTAATTAAGATAGGCTATCCTCGTTAGCAAATTTTGATCATGTGACAGATTTTAGTTAACAACCGAATCACAAAGAAAATGTTTTGCGTCCACACCTAACAGGAAAAGACTTAGAGACCGACCGAAGTTGAGATAGATCGATTATGTGGACAAGGACTTTTGAGGTGTTAAATATCAAGAATTGGAGAAGCATTGCCCTAAAGGCCCTATCACACTCAAAAACTTTTGGAACAACCAACTATTTCGGACAACTTTTCCCCCAATTTTTCGGCAAAAAAGTTGGCGATAGGGTTATTGACAGTTTGAAGAAGTTGTGCTAAATGACAAAACTACGGCGGTATGTTTATCGCCTTTTGGCGACAACTATACATTTATACATGTACTTTTCGGCAGGCAGCGCGTTCTCGCTTCGACTTCGGCAGTAAAACAAGACTTTTACTTAGTACTTCGTTTTGTAACCTTTATTACTTTTTAATTATAACTAAATTGCTATCAGCTGCAGGGAAAAATCAAATATGCCTTGGCATAATTACGCTAGGATTATTCCTGCTTAAGAAGAAGAAACAAAGTAAACCGAGAAGGATGTGGACAAAATCTATTGTAAATTTTTGATTTGCTCTTTTTTATATGGATTACTTCAGATATCAGAAGCTTAAACAGTTGAATGAACATTAAAAAATATTTGGATTTGTCACACATCCGTATAAAACGCAAATAAATATTTGGTGAAAAATATTGACTCTATTTTAAGATACAAAATTAGTTTAAAAAGCGATATTGCCGATATTGACTGAAATGAAACAAAGAAAAAGAAAACGTAAAAAGTATTTAAATTCAAGAATGCCGTTATTAAAATATTATGTCTTCAACAAATTTAAGTTCATTACCATTTTATACTTGATTTCAAAGGTTTTCAAAGACGTATCTATTTTAAATATCCGAAGATGTTCTTTGCTCGTTTGTAAAGTTTAAAATATTTCTCATTAAAGTAAACTTTTAAAAATTATTTTATCTACATTTATATTTATTTAGTAATTATATTTTAAAATAGATTTAAATGTACATTCCATCTATAGCTGGTATAAAGTATACTTCAAGATGTTTTTCAAAGTAACTTCGAAATAAATTTTTATAAGCATTCAAATTTAAAAGAGTTAACTTTTCATATTTATATACAAACTTATTTTTTTTATGAAAAGTAAATGATTTTCAAATGTATTGTAAATTTCTAATTGTCTATGTGCGTTTAAAATAATAAAAAAAGTCTTCAAATGTTAGCATTAAATTATTAAAATTTCAAAGTAGTTTGATTTTTGTTTTTATTCTAATCTAAAATGTTCAAAATTACATGTCGAAAGACAACTACTACTCGTATAAGGATGTTCGATGATTTCTGTCTAATTTTACATGCACATTTTATATTTGCTAATTTTACAAGCACTTTTTTACTTAAGAATATATTCCATCTATACCTGGTATAAAGTATACTTCAAGAAATTTTTCAAAGTAACTTCGAAATAAATTTTTATAAGCATTCAAATTTAAAAATAATTTACTGATATAAGATTATTTTGTATATAGAACGTAAAATAATTTAAAACAAAAAAATTCTGCAGATTATTAAAGGAAAACTGTATTTGAATATTTTAGCAACAGATGGCAGCACTTGTAAAATTTAAAATTCACTTGGATTCGAACCAGAGCCCAGTCGTTTGCTGATCTGATTCTCTACCACCCAAGCCAAAACTTCACATTCAGAAAACTGATGAAATATGTATATATCGCCAAAGCAAACTCGCGTACGCTCTTGATTAAATTCACAGAAAGGCTGATTTTCTGAAACGCATCTATACTGTAAACTAGCAAGCCACTGGCAAATATAAATTTTAATCAGAAGAGACCAAAGAGATTATATTAGTAATAATATCTTAATATTTATTATATAATATTTCATGTATATAAAATCGCTTTGGAAGAGATGGTTCGTAAAGATGATATTTTCTCGTACGCATGGTTCTTCAAATTCTTTTTTAAATACAGTGGATCTTTTAGATTCCACAAAAATGATTTTTCACGTATTGATTCAATTAACTCCATTTCCATCTCGCCTCGCATGACTACTTTTTTTTGACTTCGAGACGACTTCCATTGACATCCACCTTTATGACACAGAAATATTATAAATACTTAACAAAATTCTAAATCTAAACTAAAATAATACTTCGCGCTGCCTGGTTATTATATCAATATAATCTATCTGTTATTATATTCTATCTGTTCGCGCTCCACAGATTCAAACTTGCGCGAGGATTTCACGCCAAACCAGAATGTAGTAGAATCTGCGCCAACCTTTCTACACACGTGATTCCTTCGCTACTCATCTGTGATTGGCTGGTTGGTAAAAAATTGTCCCAAATGAACAACTTTTTCTATACCTGTCAGATAAAGTTGTCCCAATTTTTTGACCTCATTTCACCCGAGTTTTCCCCCAACTCGGCGTAAAAATTGTTCGAAAAGTTGGTTGTCCGAAAAATTGCCGGAAAAGTTGTTGAATGTGATAGGGGCTTTAGACGACCGCTTGCAAGGATCTCCTGAGGAAGGCCGAAACCCGCAGTGGAATGTCGAGCCATTGATGATGATGAGAATGACATATTTTATTAAAATTGTACGAAATATAACTTTTTATACGGATCCTCATAGAAAAAGTTTTCAATTGAATTTTTTCCACAGCCCAATTGTCGAACAAAAAATGGTCCCTTGTCATATGATCAAAATTTCTCGAGATGTCATTAATTAAAGTTTTTTACGGATTGTTGGGGACTGTATAAAACATTGTTAAAGATACTCATGCAAGTTTTTGAATGGATGTTCTATTTAACGAAATTAAATTTCTATTCAAACCCTGAAACCTGTTTTCGCCATTTCTTTGATCGTGTCAAAATGGTCATATAACAAGATATTGAAATGAACGTGGAATAATTTGATAAGTTGAACTGAGTTCCCGGGTGATTTTTTTGAGTTCCCTCATAAAAAGTTAAATTTTGTACATTTTTTTAATAAAACGAGTCACGTGGATCAAAGTATCGCGGTCCGAAACTCTTAGTACAGCATTTCTTACATTGGAACCACAGATCTACAACCCCACTGTTCAAGAGATATTTAGTCGTGTGCAATCTTTGTAAAACACTATGTATACGTACGTTTATGGGAAAGCCACTGCACCACTCAAAGTACACACTTCTTCCGAGTCTAGGAAAATAGGATCCCGTGTTTTAGAAAACCCCAACTTGTGAAATTATTTTTCTTCGAAGACGTCAACAAATCCTGGGATTTCTGGCCTCGATTGTTACTGAGGGGATATCGGTATGTAGCTGTCTGTCTCAGCGCGGGTCACCTTTGCGGCACATTGAGAAATCGCATCCGGCGATGCCGAGGGATTGCCCAACACCAGGTGAGTGGATACCTTCCGAATATACACGAGTTGTGGGAGGATTTACGATCCACGATCGGCCCGGCCGCGGAACCGTTTGTCCGCGAAGGCCGACGACAATGTACGGGCAGGTTCTGTCCTCCTTTTCAGCCTCCGGTGCCTTGAGCTTATTATTATTCTTTTTTTTTTTTGTTTGTGTGCTGTGCTCGCGAATGTCTTCGCAGCCGAGGTGGACATTTGCATGTGGAGAACGGGCAGAACTGTGCACGAGATGCCAACATTAGGAAAGCTTAATTTGCATGACAGTCAAGGACGGTTCAAGAAAAGAATGCTGTCTTCTTGGATTCTTACATATCCGCTGCGGCTGATGTTATTTTGATTGAATTAACTACGATAGAGGGGATAAAAAGCTGTAAAGTTGAAACATTCTAAAATATGCCCCATAATAATTATATGGGGTGACTAGGACCTGTAATCAGTCAAATTATTCTAAACTGGACTTTTACCGGTCCAGGTTTCTGTATCATACTAGTAAAACTGACTAAGGGATGGATAACCACAGTCCATATTGTACTTGAGACAGATTTATAAGTGTAATTTTAAAAATCTAAAATTTGATAATTTTATTAGAGAAATATATAATTCGCGGAATTTTTTGTTCTAACATTCTTTCAGCTATAACTCGAGAACGGCTATATACGCAGTATTTATATTTTATTCCATTATGCACAGGAAAAATAATCCTAAATTTTCTTGATTAACTTTATGGCTGTGCAATTAACCGTTTGTGAAATATTTTAAACTGTAGTTACGGCAGCCGATACATTTTTAACACTTTACCATAAAGTTGAAAAGTGTTTATGACTTTGTTAACACTTTACAATAAAGTTGAAAAGTGTTTATGACTTTGTTCATTCATTCTGTCTGTCTGTCTGTCTGTCTGTCTGTCTGTCTGTCTGTCTGTCTGTCTGTCCGTTAGCACGATAACTGCCGTAAAAATGAGTTTATCAAAATGAAATTTTAGTATGTTGTTCAGACGGTCTGTAGGACCTATGGGAATATAAATAAATAATATCACCCAATTAGTTTTTTATTGAACCCGGGTTGAAAAAATGAAATACATTGAACCCTATGGGACCTAATTTTTCAAACATTTTTTAAGTAAATTTAAAATTCACGAATTGCTTCGAAATTTTTAGGAAATATTCACATTATCCCATAGAATATATAAAAAAAAAATTCAGTAAAATATGTTAAGTAGTTTTTTAATTAAAAAAATTATTTAATATAGGGAAAAAACAAATTCAATTAAATTCTGACTTTGGGATATCTTCCAGAAAGAAAAGAGAGAGATATTATATAATAAATATCTCTCCATTTGTTAAAACGTTTTGCATATGGGAGTGGCTTCATATTTTAAAATAATTTGGTAGATAACAATTTTTCATTTTTTTTAAATTTTATATAACTCTTCATGATAAATTTAATTGATGGCATTTTAAATGCACTTTCCTACGTCCTAGAGAGTTAAAATTTGGTACACAGCTTAAATTTGTAGAACATTTTATTCTACAGCAATTTGTGGATCTTTAAATATAGATCATACATTTTTTTCGAAATGACCCGCAATTAATCCCCGTTCACTTTTATAAATCATTGTTGTAATATTGTTAAAAATTCTGATGTGGACAGCACATGTCTTTCCCTGCAGACTCATATTCGTTCTCTTTATTTATTCAATGATAATTTGAGTTTATCTGCACAACATAAGTATTTTAAATGACATTGAATTTACACGTTAAACTTAAATTTGGTTCTCATTTGATAGCTGGGCTTATTGTCAAAGGTGACGTAGCGAAAACGCGAAAAAACTAGAATATCTCAAGAACGGCTAGTCCTAGAGTATTGGGGTTAGTCTTATTCTTTTTGTTGTCAAAAATCACATATAAAATAGGAATTTAATTGATATAATTGAGCACACGTAGTCTTTTATTTTTATATATAACGATTTTTGCTGGCCATTTCGCAAAAATAGCCCGTTCCTTTTTCCCGAATCGTAGTAGAATAACCTACAAATGATTTATATACAAAATTTTGTTAAATTTGGTATATAAATCACTTGTAGGTTATTGAAATATTATACTCCAAATTTTGTTAAATTTAGTTCATTAGTTTTTAGCTAGAGTGGATAAAGGCAATTTCTGCGGCCATTTCGCAAAGAAGGCAGATTCTTTTATTACGAATCGTACTATAATCTAATGAACATCAGGATTTCCCACAAAAAACATACCTACCAAATTGTATGAAATTCGGTCCATTAGTTTTTCAATTAGAGTGGATGTAATATCCACACAGACACACAGAAACATACACAGATACACCCTTACACGCACAGACGTCTTCCTAAAAGTAGTTTTTTCGTGTTCTAGAAGTCCCAAAACGTGTAGATACTTTGAAAATTCGAGTTCCGATCTTCGGCACGATTCCAATACTTTGAGTACATACACATACACATATATATTATCTGTGTATTATCTGTGTATCTAAATTTCGTGCCTATGCAATTACAATAGTTGTGATTTTAAATGATCCCTAAACTTTTATTATTTCTTCAAGGAAGCCTAATTTTAACATATGCAGAATGCAAATATCTCAAGCGATTGTAAGATGAATTACATAAGAATTGCTGAATTTTTTTCACACAAAATTATTTAGCTCTGGAGTCTGGAATACAAGTTATATGAATGAAATATTCATTGATTTTGCATAAAGAATCAGATGATTTATATTTCGATACAGTTTTAAATATTTAAGTATAATAAATTACTGTAGTACTGTGATAATGTAAAAGATATTACCACTGAATGAATCACATTTTAGAAATTTTTAAATGAAATTACATTTCAGTTGGAAAGTGTTTCATAATCAATGCTTATGCATGATTGATCTTTCTTGTTTTAATTTTATTTTATCAGTTAATTTATTGATAGTTTTTTATTCCATTGCGGTGGCTAGGGAAATCGAGTGAAGTTTCAAATACCGAAATCGTTCGTGTTTAAATTTGAAACGGTTTATGATATTCAAACCTTTTATTAAGTGTGTAGGTGACACTTAATAGTGTGTAGGCCATTTAGAGAGCAATAGCCATTTCGCTGGTTTGAAGCGTAGGTCGAAATAGTTAGTTTTATTACACATCAGAGTGATAAATTAGATACACAAATCTCGCCCTTCAATGCCCCGCCCTGAGTCAGCACAGTGGGCGGGGCATGTATGTCCTATATATAAAAACACCCAATGATCGCATTGGATATTTTTATACATGGGACATGCATGAGATGGTGTAAAGAAACCAAATGATGTTTTAAAAATTTAAAAACCAGAATCGGAATAAAAATAATTAGAATTTCAGTTTTCACATTTGCAGAGTTCATGGTTCATCTTCTTAGTTGGTGAAATTACTATATGTGGTATCGAACTCGGAAGTTTCATCAGAGCTGTGCGTATTTACGGTTTTCCTACATTACAGACGTAGATGTTGTCAGTTTCTCACGAAATGTTCTTCCACAGATGTGCAGTGGGACTCACCCATCACTTTGTGGTCAGGATTGAGTAGCAGGGTATGTTCAACAGTGATATCTCTCTCTTAGATGGAACTGAGTCTACAGTTTATTGTCAGATGGAAATGCAAATGCGTAAGATATAGAGTTAAATAGAAAGTTGGATTTTCATTAGCTGGCTACAGGAGGGGAAATTTTGGGGCTGAAAATGTATTCATTGCTCGTAGGAAAATCCTTAAGCACCCCAAAAATGTGTAAGGAAATGTTCATGAATGTATACTTTAGGTTTATATATATTAAAGTGATCATTCCCGATCAAATAAAATAAATTGCAATGCTCCTAGCGGAGAATTTAAAAAGTGAAGATAAAAACTCAGCACCAAAGCGAAATAGACATAGAAAGCCAATTAAAAAAGTTGTGGAGCATTGAGCGGATATTGACACCAGGAACGAATGGAACGCAAGGAAGCCAATGAATATTTGTTAAAAAGTGATATCACCAGGGCTTGTAACACGGTGACAATTACAATGCTTGTCAAAATAAACGAAAATTTTCGTTCTCGAATTCAAATGCACATGGTTGCTGATAGAGGGTATTTTGAACAGGCAACATTAGATTCCTACGCATGCAAGTGTTGTTTATTTTAGCATTCCTAAATAGACTAGTTTTCTAGGGCAAATAGAAACCTTGCACCCTCCCTAAAGTTTCATTTCTACCCCCCGCCCCTGGGCCAAAAAGTTCTGAAAAAAAACAGGTAACACACAAAATTGCCGTGCGCCAAAACACAACAGAAATATATCGACAATACGAGTAAGTCTGAGCAACAATAAATTAGACCCAACAAGACGAAAAAGTTGTCAAAATGACATATAAGAGTCCCAAAGACTAAGAAATAGAATTCTTTAATAAGACAGGAATTCGAAAATAACCCTATTGTGTTAAATAAATTCATCCTATAACAGTTTTAGTGCCGATTTATACAGTCAACCCTCCTATAACGCGGAGCAAAAATAGAGACAGCCCTCCCATAACGCGGTAATTATAAAACGCGGTTTCCGTATAGAACGGTAGTCTTAGAACACGGTTTCTCTATAAGCTTAAGCTTCAATTAGCTTAAGCAGTTTCCCTATAGCATGAATTTTCTATTACACTTTTACGGTTGAAATTAATGGGGAATTCCCCTGTTTTTTCATCCATTTACATTACCATTTTTCAATTTCAATTATCTCGGAAATCCCCTGTAAATGCAGAAATACACAGCATTGCGGCTTCCATATAACGCGGTACGAATTGTTCTGTTTTGTACTAATTCTGAGTTTCTTAAAATGTGGTTTCCATACAACACTGTATGCGGTTTCCATATAGCACAGTACGAATTAATCTGATTTGCACTAATCTGAGTTTCTTATAACACGGTTGCCATGTAACACGGTATGAATTAATCGCGTTATAGGAAGGTTCACTGCATATATAAACTTAATGCCAAAATCTACAGATGGGACTCGAACCCACAGCCTCTTGAAATAGAAGAAAGTAATATGACCAGTGAGCCAGCCAGTTTGCATACCGGAGATCCTAATTGCGCGCATTGAATATCCTAATTGCATACTGAAGACCGAATTTGTATACCGAAGATCCGACTGTACCACAGACACCATACCAATTAACCATACCAAAACGATAAACTAATTTGAAAAATAAACTTACCATCCCATTTCAAAATCTGGGGTTTTGGAGGTAATCCTATATCTTCTGCTCATCTGGAATGTATCAAATATCAAACGAAAAATTAATTTTGAAAACCCGTTCTGTAGATTCTCTTAAATTGAATAACAAAAAAGACATACATATACAGGGTGTCCCAAAAAGATTGAAACGCGCTTTAATTCTTTACCTGTTGGAGATAAGTGGGCAATGTAAATTGCAAAAATGTTGAAAGTAAGGTCGGAAATAAGACTACGTTAATGGAATAGTCCTCCCATTCATTTTCAAAAAGTTACACTTTTTAAATTTTTATACGACCCTCTTAGACAAATTGGGTCAATCAGGATTTTTTATTTTTAATACAAGATCATTAAAAAACCCGCATATCTGTATCTTTAAAATTGAGCGAGTTATATTTAATTGAAAATTGAGCGAGTTATATTTAATTGAAAATTGAACATTATGAATGGGGACCCTATATCAAATTAGAAAAGTAAATTTGTGACATATCACAAAAAAGATAAAACTGGATGATAATACATAGGAGACATTTTTGCAAATTCCGCTTAGGCTCACGATGCAATCACGGATTCTTAAGTACTTTTCAATAACTTAGTACTTTTTTCAATAATTAAGTACTTTTAAGTACTTTTTTTTATCTAAACAATTTCCATCATCAATTTGTTTTTGATCTCTATTTTCACTGATGAAACAGCTTTTCACATGGTACGAAAAAGTGGCGTCAGATTTTTTTCTGTATCATAACTCAGTTGAATTTTAAAGATACAGATATGTGGTTTTCTTTAATGATCTTGTTGCATTAAAAATAAAAAAATTTTGATTGGCCCAATTTATCTTAGGGGGGGTCGTATAAAAATTTAAAAAGTGCAACTTTTGAAAATGAATGGGAGGACTATTTCATTATGCAATATAGTCCATACATTAAAATATTTAAATGGGTTACAGTCAACCCTCCTATAACGCGATTAATTCGTGCTGCGTTATATGGAAAGCGCGTTATAAGAAACTCAGATTAGTGCAAATCAGATTAATTCGTACAGTGCTATATGGAAACCGCCTACCGTGTTGTATAGAAACCGCGTTATAAGCAACTCAGAAGTAGTACAAAATAGAATAATTCGTACCGTGTAATGTGAAAACCGCAATGCTGTATATATCTGCATTTACAGGGGATTTCCATGATAACTGAAATTGAAAAATTGTGATGACGTGGATGAAAAAACAGTTGAATTCCCCATTAATTTCGACCATAAAAGCGTAATAGAGGACTGCTTAAGCTAAGGAGACTGCTTAAGCTAATTGAATTGTATTATAGAGAAACCGCGTTATAAGACTATCACATTATATGGAAACCGCGTTTTATGAGTGCCGCGTTATGGGAGGGCTGTCGCAATATTTGCTCCGCGTTACATGGAAACCGCGTTATGAGAGTACCTCGTTATAGCATGGTTGATTGTATGAGTTCGGATTAGTGGTAGACTAGCTGGTTGCCACATTATTCGTGTCATTTGTTTACATTTCAAATGCTGTGAGTTCGAGTTCATTGAATTGTACCTGCACGTTGTACAAGATGCTGGGATTCGAGTCCGTTGAATCGTTTTGGTACCTGTGCATTTCCTGATTAGTCGTACCGTTAAATTGAAATATATTAATTGGAATTTTTGGTATGTTAGCTGGTTGACTCTTTGGCCACATTGCCTGATTCCATTTCTAGAGGATGTGTGCTTGAGTCGTTGTGGTACATGCAATTTTTCTGGTCAGTCTTTTCGTTAATTTTAAATATATTAATTAGGACCTTCAGAGTATGAGACGACTGGCTCTGTGGTCGTGCTGTCTGTTTCACATTGCAGATGGTGTGGGTTCGAGTCCGTTGAATCGTTTTAGTATCTGCACTTTTTCAGACCAGTCTCTCCGTTGAGTGTAAATCTATTAATTAGGATCTTCGGAATATGATCTGGGTGGTTCAGTGCCCATGTTGCCTGTTTCTGATTCCAGAACATGTTGCTTCGAGTCCATTGAGTCGTTTTGGTGTCTTTTTTTTTTTACTTGTCTCTCCGTTAAGTTTAAATACATTAATTATGATCTGCAATATGTGAGCAGGCTGGCTTAGTGGCCATGTTGTCTGTTTCCCATTCCAGATGCTATGAGTTCGAGACCATTGAATCCTTTTAGCATCTGTACATTTTCTGATCAGTCTCTTCGTTATGTATAAATATATTAATTATGACCGTCGGTATGTGAGATCGGTAGCGCAGTGGTCATTATCTGTTGAGGGGTGTTGTCCGCTTCCTATTCTAGCGGCTGTGGTTCGAATCCTCTAAAACGTTTTAGTATCTGTGCTTTTTTATCAATATCTCTGTTGACTTTAAATATATTAATTAGTATCAACGGTATGTGAGCTGGATGGCTGGATGGTTATGTTTTCTATTCCAGGTGGTGTGGTATCGAGTCCATTGGATAGTTTTGGTATCTGTACTTTTTCTTATCAGTCTGTCTGTTAAGGTTAAATATATGAATCAGGATCAACGGTATGAGAGCTAGCTGGCTGAGTGGTCATGTTTCCTATTCCAGGTGGTGTAGTATCGAGCCCATTGGATCGTTTTGATATATGTACTTTTTCTGATCAATCTCGCCGTTAAATAATTAATAAAGATCTGAGGTATGTGAGCTGGCTGGCTTAGTGGTCATGTTGTCTGTTTCCTATCCCACTTGGTGTGAGCTCGAGTCCATTGAATCATTTTAGTATCTGTACTTTTTCTGATCAGTCTCTTCGTTATGTATAAATATATTAATTATGATCGTCGTATGTGAGATCGGTAGCTGAGTGGTCATAGTCTGTTCAGAGGTGTTGTCCGTTTCCTATTCTAGCGGCTGTGGTTCGAACCCTATGCAAGTTTTTGGTATTTGTGCTTTTTTGACCGTCTCTTTGTTAAATGTAAATATATTAATTAGGATCAACGATATGTGAGCTGGCTGGTCGAGTGGTTATGTTTTCTGTTTCCTATTCCAGGTGATGTGGTATCGAGTCCATTGGATCGTTTTGATATATGTACTTTTTCTGATCAATCTCTCCGTTAAATAATTAATAAATATATGAGGTATGCGATCTGGCTGGCTTAGTGGTCATGTTGTCCGTTTCCTATCCCAGTTGGTGTGAGTTCGAGTCAATTGAATCATTTTAGTATCTGTACTTTTTCTGATCAGTCTCTTCGTTATGTTTAAATATATTAATTAGGTTCGGCAGCATATGACATGGGTAGCTCTGTGGTCATTGTCTATTCAGAAGTGCTGTCTGTGTCCGATTCTAGAGGCTCTGGGTTCGAGACGCTGAAAAGTTTTGGTGTCTGTGCTTTTTCCCAGTCTCTCTGTTAAGTTTAAATATATTAATTTCGATCAACGGTATGTGAGCTGGCTGACTTAGTGTTCATGTTGTCTGTTACCTATTCCAGATGATGTGAGTTCGAGTGAATTGAATCATTTTAGTATCTGTACTTTTTCTGATCAGTCTCTTCGTTAAGTTTAAATATATAACTTAAGATCGTCTTTATGTGAGATGGGTGGCACAGTGGTCATTGTCTGTATTTCCGATTCTAGAGACTGTGGGTTCGACCCCGCTGAAAAGTTTTGGTGTCTGTGATTTTTTTTATCAGTCTCTCCGTTAAGTTTAAATATATTAATTAGGATCTTCGGTATGTGAGCTGACTGGCACAGTGGTCATATTGTCTGCTCCCGACTTCAGAGGTCGTGTGTTCGAGCCCATCCACCTGCAATAGCACATTTCGTCTTTTCTCCGCAACTCATTTTTTCTGAATGTTGTTATCTAGCAATTAAACTCTATATAACTATCGATCAACAATGTCTAGCAACTATAAAAAATATAATTAAAAAATATATAATTATTCCGGTCCAAAAATATTAATTAATAATTAATATTTTTGGACCGGAAATGACGGCACAGGAAATGACGTACCGGAAATTACGTCACTTCCTGTATGTCACTTCCTGCCACCTTCCTTATTCGTCCAATTTAAAGCGAGTGAAAAAGAGATCAGCTGTACTCAAAAATGTATAAAATTTGGGACTTCGTTAACTTGTTCCACGTGGTGCAAAACGACCCTGCACGAATTTTGGACGAGGAAGGGTGGTCAGCGCGACACCGAAGCCAGCAGGCCCGAAGAGAAACCCCGCCACCAACGGTGAAGCTCAAACCACCGCTCGTCCGCCATTTCGTGCAGATAATTTAGTAAGAAATATATGAAAGTTAAGTAGGAAATTATTAAATTAGAGAGAAAAGTAGTAAGACGACCTAAATCTAATCAAGAACCCCAAACCCCTTGTCTACCTCGCCGAAACGTTCTAGTACCCACTACAATCTGACTCTTCGTCCCCATGGAATCGAACCCAGAGCCTATACCCCCGCAACTTGACGCCCCAAGCCTCTCGGCCAAGAGGGCGACGACCTAAGATTCGATTTCGGTGTATTTAACTTTCACATTTTAACATGTCTGTTTAAATTATCTGAAAAAAAAGGGGATGAAATTGCCGGGGACAGAATACTCCACAAAAAGACGTTCGCTTCACGCTATTACCGCTGCCCTTTAAAACTGTCTTCGCAAAAGTACAGCATCCGAGGTGAGGGCAGAACTCGCAATCAACAGATCTGCGCGTTCGCCGTTCAACGCTTTAACCACTATACCACTGAAATCGCGAGATAGAGAGAAATTATGAACTATTTAAATTTTCATTACGAAAAAATATAAAAAAAGAGACGGGAAGCCCTTGAATGCTATATCTTAGTTTAGAATTATATAAAAAAGATAAAATGAGATGTTATATCCAATTTCCATTATATTTTATACCAGAAATTTTCAAATATAACATCCGATTTTGTCCAAATCTGAAAAAATTCCAAATTTAAATGTAGCATTCAAGGACTTCCTGGCTCATCTCCTCCTCCCCCCCTTTTTTTACTTTCTTTATATACATAGTATAATGCGTAAGGAAAATATTGTGACGGGATCGAAAATTCGAATTCGAGTTTACGACGGCAGAACACGTTTCAAGCATCCTCGAACACGAATCTAACATTTTTAAGGTGATGTCTGTGCGTGTATGTGTGTGTGTGTGCGTGAGAGAAGGAGAGGCTGTGGAGATGATAACTAACGAACTAATGCAGTGATTCAAACGAAATTTGGTACAATAATTGCAATCCGTGAATACTGCAAGCCTATTGTTTTTAAAAGTATTCGAATGTTCAAAACACCCCTAAATTTTGAATTGAAACATTGAAAAATCATCAAAAAATCAAAACTGTCAGTAAAATAACGTAAATAATCATTCCTTATGTAATTTTCCATTAAAAAACTATTGACATAAATTTTAGAACGCTAGCAGGACCCGTTCTCGAGATATTGTGCATTTTAAAAATACAATTATAAAAAATCGCATAAAATTAAAAAGTATTAACTATTGCGAAGTATGTTCACTTTTCATATGTCATATTACGCGATAAATTTTTTAGTATCATTCTTGTGGATCTAGCTCGTTCCATTCACGAGAGAAGATACTTTGGGTAATTGTTTTGTATTTTGATTCCAATAGTCCTTTATCTACTATACGAATAACTTTTTTCTCCTGCCATAACACTTGGCAAAATTTTGGCAGCGAATTCGGCGGAATATCGCCAACATGGCGACTTTTTCAAAGATTGCCAATTTGAAGAAAATGTCGCTAAATCAAAGAAAATGTTGTCCGTTTGCTATTTTAACGGCTGTGGTTCGAACACTCTGCAAGTTTTTGGTATTTGTGCTTTTTTGATCATCTCTTTGTTAAATTTAAATATATTAATTAGGATCAACGATATGTGAGCTGGCTGGCTGAGTTTTCTGTTTCCTATTCCAAGTGCTGTGGTATCGAGGCCATTGGATTGTTTTGGTGTTTGTACTTTTTCTGATCAATCTCTCCGTTAAATAATTAATAAAGATCTGAGGCATGTGATCTGGCTGGCTTAGTGGCCATGTTGTCCGTCTCCTATCCCAGTTGTTGTGAGTTCGAGTCCGTTGCATCATTTTAGTATCTGTACTTTTTCTGATCAGTCTCTTCGTAAAGTTTAAATATATTAATTAGGTTCGGCAGCATATGACATGGGTAGCTCAGTGGTCATTGTCTATTCAGAGGTGTTGTCTGTGTCATATTCTGGAGGCTCTGGGTTCGAGTTGCTAAAAAGTTTTGGTGTCTGTGCTTTTTATCAGTCTCTCTGTTAAGTTTAAATATATTAATTTCGATCAACGGTATGTGAGCTGGCTGGCTTAGTGTTCATGTTGTCTGTTACCTATTCCAGATGGTGTGAGTTCGAGTGAATTGAATCATTTTAGTATCTGTGTACTTTTTCTGATCAGTCTCTTCGTTATGTTTAAATATATAACTTAAGAATGTTTTTGTGAGATGGATGGCACAGTGGTCATTGTCTGTGTTTCCGATTCTAGAAACTGTGGGTTCGACTCCGCTGAAAATTTTGGTGTCTGTGATTTTTTTTTATCAGTCTCTCCGTTATGTTTAAATGTAAGATCGTCTTTAGATCGTCTTTATGTGAGATGGGTGGCACAGTGGTCATTGTCTGTGTTTCCGATTCTGGAGACTGTGGGTTCGACCCCGCTGAAAAGTTTTGGTGTCTGTGATTTTTTTTTATCAGTCTCTCCGTTAAGTTTAAATATATTAATTAGGATCTTCGGTATGTGAGCTGACTGGCACAGTGGTCATATTGTCTGCTCCCGGCTTCAGAGGCAGTGGGTTCGAGCCCATCCACCTGCAATAGCACACTTCGTCTTTTCTCCGCAACTCATTTTTTCTAAATGTTGTTATCTAGCAATTAAACTCTATATAACTATCGATCAACAGTGTCTAGCAACTATAAAAAATATAATTAAAAAATATATAATTAATATTTTTGGACCGGAAATGACGACACAGGAAGTGACGGCACAGGAAATGACGTACCGGAAATTACGTCACTTCCTGTACGTCACTTCCTGCCACCTTCCTTATTCGTCCAATTTAAAGCGAGTGAAAAAGAGATCACCTGTACTCGAAAATGTATAAAATTTGGGACTTCGTTAACTTGTTCCACGTGGTGCAAAACGACCCTGCACGAATTTTGGACGAGGAAGGGTGGTGAGCGCGACACCGAAGCCAGCAGGCCCGAAGAGAAACCCCGCCAGCAACGGTGGAGCTCAAACCACCGCTCGTCCGCCATTTCGTGCAGATAATTTAGTAAGAAATATATGAAAGTTAAGTAGGAAATTATTAAATTAGAGAGAAAAGTAGTAAGTAAGTAGTAATAGTAAGACGACCTAAATCTAATCAAGAACCCCAAACCCCTTGTCTACCTCGCCGAAACGTTCTAGTACCCACTACAATCTGACTCTTCGTCCCCATGGAATCGAACCCAGAGCCTATACCCCCGCAACTTGACGCCCCAAGCCTCTCGGCCAAGAGGTCGACGACCTAAGATTCGATTTCGGTGTATTTAACTTTAACATTTTAACACGTCTATTTAAATTATCTGAAAAAAAAGGGGATGAAATTGCCGGGGACAGAATACTCCACAAAAAGACGTTCGCTTCACGCTATTACCGCTGCCCTTTAAAGCTGTCGTCGCAAAAGTACAGCATCTGAGGTGAGGCCAGAACTCGCAATCAACAGATCTGCGCGTTCGCCTTTCAACTCTTTAACCACTATACCATTGGAATCGCGAGATAGAGGGAAATTATGAACTATTTAAATTTTCATTACGAAAAAATATAAAAAAAGAGACGGGAAGCCCTTGAATGCTATATCTTAGTTTAGAATTATATAAAAAAGATAAAATGAGATGTTATATCCAATTTCCATTATATTTTATACCAGAAATTTTCAAATATAACATCCGATTTTGTCCAAATCTGATAAAATTCCAAATTTAAATGTAGCATTCAAGGACTTCCTGGCTCATCTCCTCCCCCCCCCCCTTTTTTTTTACTTTCTTTATATACATAGTATAATGCATAAGGAAACTATTGTGACGGGATCGAAAATTCGAATT
Source organism: Amaurobius ferox (assembly GCA_951213105.1). Taxonomy (NCBI): domain Eukaryota; kingdom Metazoa; phylum Arthropoda; class Arachnida; order Araneae; family Amaurobiidae; genus Amaurobius; species Amaurobius ferox. The sequence goes on from OX578149.1 coordinate 54,630,282, forward strand.
CGAGTTTACGACGGCAGAACACGTTTCAAGCATCCTCGAACACGAATCTAACATTTTTAAGGTGATGTCTGTTCGTGTATGTGTGTGTGTGTGTGTGTGAGTGAGAGAGGGAGAGGCTGTGGAGATGATAACTAACGAACTAATGCAGTGATTCAAACGAAATTTGGTACAATAATTGCAATCCGTGAATACTGCAAGCCTATTGTTTTTAAAAGTATTCGAATGTTCAAAACACCCCTAAATTTTGAATTGAAACATTGAAAAATCATCAAAAAATCAAAACTGTCAGTAAAATAACGTAAATAATCATTCCTTATGTAATTTTCCATTAAAAAACTATTGACATAAATTTTAGAACGCTAGCAGGACCCGTTCTCGAGATATTGTGCATTTTAAAAATACAATTATAAAAATTCGCATAAAATTAAAAAGTATTAACTATTGCGAAGTATGTTCACTTTTCATATGTCATATTACGCGATAAATTTTTTAGTATCATTCTTGTGGATCTAGCTCGTTCCATTCACGAGAGAAGATACTTTGGGTAATTGTTTTGTATTTTGATTCCAATAGTCCTTTATCTACTATACGAATAACTTTTTTCTCCTGCCATAACACTTGGCAAAATTTTGGCAGCGAATTCGGCGGAATATCGCCAACATGGCGACTTTTTCAAAGATTGCCAATTTGAAGAAAATGTCGCTAAATCAAAGAAAATGTTGTCCGTTTGCTATTTTAACGGCTGTGGTTCGAACACTCTGCAAGTTTTTGGTATTTGTGCTTTTTTGATCATCTCTTTGTTAAATTTAAATATATTAATTAGGATCAACGATATGTGAGCTGGCTGGCTGAGTTTTCTGTTTCCTATTCCAAGTGCTGTGGTATCGAGGCCATTGGATTGTTTTGGTGTTTGTACTTTTTCTGATCAATCTCTCCGTTAAATAATTAATAAAGATCTGAGGCATGTGAACTGGCTGGCTTAGTGGCCATGTTGTCCGTCTCCTATCCCAGTTGCTGTAAGTTCGAGTCCGTTGCATCATTTTAGTATCTGTACTTTTTCTGATCAGTCTCTTCGTAAAGTTTAAATATATTAATTAGGTTCGGCAGCATATGACATGGGTAGCTCAGTGGTCATTGTCTATTCAGAGGTGTTGTCTGTGTCATATTCTGGAGGCTCTGGGTTCGAGTTGCTAAAAAGTTTTGGTGTCTGTGCTTTTTATCAGTCTCTCTGTTAAGTTTAAATATATTAATTTCGATCAACGGTATGTGAGCTGGCTGGCTTAGTGTTCATGTTGTCTGTTACCTATTCCAGATGGTGTGAGTTCGAGTGAATTGAATCATTTTAGTATCTGTGTACTTTTTCTGATCAGTCTCTTCGTTATGTTTAAATATATAACTTAAGAATGTTTTTGTGAGATGGATGGCACAGTGGTCATTGTCTGTGTTTCCGATTCTAGAAACTGTGGGTTCGACTCCGCTGAAAATTTTGGTGTCTGTGATTTTTTTTTATCAGTCTCTCCGTTATGTTTAAATGTAAGATCGTCTTTAGATCGTCTTTATGTGAGATGGGTGGCACAGTGGTCATTGTCTGTGTTTCCGATTCTGGAGACTGTGGGTTCGACCCCGCTGAAAAGTTTTGGTGTCTGTGATTTTTTTTTATCAGTCTCTCCGTTAAGTTTAAATATATTAATTAGGATCTTCGGTATGTGAGCTGACTGGCACAGTGGTCATATTGTCTGCTCCCGGCTTCAGAGGCAGTGGGTTCGAGCCCATCCACCTGCAATAGCACACTTCGTCTTTTCTCCGCAACTCATTTTTTCTAAATGTTGTTATCTAGCAATTAAACTCTATATAACTATCGATCAACAGTGTCTAGCAACTATAAAAAATATAATTAAAAAATATATAATTAATATTTTTGGACCGGAAATGACGACACAGGAAGTGACGGCACAGGAAATGACGTACCGGAAATTACGTCACTTCCTGTACGTCACTTCCTGCCACCTTCCTTATTCGTCCAATTTAAAGCGAGTGAAAAAGAGATCACCTGTACTCGAAAATGTATAAAATTTGGGACTTCGTTAACTTGTTCCACGTGGTGCAAAACGACCCTGCACGAATTTTGGACGAGGAAGGGTGGTGAGCGCGACACCGAAGCCAGCAGGCCCGAAGAGAAACCCCGCCAGCAACGGTGGAGCTCAAACCACCGCTCGTCCGCCATTTCGTGCAGATAATTTAGTAAGAAATATATGAAAGTTAAGTAGGAAATTATTAAATTAGAGAGAAAAGTAGTAAGTAAGTAGTAATAGTAAGACGACCTAAATCTAATCAAGAACCCCAAACCCCTTGTCTACCTCGCCGAAACGTTCTAGTACCCACTACAATCTGACTCTTCGTCCCCATGGAATCGAACCCAGAGCCTATACCCCCGCAACTTGACGCCCCAAGCCTCTCGGCCAAGAGGGCGACGACCTAAGATTCGATTTCGGTGTATTTAACTTTAACATTTTAACACGTCTATTTAAATTATCTGAAAAAAAAGGGGATGAAATTGCCGGGGACAGAATACTCCACAAAAAGACGTTCGCTTCACGCTATTACCGCTGCCCTTTAAAGCTGTCGTCGCAAAAGTACAGCATCTGAGGTGAGGCCAGAACTCGCAATCAACAGATCTGCGCGTTCGCCTTTCAACTCTTTAACCACTATACCATTGGAATCGCGAGATAGAGGGAAATTATGAACTATTTAAATTTTCATTACGAAAAAATATAAAAAAAGAGACGGGAAGCCCTTGAATGCTATATCTTAGTTTAGAATTATATAAAAAAGATAAAATGAGATGTTATATCCAATTTCCATTATATTTTATACCAGAAATTTTCAAATATAACATCCGATTTTGTCCAAATCTGATAAAATTCCAAATTTAAATGTAGCATTCAAGGACTTCCTGGCTCATCTCCTCCCCCCCCCTTTTTTTTTACTTTCTTTATATACATAGTATAATGCATAAGGAAACTATTGTGACGGGATCGAAAATTCGAATTCGAGTTTACGACGGCAGAACACGTTTCAAGCATCCTCGAACACGAATCTAACATTTTTAAGGTGATGTCTGTTCGTGTATGTGTGTGTGTGTGTGTGTGAGTGAGAGAGGGAGAGGCTGTGGAGATGATAACTAACGAACTAATGCAGTGATTCAAACGAAATTTGGTACAATAATTGCAATCCGTGAATACTGCAAGCCTATTGTTTTTAAAAGTATTCGAATGTTCAAAACACCCCTAAATTTTGAATTGAAACATTGAAAAATCATCAAAAAATCAAAACTGTCAGTAAAATAACGTAAATAATCATTCCTTATGTAATTTTCCATTAAAAAACTATTGACATAAATTTTAGAACGCTAGCAGGACCCGTTCTCGAGATATTGTGCATTTTAAAAATACAATTATAAAAATTCGCATAAAATTAAAAAGTATTAACTATTGCGAAGTATGTTCACTTTTCATATGTCATATTACGCGATAAATTTTTTAGTATCATTCTTGTGGATCTAGCTCGTTCCATTCACGAGAGAAGATACTTTGGGTAATTGTTTTGTATTTTGATTCCAATAGTCCTTTATCTACTATACGAATAACTTTTTTCTCCTGCCATAACACTTGGCAAAATTTTGGCAGCGAATTCGGCGGAATATCGCCAACATGGCGACTTTTTCAAAGATTGCCAATTTGAAGAAAATGTCGCTAAATCAAAGAAAATGTTGTCCGTTTGCTATTTTAACGGCTGTGGTTCGAACACTCTGCAAGTTTTTGGTATTTGTGCTTTTTTGATCATCTCTTTGTTAAATTTAAATATATTAATTAGGATCAACGATATGTGAGCTGGCTGGCTGAGTTTTCTGTTTCCTATTCCAAGTGCTGTGGTATCGAGGCCATTGGATTGTTTTGGTGTTTGTACTTTTTCTGATCAATCTCTCCGTTAAATAATTAATAAAGATCTGAGGCATGTGATCTGGCTGGCTTAGTGGCCATGTTGTCCGTCTCCTATCCCAGTTGTTGTGAGTTCGAGTCCGTTGCATCATTTTAGTATCTGTACTTTTTCTGATCAGTCTCTTCGTAAAGTTTAAATATATTAATTAGGTTCGGCAGCATATGACATGGGTAGCTCAGTGGTCATTGTCTATTCAGAGGTGTTGTCTGTGTCATATTCTGGAGGCTCTGGGTTCGAGTTGCTAAAAAGTTTTGGTGTCTGTGCTTTTTATCAGTCTCTCTGTTAAGTTTAAATATATTAATTTCGATCAACGGTATGTGAGCTGGCTGGCTTAGTGTTCATGTTGTCTGTTACCTATTCCAGATGGTGTGAGTTCGAGTGAATTGAATCATTTTAGTATCTGTGTACTTTTTCTGATCGGTCTCTTCGTTATGTTTAAATATATAACTTAAGAATGTTTTTGTGAGATGGATGGCACAGTGGTCATTGTCTGTGTTTCCGATTCTAGAAACTGTGGGTTCGACTCCGCTGAAAATTTTGGTGTCTGTGATTTTTTTTTATCAGTCTCTCCGTTATGTTTAAATGTAAGATCGTCTTTAGATCGTCTTTATGTGAGATGGGTGGCACAGTGGTCATTGTCTGTGTTTCCGATTCTGGAGACTGTGGGTTCGACCCCGCTGAAAAGTTTTGGTGTCTGTGATTTTTTTTTATCAGTCTCTCCGTTAAGTTTAAATATATTAATTAGGATCTTCGGTATGTGAGCTGACTGGCACAGTGGTCATATTGTCTGCTCCCGGCTTCAGAGGCAGTGGGTTCGAGCCCATCCACCTGCAATAGCACACTTCGTCTTTTCTCCGCAACTCATTTTTTCTAAATGTTGTTATCTAGCAATTAAACTCTATATAACTATCGATCAACAGTGTCTAGCAACTATAAAAAATATAATTAAAAAATATATAATTAATATTTTTGGACCGGAAATGACGACACAGGAAGTGACGACCTAAGATTCGATTTCGGTGTATTTAACTTTAACATTTTAACACGTCTATTTAAATTATCTGAAAAAAAAGGGGATGAAATTGCCGGGGACAGAATACTCCACAAAAAGACGTTCGCTTCACGCTATTACCGCTGCCCTTTAAAGCTGTCGTCGCAAAAGTACAGCATCTGAGGTGAGGCCAGAACTCGCAATCAACAGATCTGCGCGTTCGCCTTTCAACTCTTTAACCACTATACCATTGGAATCGCGAGATAGAGGGAAATTATGAACTATTTAAATTTTCATTACGAAAAAATATAAAAAAAGAGACGGGAAGCCCTTGAATGCTATATCTTAGTTTAGAATTATATAAAAAAGATAAAATGAGATGTTATATCCAATTTCCATTATATTTTATACCAGAAATTTTCAAATATAACATCCGATTTTGTCCAAATCTGATAAAATTCCAAATTTAAATGTAGCATTCAAGGACTTCCTGGCTCATCTCCTCCCCCCCCCCCTTTTTTTTTACTTTCTTTATATACATAGTATAATGCATAAGGAAACTATTGTGACGGGATCGAAAATTCGAATTCGAGTTTACGACGGCAGAACACGTTTCAAGCATCCTTGAACACGAATCTAACATTTTTAAGGTGATGTCTGTTCGTGTATGTGTGTGTGTGTGTGTGTGAGTGAGAGAGGGAGAGGCTGTGGAGATGATAATTTACGAATGAATGCAGTGATTCAATAGAAATGTTGTACAATAATTGCAATCTGTGAATACTGGAAGCCTATTGCTTTTAAATGTATTCGAATGTTCAAAACACCCCTAAATTTTGAATTGAAACATTGAAAGATCATCAAAAATCAAAACTGTCAGTAAAGTTGCGTAAATAATCATTCCTTATGTAATTTTCCATTAAAAAACGATTAACATAAATTTTAGAACGCTAGCAGGGCCCGTTCTCGAGATATTGGGCATTTTAAAAATACATTATAAAAAATCGCATAAAATTAAAAAGTGTTGACTATTGCGAAGTATGTTCACTTTTCATATGCAATATTATGCGATAAATTTATTAGTATCATTTTTATGGATCTAGCTCGCTCAATTCATGAGAGAAGATACTTTGGATAATAGTTTTGTATTTTGACTCCAATAGTCCTTTATCTACTAGACAAATAACCTTTTTCTCCTTCCATAACACTTGGCAAAATTTTGGCAGCGAATTCGGCGGAATATCGCCAACATGGCGACGTTTTCAAAAGTTGCCAAATTGAAGAAAATGTCGCTAAATCAAAGAAAATGACGACTAATTAATGAAAATTCAAAATCTTGGAAAGAACATAAAAATCTACTGTCAGAAAAACTTATTTCTCCGTGTGTAACGCTTGGCGAAATTCTAACGACGAATTTTGGCGGAATATTGCCAAGTTAGCAACTTTTTTAAATGTTGTCAAATTGACAGAAATGTTGCCAAATTGACAGAAATGTTGCCAAATTGATAAAAATGACGCTAAATGAGAATAACGACTAACTGGGGAAAATTAAATATTTTGAAAAGAACATGAGAATCGATTATAAGAATAACCCATTTTTCAGTCCGTCCATAATGCTGGGCGTAAAATTTGGCAGGTTGTTGCCAACTTGGCGACTTTTTAAATGTTGCCAAATTGACCAAAATGTCGCAAATTGATAAAAATATCACCAAATTGATAAAAATGACACTAAATGGGAGGCAATGTTTTGCAAATTTTTAATTCCTTCATATGACGGGCATACTTTCTAGTATATAAGATATGGTCGTCTCTTCATTTGTTTGTAACACTTGACGATACATTTGGCGAATAATCTAGCGAAATCTCGCCAACTTGGCGATATTTATCCCCATATTGACGAAAATATCGTCAAAATTGCAAAATTGCAAAACTGACGCCGAGTTAATTAATGAAAATGATGTTTAATTGATGAATTTATTATTAAAACATTTTCTGGACTATATCACTTATTAAGGATGCTATCAATATCGATAATTGTTAATTTAGAGTTGCGCAAAATATAAGTTAATTGAGTGCGAAATAGTTTTACAATACTTTTTCATACTTCTTTGAAGAAGACAGGCATAAGAAAATAGGAAACTACCATTGAATCGGTCATTTCATGAGCCAGCACGTCATGTTTTCAAAATTTTTTCAGAAATCAATAAAAATTGCATAAATTGGACTAAAATGAAGGTAACAAAAATATTTCTACATATGTTTTCACAACATATTTAGCAATAATTTTTGCTCTTACTACAAGAAGTTTCATATATAAAAATTATTGACTTATGGCGTTTTGAAAGAAACGGAAGAACAAAGTCAAAAAATATTTTTTAAAAATTACGATATTGCAAAAATATATATAATAAATATTTATTTATTTAGTAGCATTATTATATGAAGATATCTGTTTGAGACACATTTGCCAAATTTGCCATCTGATTTTGCCTTGTTTCTCGTGTTATTTACCACTTTTATAGTACATGTATTTTTTGTATAAAAGTTTTGACATTTATCTGGAACGCTATTCTTGATTTCCGTTATAATATAAAATATCTTTTTATTTATCGGTATTAGTAGCATAAGCTTATTCAGATTGCAAAAATGAAAGGATTGTATTACACGTTAAATTTTATGAGACTTTTGCTTTTTATGGACAACATATGAAACTACAAGCTCTCAAGCCGCAATAATCCAATTTTCGTAAAAATGTCATTTATTTTTTAAATGAACAACTCAATTGTTTAGAGGATGTTATAAGCCCTATTCCTCAGGTTAATAACAGTGCACTCTTAACAAATGCTGAAATATAACTGCATTGTATCTTAGATAGGCAGATGTATTTTTATGTTTATTAAGAGTAAACTGTTCTTGACCTGCAGAAGTGGGCTCATAATGTTTTCGAAACGATTGCAGTCCCATTTTCTTATGCCTGCTTTCTTCTAGGAAATATTAGAAAGTTATATGCTTTTGTTATTTTATAATTTCACTCTTTCTAATATTTTATTATCATTTCACCTTTTCTAACGGAATTTTTTAATTTTTAGGTAATCAGAAACTGCCATTATTATAAACTTCCATGAATGCAACTTCCATGAGAATCTCCATATGAATTACGAAATAATTCATGGGTAATTATACTTTAAGAGGGATAAATAAGCTATAAACGATAAAACATTCTTTTCATCTATAAATAATACTTTGTAATTGATTCGGTTTTAAAACATTCATTTAATATTTTGTTTTCTGTAATATATTATTAAAAATATTTGATGTGGGCAGCACATGACTTTCCTTATATAAAGAAATAAATTTACTTCTTTCACATTGAAAAAATGATGCATAAGATCCGCAGCACAGTGTTTGTAACGTTGAATTGTACATTTAGCACTTTTCAGGATGACAGCATGTAAGACGATTTTGAAGTACTCAATTGACTTATATATGTAACGCAACACTAAATTGACAATTATCAATTTTTAGCATCCTCAATAACTTATATAGCACATATATTAAAATATTTCAATAAATTATCAATTTGACGTCATTTTCATTAATTTGGGATTATTTTTACAATTTTGATGAAATTTTCGACAATCTGAAGCGAAATAGTGCCAACTTGGCGATATTTTGCTAGATTATTCACCAAGTTCCCAAAAGAATCGCCAAAGATTACAGACAAACGAGAGAAGAGCATTTATTTTATACTGGAAGGTATTCCCGTTGAATGGCAGAACTTAAAATTTGCAAAATATTCCCTCCCATTAATGTCATTTTTATCAATTTGGTGATATCTGTATCACTTTTGCGAAATTTTCGGCAATTTGGCAATATTTAAAAAGTTATCAAGTTGGCGGCATTCCGCCAAATTCGTCTCAGAACATTAAGGAGATTATTCTTATCATATATTCTTTTATTTTCACGCTATTTAATTTTCATCAATTGGTTATCAGTTTCATAGATTTGGCGACAGTTTCGTCAATTTGGCAACTATAAAAATGTCGCCAAGTTGAAGATATTCAGCCAAATTAGTCGCTAAAATTTCGCAAAGTGTTGTGGACAGAGACATAGGTTATTCTTATAATAGATAAATGACTATTGACGAATTGTTATGCGTCAAAATCCAAAACTATTACCCAAACTATCTTTTGTCTTGAATGAAACGAACTAGATCAACGAGAATGATCTTAATAAATTTATCGCACAATATTACATATGAAAAGTGAACATTTTTCACAATGTTTTGGTAATTTTAAGTGAATTTTGATAATTTTATTTAAAGTATGTGCAATGTCACGAGAACGATCTGTGCTAGCGTTCTAAAGTTTGTGTCAATCGTTTTCTAATGAAAAATTACATAACAAATTGTTATTTATGTAACTTTATTGAAGGTTTTGATTTTTTTTTTTATGATTTTTTCAATATTTCGTTAAAAAATTTAGGGGTATTCTTTTAAAAACAATACCCTTCCGTTAATCCCTGATTGTAATTTGGTATCAAATTTCTTTCGACTCGCTTCATTCGTTCGTGAGGTATCGTCTCCACATACTCACGGACACGCACACACACAAACATCACTTCATAAACGTTCTATACGTGTTCAGGGATGATTGAAACTTGCTCTCCCGTCAAAAACTCGGATTATACTCATCACAATACTTTCCTTATACATTATACTATGTATATAAAGAAAGTAATAATGTGTTGTCTTACATAATAAAAGAAGATTTTGAGCGTGTGTGTGGATCGTCTGCAGCGGAAAATCTAAGTATCGTACGACCATGAAATTTGGTACACAGAGATTTGTTTTTTAAGAATTGAATTAGTTTTTAGTTATTTTATGTTTTAGCACGATTGTGAGTGATTTTCACATAAGTCGATTCCTTATAGCCACTAAAAATATTATAAGACAGTTTTCATCTTGACACCATGGGAAAGATCAAAGAACTTTGATCTTTCCCATGGTGTCAAAACGATGTTTGAACTGAATCCGTTGAGCAATTCCTTCATGTTTTTTAAATACAACAAACTTTGCATTTTTTAGGTTATCTGATACTTATTTCGCCGCATCCAAAAAGGTAAGATTAACACAATTCTATAGTTTAGCAAAAAGTTTAACAAAAGTCTGTATATCTTTGCATTCTAACAAACAAAAAATATTTTTTTTAATTAATGCGTTATTTTATTTTTGGTGATATTTTTAAGCGAACGCATAAAAATTTAGATTTCTGATTCCGCTTCCGTAAATGAAATCCAGTGGATTTTTCTATCAGTCGACTGTGCGTACCCAAATCATGGGTTAAAGTCACGTTCTTTCCTACAGGAAGAATCATTTCGTTTATTTATTTATTTGTTATACTTTATTACTACTATTATTAATATATTTTTTTACGGTTATGTATACGACTGCGCATGCGCTTAAACTAAGGATTTTGAATTCATGGAAATTTTGGACTGAAACTGCTTTGGTGCGAATGGGGCGTTTTGGAAAGTGAATTGTGTTGTCTGTAAATATATTATTTAAGCAGCGGGCTCTTATTTAGGGCCCAAATAAAGCCGAATAGTTCGTTTTAGTCTGAAATAAATGAGACACAACATTTCTGAATAATTGACTGCTACATTAACTTAACTGTATACGTTTTTTCAGTCCTTTGTGCATAATGAATCTCCACTTTTCTGTGCAGAAGTATCGGTGTTTTATGAAGTTTCAGTGTTTCATGAATAGTGAAACTTCAATGCTGAGGCTTCAGTGAATTGTGAATAATGAATTTTCAGTGTTTCGGGAATAGTGAAGCTTTAGCGCTTTGTGAATAGCGAATTTTAGGTATATTGTGAATAGTATTGCAATTATCCGATATATATTTTTCCCTTGCCGAAAGTCTTTTAAAGGAAAAAAGCAATCTTTACAGTTATAAGATAAACGTCATTGCAGTGGAGTCAGAATCAATGACCTAGACGACAAATTTAACAAATTGTTACTAAGTTTGCGCTATTGACTGGAAGTTTGTAATTTCACAAGTTCTTTTGGGTTCCATAGGGTATATAGAACTTATTGCTGATATTAAAAAAAAATCTGGTTATTTAGATCTTATAACTCAATTTGTTTTCGCTTTCTCTAAAACTACAGTCACTAATCTAAGGGATACGACACAACAAATGTCAAACTTCAATATTCTGTGAATAATTAAGCTTCAGTGTTTAATGAATAGTCAAGCTTTTGTGAGTAGTTGAGCGAAGAGTAGTTTCGTGGATAGTGGTTGTGCTTTGATATATTTTGAGCTTTGATCGTACTCTGATGCAAAAAAGGGCTTATTCGATAAACCATCATCATTTGTTGACCACGAATCTGTGGTTATTGATACTCATCTACACTGTGCAGGTAATTAATTGATTAGTGAACACAAAAATTCTTAATATAATTCTGCGTTACATAAAAGGAGCAAAAATTTTAATATTTCTCAGAAAAATTCTGAAATCTTTGAAGAATTTTGTGTACACTTATTATAATGGCCTGCACCGTGCCGTGTCGATAGCCTGTAATGCTTGCAAAACGATGGTCACCGATGGCGATCCCTTACTTGCTTTTACTCAACACCTTGTTACAGGGTTGCTACTGTTGTCATCTTATGATTAGATGTAGCTATTTTTCGGAACATTTAACGCCAAAACTGGCGGAATCGAACCATAAAAAGATTAAGTTTGCCTTTGTTTATAATAGCTAAGCATGAAATCTAGCTATTTTTTGCTAAGATTCTGACCATAACATTCATCCAAAACATTAACAACACTGCTCTGTTATAGAGCAAAAATCACTTTATTATACTCTAATTAATGTTTGTCTAGCGACTTTGAAGCACATTTCACTACTAATTTCTCTATGTATTTATATGAATTATGCAAGCATGTCTTTCTGCTTTAGTAGCTCAGTATAATATTTTTTTATCTGACACATATCCTTTATGTATGTAAAATTTGGCAAACAGGCTAAAGGTCTAATTTCAATATTAGTGCAATATTTTACGCTAATACTGTGTATTAATTAGACGTAGTGGTTTGAAAACAAATTAGTTCAGTTGAAATAATACTTTGTAGAGGTAGATATATGTGTTAATGTGTTAAGAGTATTAAGGAAAGTTGAATTATTGTTCAATTTTCAAAATAACAACAAAAGAAAAACAATCACAAACACAGTTATTGCAAGTTAAAGTACTTTTAATAACTACAACAAGGTTGCTCCAGATTTCATTTTTTTTTATTTCAGAGTAACAACACCCTGGTAACAGTAAGAAGGGATATATGATGCTTTTGTACACAGTTGAATCAGTCTTGAAAAACGAAACATTAGATTCAGATACATTGTTACAAAAATATGACATGTTAACAATACAGTAGTTTGGAAATCTTGAATATTTTGTTGAAAGAGTATTTATTATTCACTCGCTCAAAGGTACGTAATTACAAAAAACAATTAAGTTTTAACAAGATAAAAGTATTATATATAAATATAATTTCAAAATATCTATGGCACAGTAACCATTGCATTAAAATATGTTATAAAAATCCGAGGTATTCTTTATATAAGGCACATAGAGTTTTTATAATGTCGACGGAGAGGATGATGATTGGATTCTATTGCTAGGGATACAAAGTTTGTATTTGCTAGTTTATATTGTTTATCATACAATAAATAATACTTTGGATTCCTGATAAACACGTTTATACAAAATAATACTGGGCCAGAACATGATATAATCCAGGGTTTTGAATTAGGTCAATAAAAGATTTATAGAGTTTACAAACACGATAATGAAGTCACCAACTTTTCAAGTTTGTGATATTTGATGGAAAAAGATGGAAAAATTAGTATAATATTATAGTGTTAGAAGCTGTTTTACACAGTAGTATCGTGAGAAATGAAATATTTAAGTGACACTACTGTATCTGTGTTAGAAATTTTAAAATAACAAATGACTTAACTCCTTTAAAACGACAAATTTGAAACTGTGGAATTATTCATATTATATATTATTGATTTAAGAAACTAAAAAAAATATTTATGATAAAATAAAAAAGATGTTGATAAGCTTTTAAGAGTGTATGGAAAATATTGGGTAATCGTGAAAGTCAATAGCTGCATACTGATTAAATGTAGTCTAATTTTCAAAATATTAAACATTTTAATATTCGTATGTACTTTAAACATTTAAGATTTCTGTAGTGTATAAAATGTAAAATACATAGTTTTAACAAATATGTAATAAATATAACTTTAAAAATGTCATTTATTTTCATTTCAATAATATTTTGTCACCGGTTAAAACAATTGTCATATTTAAGCATTGACAATGAAAGTGAATATGACATTGGATTTTAATATAAATTCACCGGAATATAATAAATAAATAATAAATTTGGAAATAACAAATTCAATACCCTTTTTCATTTCTCACAATAGTTTTTATACATAAAAACATTACAAAAGCACTTCCTTACTGTATTTATAATTAGGAAATTATTTAGACCAGTGGTTTCTAAAGTGGGGTCCGTGAACCCCTTGGGGTTCCTCACACACTCTAAGAAAGTAGCGCAAAAAGTATATAAAAGGGAGACTCAAAGCAAAAAGTATATGCTACAACTAATTAGATTTTTGTTAATTTTTTTAATTAATATTTATTGAAAAGTCTTTTAAATTAATACGAACTTAATCAGTTAAGGTGCAACTATATTCTAAAAAGTAGGAAAAAGCTGAAGTGCTAAACTCCATTTCCTACCTCTTACTTATATGAAACGGCTTACTCCTAGATTACGTGTTTGAAATCAAAGTTTTGGAATACATTGGGAATTGAAAATGAAACTATCATTAACTAAACCAAACATTGCTGCTCTAATTTCTAAGAAGCAGCATCAGTTTAAAATCGTAGAAACCACTGACCTAGACAAAGTGAAATTTACATTATATGAATTTTAGTACATCTTTATATTAGTATCAATAACTCAAATGAGCAAAAATAATACTTAATTAAACGGCATTTATAGAACATTTTACTACACAAGTATCACTGTAAAATTTTCCTGCAAGTCTCTAACCTTGCAAGGTTGCATTTTCTACTGATATTTTTCAAATTCTCTGTTTAGTTCATGAAATAAAAATCATCTTTAATAATTTCTGCCTCGTGTTTTTGAAGCTATTTCAATCTGCTTTAAGATCGATTCAAATAAAAGAACATTTTACTTCTTTTCTACTATTGATCAAAAAATTGATCAGTTACAGTACACATGAATTACTTTTACACATTGACGTATCACCGGTAAGTATATATTTTTACTATTGCAAAAGTACGAAGTAGCGAATAAAATCTACTGATCAGAAAATAAAATTCATTTTAGATAATATATATATTGCAGCTACTAGATAATACATTTTCAGATATAGTTATGATGTGTCCATTCTTAATGGAAATAATACTTTCATTTCGTGATTATTTAAACTATTTTAATCTGATCTTAATTCCATGGCGGTTTAGAGCAATTGTTTCCTAAGTCGGAATATTCTAAATTATCTTTAATAAAGATAAATCTACTCTATTTTTTTATCTTATGTCCTAGTATTGATCAAAGCAAGAAGTTAGAGAGAAGATGATAAACTTTTATGGATTAAAAGCCTGAAAATACCATAATGCTTTGAGAAATTATGTCTAGGTGTTGTTAGTGTTAGTAAAGACCCATCTGTTCTCATTTGACATGACATAATAGCGTAGTGTTGTGTATACGTATTTTTGATTATTTTCTAATTAAAGTTTTCCAATTAGGAGTAGAAGTAGTCTGTGTTTTGTTTCTTGTTGTAGAACAAGATAGAGAGTATATGGGGACAAAAATGAATTGAAAGATAAAATAAATTTGAATACGTAGGAATATTCTTTATTACTTGCGTTATAATTTGCATTGTGCTGATAGTTTATTTTTGCAAAGTTTTTGCAGTTTTATGCAGTTAAAATAAATATTATGTAGTTCAATATGAGCCTTTCGACATAGAAATATATGCCATGCAGTGGGACTTATTTTACCCCAACCTCACCTGTATTATTGTCTCAAACTATTTCAGCGTTTTCCCAACATGAAGTTTTAACCTCGTCTCATTACCTCCATGGTTCAAAAGCTTTATCAGTTATCTTACAGATAATTAAATGTTTCATTTACGTATGTGAAAGTATAATGTTACCGGGAAATTAAATATTAAGGAGTAAATAAATCCATTTTACAGAATATTATAACCATTAGAGCTGGACAACTTCACTTGCGGCAAAGCTAAATTGGCTGTATAGAAATGCAGAAAAGATTGCACATCAACTGTAAAACAAAACTGTTAATTATATAATCCATCTATTTAACGTTATTAATAATGGAAAACTAAAGTTTTGCTATATTAAACCAATGATTTTTCAATTAAACGGATTCCTATAATTTAAATTACAAAATATATTCATATTTTTGCTATTTAATTAAAAATTTATTGCAAGTTGATATTCAAAATATGTTCTACTACAATGAAAGACATTCTGTCAATGTACTACTCATAATGGGTGCATGAGGACAAAAATGCGCTAAACAAACCATGATACTGTTTGCATGTCAGCTTTGTCGTAAGCATAGTCCACAAAACCTATCTCCAATGAAGGCCTTTAAAACCTATTGTATATTTTACGTTGAGTATTTGGAAGACATATTTTCACATATATTAATTACATTCAAAACATGGTACAAAATAATTTTTACAAAATATTTTTTGGAAACTTGTATTAAGTTGAGCTTCCAGATCTAAATCCCCCGAGTTAAAAGAAAGTAGCTCCATCACGATAGGTATACCATTTTGTTATGCTTATATATTTCTAGTATTGGTCAAAGGACACGAAGTTCGTCGAATAATTCTAATTTATATAGTCATAAAAAAGTTTTCTTGTTGAGTAATTAACTTGTCTCCAAAATCGTTAAATTTTATAATGTATTTAAATATTTAAATAAAGTGCTACGTTAATAAATTATGCTCCATCAATGGTAATTGGATTTTTTTAAATTTAATTTATAGATTTTAATGCTATTATAAAAGTATTATCATCATTCATTAATCTTAAAAATTGACCCCTTTTGCTTTAAGTTACTCAAAACACAAATTAAAAAAAATAATAATAATCCCTACGTAAATTGGGTTATACATTGATTTTCTTTCTATTTAGCAGCATTTGAGTATCAAAATTGTATTTTAAAATTTAAATTCAATTTCAGTTTGCAGGTCAATTCTTTTGAAATACCGAAACTAGCTTAAATGACAGCAAATAAACTTCAGAAACATTTAATTATTCAGAAATTTAAAATTATTATTTATAGCATTATCAAAATTGCACAGATTTGTAGCATAGCTATAACAAAATGATAATTGAAATAGAGCTCTTTTCCACAAATACTGACATAAATACTTATAAAGTAGGTAGCTGAAAGATCTATAACGTCACGATAAGCAGATCTTAGATTGGTTGCTTAATACTGAGATAATAATACCTGGGTTCGGAAAAAGTTCAATGACAGTTAGAAACTATTTTCAGTGAGGAGGTTCTACAAATTTTTCGTGCTATGACGTATATAACTTTGTTTTGTCAAGCAGTTAAAGAAACTAAATTTGGATTAATTGCTTAATACTGTGATAATAATACCTGGGTTCGGAAAAAGTTCAATGGCAGTTAGAAACTATTTTTAGCGGGGAGATTATACAAATTTTTGGTACTACAACGCATATCATTTCGTTTCATTAGCTAGTTAATGAAAAACTAAACAAGAATCGGTGGTAATTCTGACTAGGAAAAACGAATAAAGTAAGGCATTTATTTCTTTGAAAATTTGGACTCAAAAGGTAGTGAAACACACTGGGATTCAAAATGCGCAGACCAACTAGTTAAAAAATTATGTGGTGCATAAACTTATCTTGTGATTTTCTTTATATTTTATAAATAATTTTATAGTTTATATTACTTTCCCCAGAGAAAGAAAACGTTCAATGTTCGATGATAAGCGCGACATATAACTGCTTTGCTTCATTCTGGGGAATACAAAATTGAGAATTCAGCTCAACTTTTGGCGGACCATAACACCATTATAAAATCTACAATAAATATTTTTACAACTGCTTATTATCATTTACAACTTCAAAAAATTTGCAAATTCAAATTACACATCTCAGAGTTTAGAAACCTAAATTTTCCCTATTCAAATGTAAATATGGGATGGTTTGTAAGGAAAAGGTCCATTTGTCAGAATTGTCAAATTTGAATTTAGGGATTTATGAAGAACAACTTTTCTGGCTAATTCTATAAAAAACGCATGCCTTTATGACAATTTCAACTTACAAATGTTGTATTATTAATAAAGCGAGAAAATCGAAACAGATAACAGCTAGAAAATTTAGCTTTAAAAGAGATTTTGAAGAATTTTAATAAGATAGATGTTTAATTTTAGCTCTTTTTTTTACACTCAGAGCATAATAAAAACGTTTTCCGTATTTTAGGAGCATGCGACTATCCCAATACATGAAACCCCAGAAAGGCTACAGTTATATATACAAAAAAGGGGAAGTACATCTCAGAAGTAAAATTACCAACAACTAGACAATTTTCTTGCAAACCATCCTATATATATATGGAGCTTTTGACATATATGGATCTTTTATAGA
Source organism: Amaurobius ferox (assembly GCA_951213105.1). Taxonomy (NCBI): domain Eukaryota; kingdom Metazoa; phylum Arthropoda; class Arachnida; order Araneae; family Amaurobiidae; genus Amaurobius; species Amaurobius ferox. The sequence continues at coordinate 54,648,029 of OX578149.1, forward strand.
ATAATGCCGTCCTAGATACATTTCACGTTGCTTTTGAAAATATAACCTAGAGTTAGTTGCTCGCTGTTTGCCAAAAAAGGTTTGCAAAAAAATCTACATATAAGCCATTACAATATATAAAATTTCATAATAGAGTGATATGTGTTTGATTTTTAAAGTAGGAATTTGCTAGTTGGACGTGACATTTTGAAATTCAATGTTCAGTAAATTTTTACCTTTCACCGTACAGCACCGTTGGGATACACAACTCGGAACAACCCGCTCCATTCAGTTGAGATTTAATCCTGAAGCAACCAGAATAGTATTCAATGAAATAAAATAAACAAATTTTGTCATAAATCTCTCTTACAATCAGAAAAAAAGACACTGAAATAATACAACATAAAAATGGAATGTCCGAAATCATGTTTTCTTCCTGCAGACACCCCTGTTCGTACGTGTACAGTAAACGAAAAACACAGTATGAGCACTCATTTCTCAAATACACATCTCATTTAGGAAAGAGGAGACTGTCTGGGGGAAACAAAGAACAGTGACAAAGATAAGTAAATTACGTAACTTTGCGCACAATCATTAATAAACTGGATCACAGCGTAAAATACAGAGCAAATTAAGATGCAGAAGCAAATGTACGTTATGAAAATCAACGGATTTCCTTATTCAGTGCAACTAAGATGAACTAGGACGCCCAACGAGCGTAGACTAAGCCCGTTAGACAGAAAACAGGGAAAGGACATAATCCAAAAGATATTTTGGATTCTGTCTTTAAAGCATTTTTTTACCAGCTTCTGGGCATCCTGACCCAGCCCTGTTGGTCTGAAGAAAGAAATCCATTGGTTTTTTAAAGGTGCGTACGGCTTTGTATCTTTATTTGTGCTGTATTTTACGTTGTGATCCAGTTTATCAGCGACAAAGATACACACATTTATAGGGACGAAGCGCACAATGGTGAATTTAAAATATTAGTTCCAGACTTAGATGAGGGGTGACATATTCTTATAACGGAAAAGATGAATGATAACAAACTACATGAAAAATTAATCAAAGGATACATTGGTTGCGAAAGTTTAGCGTTACCATTTCCTTTCTGTAAGCTATACACGTGAAATTACACTCACCCAGACAGCATGTGATGTCTATGAGACGTATCTTTTACATTTCGAATATCGTATGTATAAATACAAAGGTCTGATCATATGTCAGTCCACCTCAAAGTATGTACTGGAGAGTTGAGTCAGTAATCTACATTGATCGTGTCTTAGTCATAGGGCTACTATAATGTGATTTGGAAAATGAAATCTCTAGCAAGACCGTTTTAACCCTTGCTGAGCCCCCAAGGCAAAAGTAAATTCTAGGATCCCCAAAGCAAAAGTAAATTCTAGTACCCCCAAAGGAAAAGTAAATTCTAGGACCCCCAAAGCAAAAATAAATTATAGGACCCCTAAAGCAAAAGTAAATTCTAGGACCCCCAAAGAAAAATAAATTATAGGACCCCCAAAGCAAAAGTAAATTCTAGGACCCCCAAAGCAAAAGTAAATTCTAGGACCCCCAAAGCAAAAGCAAATTCTTGGGCCCCCATAAAACTTTTATGGTAAAAGAAAAGTACATTACCACGGAAGATGGGCTCACAGACTTTTACGGTACCCCAGCATTTGACCACTTTGCCTATGGTTAAAAATAGTCTTGTTCCCCAGGTTGTCCTAAAAGGGGATTCAGAGGATAATTCTAGGGATATATTTTGAATTCCGGTCTAAACGTCCTGAATACGTCCAAATATAAACGTAATGTTATTCAAAGTGTACTCTAGGGAGTTGTATTTTCAATCTTTATTTAACTGGAGACCAAAAATATCCCAACCAGAGTGAATTGAACACATCCTCTGGCTTTGGACATACTAGGATTGCATTGAACTACATATAAATTTATCTTGCACTTAAGAGAGTAGGTAAGGACATCCTCATAGGATATTGTCCTTCATAGACAGAAAACTTACCGGATAGTCTTGAAAAGAGATGTTATGAACGACTTGTGGGTTCACATGCTATCTGAACATGCATGTGCAAGCTCACGTGACTTTTACAAAAAGGAAGGAAACTTATGTTCATATAACTTAATTTAGATAGATTTAAGTAAATTCAGCAATTATTGAAATTTGCAATTTGAAAGGTTATACAATAAATGTTTGGCAATAATCAAAGTAATAAATTAAAATGTTATATTATTATACAATATGTCGTACTTAATACGTGACTTATTTTAGACAAATACATTACACATACAGTAAAGTCCAAGTTAACATTCATAATAGTTTACAGTTTAAGGTTTTCATGAATCTGCTGGCACTTTTAGCAGATGGCACTTTCAGCAAATTCATGATGGCTGTAAAATAAACGCATCTTTGCTTTCTTAATGAACAAAATGCTTGTTAAATGCTTATGGATCTTCATTTACTCAAATTTATGCATATTTATTTATATTCTTTATACTCACGGAAATAAATAAATGTATTTCATAACAGGAAATTGGACAGAACAAGTTATTTTTATTTAAAGAAAAATTGAACATAGACAGTAAGATATTGTTTAGGTTGAATAATTTATATGCATCTATTTATCAGAATTGAAGTATTTAAACGGAAAATGTTCCTAAAACTTCCTCTGCGCATTCTTTACAGATTTAATAATTTTACTGTTAGAGGCTGTGAAAATAATTTCAGAAAAATATGTAACAAATTAAGAGAAATAATGGCAGTCTCATAAACATTAAAATTCGTTTTAAGAATTTTTCGGCAAGAAGTGTCTAAAAATGTTGCAGACCTTAGAAGAAAACATGTTTGTTGTTTTAAGAAAGCAAAGATGAATCAAACAGTTGGTTGACTTATTTTGTTCCTTTTCTTTTTAACTTATATTATTCAGAAAAATAATAAAAGTGTAAAAATGTTAAAAATTCAAAGGCCGTATTTAGATAAGAATTAAAGAAAACTACAGCATTTTTCTCTGAAAGCAGCATCTACGGATCAGAGAAGACAATGTTCCAAAACATCATGTTTCAGATTGTTGTTTTCTCTGATCCTTATCCCATAGATTGTAAAAAACCCTGCTGCCCCAACAGGGAACCGAACCCAGAATCTTCCAACTGGCCAGCCGAAACCCTAACGTTGAGCTACTGGGACGAATTTGTCTATGTTTTCAAGTTCTTATTGTCGAAGTGGACTCCGTATTCTCCACGCTTTAATGTCAGATTGGGGAGCAAATGACAATTTGACTAACCACCTTTTGCTATTTTTTTCCTCAGGTGAGCTTCCTGTGTGGTCGTTATCTTCTCGATTTGAAATCGGCGCTCAATATTCCAGAGTCCACCGAATCTGTGCTAGTCGTATTAGGGTCACTTTCCGACCTCCAACATTTTTGCACTAACCTACAGGGTTGATTTTTTCAGGCACCATTGTAAAAACCTTGCTGCCCCAATCGGAAATCGAATCCTGCATCTTCGAACTGACCAGCCGAAGCTTTACCGTTAAGCTACTGGAACGAAATTGTAAGCTTTTATTTTCGAAGTGGATTTTGCACGATCCGTAGATGCAGATATCAGAAAAATGCCTAAACTTTAACAAATAGATTCGAAAATATTTCAAAAGAATCAGAGTTAAAAAAATATTTGAAATAAATAAAAATACGACTATAGATTTACATAAAACAATGTGATAAATAAAATTACTGAATAAAACCATCTTCATCGAAGATTTAATCTGAAGCCAAATACAAAACAAAATATGTAAAAAATTTCCTTAGATAAACTAATTTTCTATTCTATAGTAGAGCTACAAATTCAAAATACGTATGATTCTAAAGTACAGAGTACAGAAACAGACTTTTTATAGCTATGCATTTTGTCTTATTTTTTAAACTGTACCTAAATAGTATTATTTGGATTATGAACAACTAGGACTTTACTGCTCATTGTATCCAAACCTATAAATTATCCTTTTCAATAAATTTTAATGCATATACACATTTATGCTGAAAGATTCTTACAGACATTTTACATCCTAAGTGAGTATAAATAGTTAAAGTTAGGTAGTAATAAATACGTGATTGATCACACTTTTATCTTCTGAGATCATTACAGTATGCTGATTGTTGTACAGAGGTATATACAAGGTAGGATCAAACAGTTCCGAGAATGTGCTGATATCTTCAACCTTGATTGGAGGAGAGGGGAATTGTTTTACCGTGGCGTAGAGGCACATGTGACGCGAGATGTGAAAAGGAAGAAGCAGGTGTTTTTCCAGACAATGCGTATCAGTGAACTGTAGTCGTTCGCGTTCGTCGAAAATAATAATGGCGTTTGAAGAACAATGTGCGAATATCAAATTCTGCCAGCGTTTGGGGAAATCGTCGACAGAAACATTGCACCTGATGCCCGTTTTCGACGAACGCGAACGACTGCAGTTCACTGACATGCATTGTCTGGAAAACCCTGCACTGTGGACCTGCCTCTTCCTTTTCACATCTCGCGTCACATGCGCCACTACGCCGTGGTAAAATAGCTACCCTATCCTCCAATCAGGGTTGGAGATATCAGCACAGTCTCCGAACTTTTTGATCCTACATCCACAGGACGGAGATTAGATTTCAAAGAAATAAAAGTACATACAAGTCATGAATCTATGGCCAATTCATAAAAATATATCATTCTAATTACAAAAATACTGTAATCTGGGGTTTTAAAAAGACATTTGGACTTCACACATGAAACAGGCATCGTAAGTTCATTTCACATTAGATGCAGTATTTTATTTTATATAAATATACAGAAGTCACTAACTCTTCTCAAACACTAAACGTATGAAGATTTAGTTTCACATTTTAAATATGGACTTTATTTACATTTTGTTTTTCACCGAGACGTTGTCAAACCTCACGATTCAGCGTTACCAATTCCTCCTTGCATTGGTATATTGCACGTCTTCACTGCAGCGAGAAGTCACACAGCGAACATTCTCACACCGAGAAGTCACAGAAAATCGTTCACAGGAAATTAAAAAAAAATGTTGCTAAGTTTCCAAAATTTTCAATAGTCATTGAATGGGATTGAAAAGATCATCACACAAAGAAGGCTTTCGTCAAGAGATTGCCTAATGTAAAGTAAATCGAAAGAATTAATTTACGAACTCTTTAAATGAAACTTGCCTTATGAGGATTTTGCTTGTTGGAAGCGAGTCCTGAGTCAGTCACCGGAAAGTATAATTTCAACAATGTGCTTGAATTGTTCAGCAAAATAGATGAAGCTAGAAGAATATTTTTAGCGTGGATTCAAAACCATCTTATTTCTCAAGAATACAAAAACTTCACTGCAGTGATATCACTCTTTGAGGCACTCGGAGAAAAGGCACTTGAGTTTGGTTTGTATTTCACTGTCTCTGTGAAGAGTTCTATACAAAATAAAATATAATATTACACAGCACAACATTTATAACATAATTTGCCTCGCTTCTGACAAGGCAGCGATGAGCCCTGAGTTTTCACTCTTCGTCGGGGATCCTGAAGTCCCGTAAATTGCTGAAATGTTTGACGTACCGGAGCTGGCACGAGAGAACGTAGGCATTTCGTCTACAGAGTTATCCATAGGCAAGCCAAGAAAGGATTTGTCCGTATGACTCGTATCACTATGGCTTTCGACGTACGTCGTTCCTTCCGGGCACTGATATGTCTGAGGAAACTGCGACGCCATTGCTTGCTGGGCGCCTTTGAGGTATTTCTCGAATTCATTCCTATCTACATCATCAATGCACTCACTTTCTGGATAGGATTGGTCAGGAAAGTAGCCACCTTCACCCTCCTGCTGATACCTCATTTGCTGGTAGTAGACGGCATTTTGAAATGAGGGCCCGGAGTTGAAGGGACTATAGGACGGAAGTGAGCGAGGAGGTTTTACGTCTGTGAATGAATACGAATAATTGCAAGAGCTCCTCTCGTCTGACTCTTGGACTTTTATCACCGTCTGATGAGGATCTGTGGGCATCAATTCTGAATACTGTTGCAATGTGTACGCAGTGTTGTTAGCGACTAAGTCTCTCAGAGTGAGTCCATTGGGAGGCTGCTGGGATCCTCGGACTGGAAAGGGTGGACGGACATTCCTCAGGAACTTGGACGAGTCACTGAAGCGGGTGATGAGTTGGCTGACAGGGTTCTCGTTGGTATCACGAGCTCCCTCCTTCTGGAACATGAACCCTTCCTGGTCCCTCTCAATGGGTGACATCTCAGGAGTGGGTAATGAACGGATGGAGTCCGGACTTACGTTGGAAGACCCGGAGAGATCTCCATTGGATACTGCGTGACTGTTACTCAAAGGCATTCCCATAAATTCTGGGTACCTGTGAATTACCAAAAAGAACTAATTTCAATTATTATAGAAAAATACTAGCAAAACTCGTAAAAATATCTAACTTCTTGGAAACTAAACTTAAAAGGGCATCGAAGCATTACTGGATAAAATTTCTTTCAATTTAAAAATGTGAATTTTATTGTTTGTTTCCAGGCTGCATGTAAGTCAGTGTAGGTAAAGAATATGACACGCGAGTATGGTCAGTTCCTGGTTACAGATGCTAACGTTATTTCATAGACATAGATAGTTACAATTTCCAACATAATGAAATTCACAAGATGACGCCTCATCATACCTGTAGTTGTCTTGAAGCCTTCGGGCATTTGCCTCAGAGCATGGGCTGCCGTGTGGTGACGAATCCGGAGTCTGAAGACCGCAGACATCCATCCCCATGGCCGAAGACCTACCACTGTTACCACCATAACCCATGAGGTGGCTGTTGTTGGGAGGAAAAGAGTATGATGCAGAAGACGAAGGAGCTGAAAACTGCATCATTGGTGGAGATGCAGGGGCTGCTGGAGCCCCTTTTCTAACACCACCTCTTTTAGTGTTTTTCCGTCTTCTGGGTCGGTACTTATAATTCGGATAGTCGTGCATGTGCTGCACACGTAGGCGCTCAGCTTCCTCGACGTATGGTCGACGGTCATCGTGACTGAGGCCACGCCACTTTTTTCCTGAAAAAGAAATAATCATAAACTTCAAAGGTGTCATCTTATTAATACTATTGTGTGTTTGAATAAGAATGTATAAATACACAGCACATACAATTAATATAGTTAAATGGACATATAGTTAAATGGACACATATAGCTAAAGGGGCAGTCAATTTGTGTAGGATATACTTCAAGTTTAAAAGAAGAACCAATTGACTCTCAGTGACTTAATGGTTAGAGCGTCGTTTGTCCAGCTAGAGATCGGTGGTTCCTTCGCCCGACGAGATATGAATTCTTTATTATGGTTCCCGGGCTACTTAGCACTGTCGGTTATATAAGTTGATAATTGAAGTTTGAATAGCATCAAAATTAGTATTCTCGAAGATCCTGGTGTTAATAGTGGTTTCTATACATGAAGAGTTACAATCAACATGAATCTGTATGTATAAAGAAAAATGCAAGGGAAAAAAAACGTAGGAAGTAAAAATTAATTAAGAGGTATTACAATATATGAAATCTTAAGGAGGGGAATGTAGGGTGTCCTTGAAATATAAACTGACTAGCTTAATAGATAGAGTATCGTCTGACCAGCCGTAGTTTGGTGGTCCTGTTCTTCACTGAGAAATAAATTCTTGCATGAGTTTTTTACAAATGCTTCCCGAATATATTGATAATCAAATTAATTTTTGAAATTTTCATAGAAGACCTTTATATTTGGTTCTGTGTTTGTGTTAAAATCTTTCATTTCTGTTTAACTTGAAATACGTAGAATGTGCGCAGTAAAATAAAAAAAATTCTCGTAGCACTTAATAAATCTCAATAGTCATTTTAACAATTCCAAGATTTTTTTTTTTTTGGAAAGGGATTCAATTAGTTCCATTATATCTACTTTTGTCTCCATTCAAAACCATTCTGATGAATGATGTTTTCGAATGAGATCAGTCTCATTGAAATGCGGGTTCTCGCTTTTTCCGTAACAAGGGTCATGATGGAAACAAAACTTCATCCATTAGAAGTTTAGAATACTGAAAGAGAGAGAGAGAGAGGGAAATGAGAGGAAGCTTTTTTCTGACGTGCTCGTCCAGGAATCAATCAGCGGGGTTACGTGACCCCCGAGACCGGTTCAGTCTCGTGATCGGCACCACCCCCGGACCGCTCCCAGGCAACTGCTTTGCAATTTGCTGCCAATGACACAACGCAGACGGACAATTAGTAGCACACACTTTAGGTGGCAAATGAAACGAACTTGAAAAGTATAGGGCTGTTGTGAAGCTACAAGAATCACCCAAAAAGGAGTCATAAAAAGAGACATATAAAACTCCACATTCATCATGTACAGACATATATAACTTTAAGTTCATCATGTACGTACAGACATATAAACTCCAAAATCATCATGTACAGACATATATAACTTCAAGTTCATCACGTACAGACATATATAACTTCAAGTTCATCATGTACAGACATATATAACTTCAAATTTATTATGTACAACATAACTAATGTGTTCCTTAATACGAAACTTGAGAGACCTTTTTCTTTGACCACCAAGAGCACGATATATTTAAATATTTGCAATATCCATTATGTAAAGAGTTCATGGTGTCTTCAAGTTTCAAACTAGCATTTTATTGGTTAAATCAGACGACGCACTTGTTTACATGTTTCTTGTCTACGCTTCGGAACAAGGTGGGACAAAAGTACAAGGTCGGCGAACAAGTGCTGCCTCGACCTACCCCACGGGTTATCGTGTGCAAAAAAAAAAAAAGCTGATTAATATGAAGATAAATTCAGCTAGCATGAAAAATATTTCTCAGATAGTGATTGATCTGATTTATTTATGCTCTGTCACCTTCTCGATAGCAGATAACGGGAAAATCGAAATTAAAGCCTTTCAATGTTTGCTGTCCGATAAGGTCGACATCGCAACCCTTTCAGCCTCTTCAAGAAATCTTGTTTGTTAATCGCTTGTTAAACTTTCTACATTTAATCTTAAGTCAGAACTGAATGCTTGTAAAATGCATACGTTATATTATACGAATCTCCAAGATAAAATATTTTTAATAAACATATTACCTGTAGATACTTAACGCAATTTCAATTAAAGTAACTATTGGAAATGTTACTTTATTGTACACAGTGTTAAAAACATTCTATTTAATACTTTTTATAGAGGTATCCGTAGAGGATTTTTAGAGGCTGTCCGTAATGGGGAGTAAGGTTCCTGATAGTAATGATACATATATATATATATATATTTGACAGACGATAATTAACTGAATGTTTGAGAAATGAAGCTGAAATTTTCATGAACGCTTGTAATTGTCGTTTTACTTATCAGTTTGCCTAAATTATAAACAAAGTAGCTGAAAAAAATTAGTGTTGGTTGCAAAATGTTTTACAGTGTAGAGCTATAAAATCTTCGCCATTTTTGTGCATTCATTTAAAATTGTTTCTGACATTTAGAACTTTTATTCAGTGTGTAGATGCCACATTTAGTAACACACTAGTCATTTCATCCGCACGAAGCGTGGGTGGAAATAATTAGGCAATACATATCAGCTAAATAATTTCAAATCATTTATGCAACTAAGCTATTGGCAATTTCAAAAAATGCATTACATTTTTTTTTACAGTCTTTAGAAAATAATTTAAATTTATTTTTAATAATTTGAGAAAAACTTATTAAAATTATTATCATTATTAATTTTTAATAATCTGATGATTAGTATGATATAAAAAGAATTTGATACTATATATTTGATTGAATTTGATATTTGATTGCATATGAATGTATGAGAAAATCTAGTGCAGACTCATTCGCCAGATTCTTTTTATTAAAATATATCTTGAACGCAATAGGTGATAAATTCGGCTCTGGGTATTTTCCCAAAATATTTTAACTCTACATGGTGCTTTAATAAAAGTTATTTTAATACCTTAATTATCTTCCCCTCGATTCATTTATTCTACAAAGTAAGTGTCTGGATTGTAAGTAAATATACCAACATGGGGATCGATAAGAACTGATTGAGTTATGAGCTCTGTACAATTTAAGATTACGACAACTAGTTTCCCATTTTGTCTCTGGCTGATAAAAGAATTATGAAAGTTAAGTGCTGGCGATATCAAGTAAATTGGCAAGCACGCAGTACCGAATATTTCGTAATGAAAGTGCAATCATCGCGAGGCGACTCTCTCAAGTGGTTAGAACAAAAGATAATTAGATAAGGAAAACATAACCGAAAGGTACTTCTCCTAACCGGAATATATATTAACGGTGAAGATTATTTTGTCCTGTATACTGTAAAACATTTACAAGCACGTTACTGAAAGTTTCAGGGGAATCGGCTGTCCTTAATGGGGAGCAAGGTTCCTGATAGTTAAGATAATGTATACAGGGTGTCTCAAAAACATTGACCTCGGCTTTTATTCCTTAAATACTGATCTCAGACATATATAATAAATTACAAAGTGGCGTAAAAAAGGGCACAGAATTTGATGAAATCGATTAATATTTTCAAAGGCATTAAATTTTAAGAAATGCAAAATTTAAATTTTTATACGGCCCTCATACAAAAACATTTCCAATGAGTAAAATGTGCCCCATACACACTAATAAGGAAATGTACAAAATTTCAGCATTTTATCATAAAAAGTCCTAGAGATATGAAAAGACAAAAGTGATGACTTAAACCATTTTTCGAGGCTTCGATATGGGTTCTCAGAGTGGAAAAATCATGTTGGTAGATCGCCTTCAGGGGCCATAAACAAATTGCGAAAGAAAACAATGATTACATAAATGAATAATAATTTTGCTATTTATTGGTACAAAAGTATACACACTGTGTAGAAATAATTACTTTACACAAAGATTACAAAGCTTCTTCAAAATGTTTTCCATCCATGCCAAAGATCCATTAAAGATAAGAGGCAGATATTATTTGCCTATGATGCATTTCTGCGTTGCGTCATTTGCACTCTTGCTGTAAACATTTACATTTTAATGTGTGATTAATCTCTCGCCAACTTTGTTTAAACATATCTTTGGGACTTTTTATGATAAAATGCTGAAATTCGTACATCACCTCATTAGTGCATAGGGCACATTTTACTCATTGGAAATGTTTTTGTACGGGGGCCGTATAAAAATTTAAATTTTGTATTTCTTCAAATTTAATCCCTCTGAAAATTTTTATCGATTTCATAAAATTCTGTACCTTTTTTACGCAACTTTGTAATTTATTATGTATGTCTAAGATCACTATTTAAAAAATAAAAGCCGAGGTCAATGTTTTTGGGACATCCTGTATATATATATATATATAAATACAAAAATAACTTTTCAGCAGACAATAATTAACTGGTTATTTCAGAAATGAAGATGGAATTTTCATAAAAACCTGTAATTGTGGCCCTTCCTAATAGTTTTCCGAAATAATCAACAAAGTAGCTGAAGAAAATCAGCAAAGGTTACAGAATGTTTAACAGCGTAACAGGGCGACGCAAATAAGCAAGAATGTCCTCACTTGGTTATTCCTAGAGTTTTATAGGAAAACGCGATTCTTGGTATTTAAATTCTATGAACCGTGGATAACCACGGTTTCCTGTTTTGCAATAAATATTATCTTTGTAAAAATATTAACGGTGATATTACAAGTGAATATAATTTTCTCCTATAACAAGGCAACGCAAATGTAAAAGAATGTTCTCAATTTATAATCACTAGAGTTTTTTCTACGAAACTTCGATTTTTAGCATTTAAATTCTAAGAACCGTGGATAAATGCGGTTTACTGATTTAACGATAATTATTGTCTTTGTTAAAACATTAACCGTGATTTTAACAGTGATTATATTTTGGCCCTATAACAAGGCAATGCAAATGAGCAAGAATGGTCTCACTCGGTTGATGTCTCTTAGTTACCCTATTGCCTTCACTTTGGTTGATTTCCCTTCTTTTATTCCTTAGAAGTCACTTAGTTGACATTTTATCACTTAGTTGATTTTTCCCCATGCATATTTTCCCTTGCTTGATTTCTCTTATTAAGTCTGAAATAATAATTGTCAATACCTTTAGCAACAATCAACAAGTTTTCGCTGTTGTAGTTATCCTGGTGACAGGGGTACCATATAATTACCAATCTCGAGGCATCCTCACATTTAAGTCTGGCCCTGCTGATGTGACCAAGTCGAATTCGGTCGACTGATTCCATTTGCTGTAGATGTATGATCAGATGTTTTTATTCATTACAGTACAGCTTTTATTATTAAATGAACAAAAGTTGATATACTCATTTAATATAAAATTCCAACCCATTTTCATTTCTATGGTAGCAGTAAAAGTACATTTAATTTTAATTCCACCGTAGTTTTAAAATATCATAGTCGAAACTTTCATTCAAGACAAGGAAACGCACTTAAAAAGAAAACCCTCCCGTAGGATGGGTGCATGGCTTGACGTATTTCTAGAATTCTTAGAACAGAAAGACGAATGTCGTGAACTTTCAGTGGTAAAGACATCTCCACATTAAATCTATTCCCAGTAGTTCATGTTGGACAAACTGCACAGCAGAGGTTAAGGATTAGAGACAAGCCAGTTGACAGCTGAAGCAAACGCAACGGCAAGCCAAAAAACAAAGCAGGGGATCATGACAAGGTGTTCCATGAGAAAAGGCTGACCCTTGGGCCCTGCCACAAGTGTCCGGGCCCCGTTTTGGGTGGTCCCCCCCTTACGGCCCCGATTTTTCCTGTGTTTGCGACCTCTAACATCTTAAAACCCGCGATCCATTTATAGGTGACAGCTGTTGACTGCTTTTCCATTATTCACGTCTGGCTTCCGATTGTACAGTTCTTTGTAGCACCCGTGAAATACTTGGTTGCTAGCGTTGTATCGTTTTGGCCCTGATTTGTAGGAGGAAAGAGCCGCTATATGAAGTATGGGGATGGGTTGCGTGGGATGAACTTGAATTCCGGGTTCGACAGAGCATGGGGCTTATCGAGGTGCTCTTAGAAAAATGCAAGACGTGGGATGAACACAGTAAAATAAGGATTTATACTCCCGGTTACCCATAGGCTGTTGAATGTACGACCGTCGACCGTTTCCGTTTTAGAAGTGCACCTAAGAAGGGCCCGATATCGATGATAACTATGAATAGTTATCAATATCAATAGTGTTAGCACTGATTGATATTACCCATATCGTTCACAGTGATATTGTCGAATACGAAACGTTTAGATATCTGTTTTTGCTGTGAAACTGTAGAAATATTAATAGTTATATGGATTAAGATAGGACACGGTTTTGAATTCAAAATTTTTCTTAATTTTCATTGCGGCAATTATTTACAATAATAAATGAGAGTGTATTAAACGTGATCATCCGTATTCTCCAGGTAAAAACACGCTGCTGAACATGGCAACGTCGCATAACAATAAATTTAAAAATCATTTTTAAAATGTAATTTTTGTGACAGTACGTATGCCATGAACGTAAATAATGTGTTAAATTTTCACAAAATTATATCAATATTTTTATCGGTGTCGATATTTGTGTATCAAGAAAACGGTGAAATCGAAGAGTTTGGGTTTCAATTAAAGAGAACCTCCAGATTCAGAGGTCAAGTCTAAAAAGCTTTTTATTTATTCAGATTTCATAAACAAACTAATGTTATAACATGGAAAAAAGAAACATATTTTGTACAATTGTAGTTGTAATGAATAAAACAAACTTTTTTATCTTTGATCAACTAAATCTGTACTACAAGAATTACATATGTAATTCCGCTTTAGAAAGTTGAAACGATAGAAACAGTTAGTGTTGTTAATTTAAAGCTCGTAAAATATAAGTTGCACATAATTATCATCTCCCCCCCCCCGCTTCTTATTGTTTAACTAGTCTGTTAGATAGTCTGATAAATAAGCTGGAGGCAAACTATGTTAAGAGGGACGTACTGATCGGCTGTTTAGATTTTTTTCTATTTCGATTTTCCATCTCTTTCCAAATGTAAACAGAAACAGCTGTGACTTGTATTTGCAACTGTATAACTCAAGAGATAACGTTCTGCGGCAATTTCGATGATTAATGACTTACAAAATTTTGTAAGAACGACTACCTGTACAAGAAATGTTACTGCCCTTCACTCAAATGCGATAAAAAAAAGTAGAGTTTGTAGATTTGTGTCTGGTTTCAAACAGTTCACTCCGACTTGTTATTGCTTAAAGGATAGGACTTTTTTTCCAGCAAGATTTAAGTATAAACGTTTTATGACAAAAAAAAAAAGCCAATACATAAACTGTTTAGAATTTTCGAAAAAATGTGCCAAATATTTTCATATTCCAATGGACATTAATTTCAGACATTTATAGACATGAATGATTAATTAAATCCTACTTGATAAAATTTAATAAATATTTACGCAATCGATATTTTAAAAATAAAGTAATACTTAGAGCTCCAATTGATTTTGACACTATTCCTATTTTTACTCATATATTCTTAGATTCATTTAAATATGCATTTAGTAATAGATTCATTTAGTATTAAAATGAAAATCTGTGCATCCATTTATAAGCATTTTATGCAAGTTATTCATTACAAAACGCTTGAACATTTAAAAAAAAAATTCCTTAATTAATTTTTTAGGTTGGCAACCATAGTAACGTCAATGAATTGGATGTATTAACCGCTTCTATCTTCAGTTATTTGCATAATATATCGTATTGACACATAAAATTTAGTAAAAGTACATGCATTTCATGCATACAGTTCTTGAATTATCGGATACACACCTCGTAGACGGACAGACATACATATTATACTCATATAAACACACAGACGGCTATCTTTCCAAAAATATTCTAAATGTATTCTGAAAGTATTGAAACGTGCATCCCCACCAAAATATCATACTGTAAAATTTTCAAGAAAACAGTACTTTATATAGTGGTATAAGAAATAATTGTATTTCATTTTTTCATTTATTTCAATTAACTATTTTCTATACAAGTTGTACTTCAATTATTATAAAATGCAATAATATACAACAATAATTAATATAAACGAAGCGATAACATTACATATTAACTTGCAGATATTAATAGCTGATAGGTAAAAATTTATCCTGACTCTAATCCAAAAGCAATTGTGGCCTCTATTAACAGAAAAAATTCACAAAATATGATTTCATAGTAAATCCTGCTATATTTCAAATCAAACTGTTATCTATCTCTTTCGTTAACATTAATCAGTACTGACGATTTGCTGCATCTGCACAATTGCATACCAATATACAACAGTAATTAACACATAAACGGACAGTTAACATTAACTAGTAACTTGTAGATCCTAATAATTGATAGGCAACAATTTATTGAGACTCTAATGCATAAACAATTGTAGCTCTTGCCCTGTTAACAAATAAAAGCCTAACATACGATTTCATAGTAAACCCTGCTACATTATAAATCAAACTGTCATCTCTCTCTTTCGTTAACATCAATCAGTTCCTAAGATCTGCTTCATGTGCGGAATTGTACATCAATGTACAACAGTAATTAAAACACAAACGAAGAGTTCACATTAACTATAAACTTGCAGATCTTAACAATTTGTAGGTTCATCCTGGCTTTAATACATAAATAATTGTAAGGCCATTCCCTGTTAACAGATAAAATCCATAATATACGATTTCATACTAAGCCCTGCTACATTACAAATCAAACTGCAGCCTATATCTTTCGTTAACATTAATCAGTAGCGAAGATCTGCTGCATCTGCGGAATTGTACACCGTAGGCCTCTTCGTATGTATTAATTACCGCTTGTCAGACTATGATGTCATTTGTCATCGGTATCATTTACAATCTAAATTAAATAATCACTGGATTCTGTTTCCTGCGGTTTCCCAGTCGCTCCGCTCATTAATTGATTTGTGTTGCTAATCATTTGGTCATTTATCAATGAAAAAGGGCCCGAAACACTAATGTGAATTAGTTGACATGGATAACGACCTTAAAGAGACGAATGTAACAGTATTTTTTATATCTCTGTGCAAGGCCAGTCTGGCTGTTTTTGACGTTATTGGTCGTGGTATCCTACTGGAATCGGAGCGTTGCAAAAGAAAAAAAAAGTACAAACGCTTATATCCCCGAAACTAATCGGGAAAAATATAAACAATTTATACTTGTTTGGTCAGAAATAAGGTACGATTTATGAATATACAAAAATAAAGTTCAGTATTTTTATGCTTTGTAATATTTTTCCTTTGAAGAAATGTAAATAAAAATTTGTTATCTAAGCGATGTTTTGCTTCACTTTGCTCGAAATAAATATAAATATATAAATATAGAAAGTGATGAATTTCTTCTATTTAATTCCCATATTAAATAAGTTACTTCATCTTTTTAGTATTCATTTTAGAACAAGAATGTTTATTCTCTACAATTGTTCCTCTAACACTGTCCATATTTCAATCTTTATGAATCCAGGGGTTCTTCTTAAATATTAAAACCTTTTGATTAGAATGTTTTTTTAATTTTTCGGATGAACTTTACGATAATTATTTATTGAAAATTATGGATGAAATTCGATGATTTATTATTCCGAATTTATTATCGCATTATTAATTTATACCTACATTAAAAAACATTAATGATGAGCTTTAGGTTTATTTTAATTTTTTTATAAAATTAAAATATATTACAACCTTCTTTTGAATATCAAAATAAATCCAATACTCTAAATTGAATAAATCTTTATATTGTTTAACATGAATGTTCTGTATTTATTTATTCCAAATGCAGTTTCTGATATTCTATTGTTAAGATAACCATGATGTACTGCACCGCGGTTATATAGAGTTATCAACAAACATTTGTAAACGCCATAAGAAACCAATGAACCGCGCGTCATAAGCAGCCAATGAAGCTTTTTTCCATTTGTTGCATATTGATTTTTGTTTCTCCGATTTAACCGCTGTGCCCGTGAACCTTGTTGGAAAAACATCACGGACTATGGTTCGACTTTCACCCACTTTGGGTTATTTAAATTAATCAGTGGTCCACAAAAGATTTCATGCTTGGAAAAGTGAAAAAACTCCGAACCGAGGATTATTTGTGGCCCTCTGCATGATATTTTACAGTTTTATACAATAATATAAACTTAAGTAATGAATCGTATTACTTTTACATGTGCAATGAAAACTATTCTCTTATTAGATAAGTAATATCTGTTTATATTACATTTAAGATATATAAATGCACTACCTTTGTAGCATAGCGCATGGATCACCGTATGAGGAAGCTGAAACCTGATCAACAAACTAGGAGTGTTATCACCTGATATTCAAACTTGTGAGATTATTGATAAAAATGCTCTAGAATTCATGATATTATAAGCCAATATATAAAAACCTAATGTCACTTTTGAATATATGAGAGAAAGTGCGTGGTTTCCCCCTCCCTTGCCTAATGCTTACGATACTAAGCTCTGAAACATGAGCTAGCTGAGTATCAAATCCTCGTTGATACCTAAGACGATATTCCCAGGTTGCACGTGATATATCTGGGAACTTTATTTTTTGCATGTATTGTATATGGAATGCAGTTTGTCTTAGAAAGACATCCATGAAGCATAAAATCCGTCTGGTAGTATATCGCCATATTCTCTAGTTATCAAGTAATACATCTTCCTTCTGTAAATTGGGCGATTTAATGTGAAGCTGTTTTGTTGTCAACCTAGCGTTTACCATAATAATTCATTTCAGTACTTTAAAACATAATATTAAAACCTAATCCATTCCAATATTTAAAAATTTAAGGATAAGTTTTAGAATTTTATTTATATTATTGGGATGAATTTCTAAATGAAAACTAAAATGTCAAAACAGTTGTAAACTGATGTCTCATAGGGTAATCCAACTAACAACCTCCGGTTAGCCAGATGACATTCTATCTATTCAGTGAAACATGTGCCAGTGAAATATTCAGGGATGGTATTGGCTGTAGTCCTAACCTTCCATTGACTGAATTACTCTGGTTCTCCCCCCATAAGGTTAACATTAGTTAAACAATCTCTCATAGCGTAAGCGCCCCATTTGACCGCCGATATTCGCTCTCCAAGATCCTGACTACGCCTTTTGATAAGCAAATTATATTTCGTCTGTATTTGAAGTGGGTCCTACAAACTTCAAGACCACAACTAGCCTCAACGTTTATACTCTTAATTTATTACTTACCATTCAGCGTTGATGGAACTCTATTGTTAAAATAATCATGATATATCCTCTTTTTACGAACTTTCTTTCATTCAACGAACACAAATTTCATAAACAAGAACTCGTGTAATACGGAAGCCACCAAAGCTTTTGACTAAATCCATTTCTATTTATTAGACGTGGCCTTTTTTTCCCACGATTCAACCCTTTGCCGCTGCAAACGGCCACTCTGTTGAGAAACGTCATGAGGCACGTTTATCCACGACGGGCCGGTGACCCCTGCTCCCGTTCGTGACTCAAGAAAGTCACAGTCGTGACTATGACCACGTGGAGAAGCCGTTCCCAGGCATTTTTTTTTTTTTTTTAATTATCATGCGTTGCTTTAATTCTTTCTCCGGGGGGGAGGGGGGACTTCAAAATCAATTAATCCGTGGTTAGCATGAAGTGTATAGTAAAGTGTTAAGTTTTTTTTTTATTTTCTTTTTTTGCGGACTGAATTCGGGATTGATTATTTTTTTTTTAATTTTTTTTTATCACAAAGAGAGGTACGGGAGAAAATGGTTTTGTGATTAATAAAGTGAAAAATAATTATTCCTGGATGTTGCAATTTCTTTATATTTTTATAGAAAAAGCCAGGTAATTTTTTTTTTTTTTGTATGGAGGATTAGCGTTGTGGCATTTAATTGAAAATCATAAATAGCACATGGAATATCATTAATTTGGGACCTTGTAGCTATTTATTCAATTTTCTTAATGAGTCTACTGTGCGGCGCTCTTTATTAATCGAATCCTCTTTTGGCTAAAACATAAGAAGAAATACAAAAGGCTTTAAAAAGAGAAGCCTGTGTGTAAATTAAAATAATTAACTTGTCTTCGTAAAAACACAGACAATAGATAATGTGGATAATCTTTACTTGCAAGGAAAAACAGAACATGCTTAATTAAATGTACCAGCAAATTTTATAGCATAACATACTAGAACCAAACTGTATTGGAAACGTTCTTCTATAATACTCAAATACAAAAGAATCAGGATAGAAGCTGCAAGATTTTGCCGAATGTTGGTGGTTTAAGAAGATTTTTTTACAATGACACCTGATCAACTGAACTATGGGGTATTCGCATAGAGTTACGTCAAATAGCATGATATCCTGCATAATAAGCAACACAATTGAGTCGTACAGACCAGAACATGCTTTTAAAGCTTAAAATTTGGAGGAAGAGAATGTAAGGTCCATTTTAAATATAGAAGGATAAACGATCCTCCCAGCTGGTGAACTGGAGATAAGTGATCTAATTCCCACTGCAACAAAAAATTCTTTACAAAATTGCCAGTCTTCCAGAACACAAACCCTAAAATCTGGAGAAGGAGAATGTAGGGTCCACTTTAACTATTGCAAGGAAAAATGATTATTCCAGTTTGGTCAATTGGAGATAAGTGATTTAATTTCTGCGGCAACAAAAATTATTTACAAAGTTGACAACCTTCCAGGAAACAAAAAAAAAAACGAAAATTTGCAGTTAAAATACTTGGAGTGAGTGACACCAATAGACATTCTTGTAAATTCATCCTCCAAACTACTCAGTTCCAGGTATGACATCATGATTACAATAGCACCGAATATGCCTGCTACGACTGTGAAATGTTCACATAAGTTTTTTTTTTTTACTGTGAAATGTTCACATAATTTTTTTTTTACTGTGAAATGTTCACATAAGTTTTTTTTAAATGTGTTATCTTACATGGATAAAATTTATTGACACATTTGATTTAGAGTACTTAAGTATTAATCAAATCAATCTAATCGATATCATAATTATTACACAGAAAATACCCTCAGCACGAAATAATGAAAGTTATGCGTTTATATAACATTTATTTTGCGAATTGTATCATTTTTTAATTTTATTAAAAAGTTTCCTAATTTTTTTTTTCACTCTTTTAAAATATTGTACATAAAAAGTATTGTTTTCTAAAAAATTTGCAAACTCTGAATATTGGCATAAAAGCACGAATTAAGGTCTCCTGGGTACATTTATTTTGCGAATTGTTTCATTTTTTAATTTTATTAAAAAGCCTTTCGTCACTTTCGAAACTATATTGAGCTGCAACAATCATATTGAGCTGCAATAATCATAGCTTTTGCACCCATTGGAAAACCCAGGTTAAACTACTATAATATCGAAATTATAACTAATATACTTCAAAGCTAAGAGTTAGTTTCGAAATTTAATTATATTCACCTGTAGCGCTTTCAAAGAGCTACAAATTCTTTCTTATTGTTCATAGCTAGCGCTTTTAGTTTTTGAGATATAAGCACTACAAACTTGAAAACGGAAATTTTTCAATCTTCTTCAACTTCACAAGACGATTACTCGAAAATTATAACAGCTATTTTTAAAAACAACTATAAATTTAGAAACTAAATTTCTTAACACATATTTTTGTGATCTACTATATATATTTATCTTTTATGGTTTTGAAGATATTTCTAGTGAAATTAGGAAAAAAGGAAAAAAATACTCGCTTGGACAGATAGCTTTTCTAAAAAATGTTCAAAATGCCAATATATAGAGATTATTTTTATATATTAATAATCAGCTCTATTTTAAGAAGAAAACTGCGCTACTAGAAACAAGAAAATTTATTGGCACTTTTATCAAGTGGGTTCGAAGGTGTAAACGTCCAAAATGTTTATATTTTCCTAATTTTCTAACTTCCACCACAGAAACTCTCGAAGCATAGATGTTATTCACATCAAAATAATTTACCAACAGTTTTCCATTGTGTATTTTGCTTTCACGTTTTTGACTTTTAAAGGCGCTTTCAGCATGCTTGGTCACCTTTGGTTCACCTGCACCCAAGGTGGCTTTCATTTTCTAATTGCATTAAAACAGGAGGTTATATAAATAAGATTTTTCAAATAAAAATATTCCAGCTATATGTATGAGGTAAAGATGTAGCTTTTATACCAAACGATTTTTTTCGCTGTTAAACTGAATCGAATTCGAGTTTTCGTTAGACGAGCACGTTATATGCATCCATGAACTCGAATTAAACGTTTTTAAGGGGATGTCCGGGTATGCTAGTGTGTGTATGTATGTTAATGTGTGTACGTATGTTAGTGTGTGTATATATATATTAGTGTATGCGTAGTATGTGTATATATGTTAGAGTGCGTATATATGTTAATGTGTATACATAATTTAGTGTATATATATGTTAGTGTGTATGCTACAATGTATGTACGTTACTATGTGTGTATGTTAGTGTGTATGCATATGTTAGTGTGTATATGTTACTGTGTGTGCACACATGTTAGTGTGTGTATATATACTACTAATGTGTAGTTACTATGTGTGTATGTATGTTAGTGTGTGAGTCCGTAAGTCTGTAGATACGATATCTCAAGAACGAAAAGAGCGTTTCGAACGAAATTTGGTACACACATTACATTGGTGAATATTGGAGCACCGTTTAATTTAAACACAATCAGATGTTTGGAAGATCCACTCATTTTTGAATGGATTTTTGAAGACATCATTTATAAATCAGAACCTTCAGGGATGATAAATAAATAATAACTTCGGACGTATTTTTTTATTATAAAATGAATGATATAAACTTTAGAATGCTAGCATGAACAGTTCTCACGATATTGCACTACTTAAGAATCAATTTTTGAAAAATCCTTAAAACATCAAGATATTTAAATAATCATCAAAATATTGTTAAATAAATAATCATTTCATACGTAATTTTACATTCGAAAACGATTCGAATAAAATGTAGAACGCTAGCACAAACCGTTCTCAAGATTTTGAATGTTTTTTTAAATGCATTTATAAAAAAAAATTGCATAAAATTAAAAATTCAGTAAGTATCATTCAATACGTTCACGTTTCATATGCAATATTAGGCGAAAAATCTGCTAGCACCATTCTTGTAGATATATTCCATTCCCTTCACGAGAAAAGATGCATTTTGGCGTAGTCTTCTGCTTTGACGCCAAAGAATTCGCACGTAGTCATTTATTTCACGAAATATTACTGCCAAATGCATTTTGATGAGGATTTTATACGCGAGTATGAAGAAGTCATTCAGTTTCGATTCATAAGTTGCTACATTTCATCGCCAAATTTCAATTTACGTGATATTAATTCAATGCCAAAAATATTATGCAGTGGATCTTGTAGATCATTATCTTGCTGTAAAAAGACGTAAAGTCATTGCATCATGCAGGGAGAATCATGTGCTGCCCACATCAGATTTTTTTTAAGAGCGAGAGAGATGGCCACTGTGTTGACACTTATTTTCACATCAACAGAACGGCATTCTATATTCCAATTATTTCTACCTGACTCACGCCATTTTGTTGAGCGAAACTAATTACTTTTCGAACACGTTTTTATGACTGATATTCTACCAAAATAAAAGTTTTTTGCTAACTAAGGCTGAATTTATGAGGTTAAATTGCATCCCCGGGCGAAAGGTTGAGTTAATTATTTATAAGAAACTTATTTGGGACCCGTAGAATGATGGAGCTGGAATATGAAATTTATTACAGCGCGGGAAAATGGAAAGTATGACGCTGCATTTACTTGTTTTTTAATTATTGAAAAAAAAATCCGGTTTTATGAAACTGCGTATTACGGTAGCTAGGAGGTGGGATTTGTTTTACACATAATCCGCTGGCAATCTGTCTTCTACGTGTATGATTAATGGCATAAACATTATGGAATATGTTCCATTTAGAGGGGTTCATAAATTAGGATGTCATTAAAAAATTGTTTTCTCTCTTGGAATAAGGTAGGGATTTTTTAAGTAAAAGGAAATATCTCACTCTCTACTTTACAGTGTTGCCAATTTAGTCATATTATTGCTAAATGTAACCATTTTTTAAACGTTTAGTACCCAAAAATGGCTAATCATAGCCACGGAATACCCAAGTTTTTAACTACTTATAAAGGGCATCGATGAAATTTAGCCATAAGATTCATCCAAGTGCTATCAACTCTGATACTTTAGCGATTCAGATTAAAATGAAATTATAATTTAAATTGTTTTCCCAATTCGATTAATTTAAGCAAATTAATGCAACTTTTTACGAACGCTATCAATTTTTATAATTAAATATTCTTCTGAAATTTTTCTGAAGGATTTCCTCCCTTAATATGAGAAGACTATAATATAGAGAAAATATCTTGTAAACTGTTCTTGTAATAAACATTCTAATTGATGGAAAATATTTAAAGTATGAGGCCCCATTCGACTTTCGCCTGTATTTATATTGTTCATGTTTTCCTACATCACCATCGGCAACAGAATAAGAAAATATATTTCTTTTACACCTTTTTTTCTTGCAGGTTATTTCTATAAACATTTTCTTAAAATCTTTCTGAAAGATAATATTTGTTCCATTAATATAAGAATACTGTGACTCAGAGATAATATCTTGTTTATGTATTATTATTCTTGCAACAAACATCCTAATTGATAGAAAATATCTATCATATTGCACATTTTCTTTTGTATCATAATTAGTTATAAAATAAAACATTTTAATTTTTTATAAGCTTTCATTCGCAAGTTATTCGTATACAATATTTTTTTAAATTTCATTAAATATCAATTGCATTTGGATGAGAATTTTGCAAAATGCGAATAAATTATCCTGTTTGGACTCATGGTTACGAAAAGCGCCCAATTTCAATTGACATGATGATAATTTAATGCCAAAAACATGGTGTTGTGGATCTTATACACCATTATTTTGGCGAGAAAGAAGTAAATGCATTGCATTATTTAGGGACTGACCACATCATATTTTTTTATAGACTCTTTGCATTTAGCAGAAACAACAAGCACACAACTATAATAGAAGGTCTTTATTTCACTTCTTATAAGACGTACAAAATTTAAAATTTACGTCTTATAGGAAGTGAAATAAAGACCTTCTATTATAGTTGTGTGCTTGTTGTTTCTGCTAATTGAAATCAGACGTGATACCAATTTATTTATTTTCTTTGCATTTAATTTAAAATCTTCTGCGTTGTATCCATAAAAGCATAATTACAAGATCATTCAGTATTAACCCTATCTTGCTACTTAAGCGTGGGTAAAAATTCTCTCATGATATAAATTGCGAAAGTATTTTAATTTTTTTTCTGGTAGATGTTTTCATTTTAATTGGAACAAATTGTAAAATGTTTTGTTAAAAAGGTAATGTTTTGTTAAAAAGGTAAATGTTTTGTTAAAGGTAAAATTAAATAAAAAATAACTTTTTGATGTGAATAACATATATTTTTTAGGTATATATGGCGAAATCGGAGCATTACGAAAAATTTAAACACTTTAGACGCTTATATCTCAGAACCTAATAGATAAAGATGTAAATAATTCTTACTTGTTTTGACAGAAATATGGTACAGACTATGAATATATATAAAAAAATTCAATATTTTAATATTTTAATTTTTTTTTTCAATAAAACTTAAAAAGTATCCGTTTGAGCGAGTATTCTTCATTTTCCTTACTTTCACTTCGAAACTATAAAAGATAAATATAAATAGTGAGAGACTAAAATATGTATTACGAAATCCAGTTTTTAGATCTATAATTTGTTTTCAAAAAGCCCTTATAGTTTTCGAGTAATCATTTGTCAAGTTCTAGAAAAGTGAAAATTTTCTATTTTTCAAGTTTGTAATGATTATAGTTTAAAAACTTGGAGGTAGCTATGAACAATAAGCAAGGATATGCCGATCTTTAAATGGCCTATATGTGTATATAATTGGACTATGGATTGAGCTCTTAGTTTTCGTAGTGGTTATAATTTCGAGATTTTAGTATTTAAATCTGTTTTTCTTTCAATGGGTGAGAAAGTTATAATATTTAAATGTGAGGAGTGTTTACTTATTATTCAATGTGTTTACTTACTATTTGATAAAGTATATCGTGCTTAACCTTTTGCTTACGGATGAGACAGCGTCATTCCCAAACGAAGAACCTCCCAAAAAGACAGGTATTTGACATACCCTATCCCAAACAGTTCGATCTCTCTTTGCAGGCATTGGCGTCCGGACGCCAATGCCTGCAATGAAAAAATGGAAAGGTTAAATAAACTTGGTGATTCTAAAGATGTTTAATGATTAATGAGGTTTGGACAATCTAGATAAAAAATACACATATTAAGTATGTATTTATGTGCCACCAGGCAATTTTATAGATTAACTTGAATCTAAAATCTTGTCAGATATATTGTATAAGTTTAATTCATATACCGCCAAGTAAGATAAGTAAAATAATTTGATATTTTGACGATCTACGGTCAGAATATGCAGATGAAATCGGGACGAAAACTAAAAGTGCTAGCTAGCTATAAATAATTAGCGAGTCATTTATAGTTATTTGGAAGCTCGTAAGCGAATCAAATGGGTCTGAAAAAAAAATCGAATAAACTTATTAAACTTCATGGGCATTTTACTTCACGAAACGTTATTATTTTAAAATCACTTCAGCTCCATCGGACAGGAAACACCGCCGATTTTTCTTATATAAAAACAAGTAGTTATTAAATACCATTACCATTAATTAGAACTAATAAAAGTGTGAGTGAATCTCAGAGTGGCAATATCGTTTTAAAAATATTAGTAGCAAGATAGGGTTAAATGTATTCTGTGCAACACACCCATAGAGGAGTGCAGTAATATTAAACCCAAGTATCCAGTAAAATATTTTATTTTCTATCATTAACCAAAGAAGAATCCAAATTACAACTCAACATCCCTCATACTCTGGATTCTTGGCGTTGCTTTCGCATCGGCCCTCTCGCTTAGCCGTCAAATAACATGGATTAAGTCAAAAAAAAAAAGAAAAAAAAATGAACTTTATAAATAAAAAACAAGCACGAGCAGTTTTTTCTTTTTGTGCTTGTATATTTTTTCTCTCCCTCGACCCTCGTTTCCAGAGACCAACAGATAAAGGTCCGTGCCAAGCAAACAAGCTCCATTATCAGTTTTTTCTCCTCCATTGCTTAAAAGAGGGAGATTTCAACCCGGAAACGAGTATTTACCGATGTGTAGATAGACCGAGATAGACCGGCCTACCTGCAGACTGGACGGAGTCCTCCCTTATCTCCGGCCGGGCAAATACTGTGCCAAGCGGAAAGAGAGAATGAGAAGCGCCGGCGAGAGAAGTAAGAAATCCGTGGAGTGCGGGGAGATAGATCTGAAGAAGCAAGTTTAACGAAGAATTCAAACTAATGCTGCGATAAAACTATAAAAATTTCGTTAAAAAAAACATGTAAAGATCCTTGTTGTGTCAGCCGCGGCTCGAACCGCGGATTTTCGTATTGGCCAGCTGACCCTCTCCCAATTGATATACTGGGACGGAATGGGTCGAAGTGAACTCCCCAAACGTCTCCCTCTAATGTCAGATTGACGTGTAACTTGACAATCTGACTAACCACCTCCTGCAATTTTTTTAAACACTTTTCAACAAAGTTGAAAAGTGTTAATGACTTTGTTCATTCATTCTGTCTGTCTGTCTGTCCGTTAACACGATAACTGCCGCAAAAATGACTTTATCAAAATGAAATTTTAGTATGTTGTTCAGACGGTCTGTGGGACCTATGGGAATATAAATGAAGAATATCACCCAATTAGTTTTGGATTGAACCCGGGTTGAAAAAATGAAATACATTGAACCCTATGGGACCTAATTTTTCAAACATTTTTTAAGCGGATTTAAAATTCACAAAATTGCTTCGAAAATTTTAGGAAATATTCAAATTACCCCAAAAAATATATAAAAAAAATTTCAGCAATTCAGCATTTTTTTAAATAAAAATTAAAATACCTTTTACATGAAGCGATCACACCTTTTATATAAAGCGATCACGTGACCCACATCGAAATAAAATATGGCATCCATCTTGGGTCACAATCGTGATTTTTAAAGTTTGCTTAAATTCTGTGCATCTACATACTGAAACAACGCAATTACAATATATTTGAGTTTAAATGATCATCCAAATTTGATTATTTCTGCAACGAAGCCTACTTTTCACTTATGGAAAATGTAAACAGCAAAATATGTAGAATGAGTTGTATAACAATTGCTGCATTTCTTTAACTCAACATTATTTAGCTCATAGAGTCTGCAATATAGCTGATATGAATGAAATATTCATGGATTTTACAGCGAGAAGGACGATTTTTTCGATGAAGTTTTAAGCATGGAGTTTAATTACTTGTACCTCCATGGTCTTAAGTTTTTAAATAAAATAAAGTATTATAGTATTGTGATGAATGAAATGAATGGAAAAATGTTTATGAATGAAATGCTGCTTTTATAGAGAGAGCCAGACGTGTTCTATTTCGATGACGTCATTTGAATAAATTTCAGTTGTTTTCGATGAAATTTTCAAATATAATAAATTATTGTAGTATTATGATCATTTTAAAAATATTACTGAGGAATGTATCGCATTTTAGAGATGTTTAAAACAGGCAATTTATATTTCAATGCCGTCATTTGAATGAAGTTCATTTTTTTCGATGAAGTTTTATGTTTTCAAATAAAATAAATTAATGTAATATTGTGATAATTTTTTAAATATCACTGAGGAATGTATCGCATTTTAGAGATGTTTAAATGAAATTGCATTGAAGTTGGAAAGTGTTTCATAATCAATGCTTTATGCATGATTGATCTTTCATGTTTATCCTCCTGATGATATTTTTGTTCTTCAGGCTAGCTTCCTGCTTGAACGTTATCCTCCTGATTTGAAATCGGCGCTCAATATCTAAAGAATCCACTAAATCCGTGCTCGCCGTACTAGGGTTTCAGACAACGGCATTATTGCACTATCTTGCAGGATTATTTTTATGGTGTATCATTGTAAAGAACCTTGCTGATTTAGATGGGGATCGAACCGCGAATCTTCGTCCTCTCTAGCCGACGCTCCCACAATCGAGCTACTGAAACCGAATTGCAAACTCCTATCGTCGAAGTGAATTCTGCAAACATATAACCCAAAATTAATAGTGTAGAAGAGTTTCGAAGGCAATAAACAGCCTTCTTCGTCAGGACAAACAAGAGGCACAATCTTCATTTTTCAGAGCGAGATCGGAAACTCATATTAGAACATCAAACGGGACTGAAACAGAGAAAGAGGTTGCCAACGGTGAAAGGAGATACAAGAGGTAAAAACCATGGAGGAAAGAACAAGTAGTAGGAGTCTATGAATGAAAGGTAAAACACCAAAAAGCGAATGTCCAGCAAATAATTCAAAGCACTTGTTCAGTGAGTAAAACTATGAATATTAAATTTAAAAATGCAACTAACCGGTTTCGGTAGTCACATGAATCGTCCAAAACAGCTATAAGATCAACAGTTTCTAAACAAAAGCAAATAAAAAAATCTGATTAGGGAAGTACATGACTTTCTCTGCAGACACAAATTCCTAATCCATTAAGTTGAGTTTTATTGTTTAAAGTGTTAAGGATACTTGATATTATGTCCAGTTTAAATGTTTAATGTGTTTCCTTTTTCATTAGGCAAATTAATGCATTTTAAAACGTCGCATCTTCTAAACATTCCAAAAAAACTTAAATAACTCGAAAAAGATTCTTCCTAGAGCAGTGGAATTGATCTTCTTTATTCCATCTTTAAAAATTAGGAATAAATCAAGCTTTTAAAGAATACTTTTAAGCATACTTAGTATTTTATTGCAGATTTCGAAGGTTTTACGGGCCATTTCGAAAAAAAAAGGCCAGTCTTTATGAATCATACTAGAATCAAATCAGCACCAAGTGACTTACCTACCAAATTTTAAGAAACTTCATCGAATATTTTTTTAACTACAACGAAAAACATCGCTAGCTCATCAAAATTCTAAACATCTTAAGATCTGGAGAATGTTTCATCTTAAACTAATGAGATTGATCTTATTTGTTTTGTCGTTAAAATTAATTATCGCTGTAAATTTTGAATTACACTGATATCTGTTATAATTTTGTCAATATTTATCTAAAAATTTGGCTTATTTGGATATTTTGGCTTATATTTAAAGGAGAGAATTAAAATTGTATTTGTTGGTTCTCAAATCATCATCTCCAAAAAATCGCTGGAATAGTTGTTTGATTTCCAATTAAAAACAGTTCAGACAAGTTGCTATAGTTTATAAGTTTATACAGTCAAACTTGTTTGAAACGGAACACTGTCATAAGCGGAAAATATTTTTAGCCCCGTTCAAAAATATATGAAATTTGTGTTATTTCTCCTATGTGAAACGGAACCTACACAACGCAGAAACGAACGGCAAATGTAAAATAATTTGTTAATAAAGCACCTGTTGTAACAAACTAAGTATGGAAAATCATCTGTTTTAGCCATTTATTTCCGAAAAAATGACAAAATATCACTGGTAAATGAAAACGGTGCTACTAAAAAAGAACTTTTCATTAAATCATGGCAATTTTCGAAAGCAGTTTGAGAACGTCAAGAATTTTCACCCAATTAGGAAGATTCTGAAATGCTAGAAATATTAATCAATGCACGATTTTTTGAGAAAATCGCATCGCTTGTAAGAAAACACCATGATGAAAAAACCGATAAAAAATCACGATGAATTACACTCACGGACAATGGAGATTGCTCACCAAGAAGGAAGTATAAGATGGACCTGAAATTTTATTGATGGAAGGATACAGATGAATGATATACATGATCCTCAATAGCGCGTCGTACGGCCTCGTGCTGCGATACAAGCAGCAATACGGTCTGGTATAGTGTCGAATAGACGCCTGATGTTGTCCTACGACAGACGAGTCCACATTTGTTGGACGTTACGTTCCAAATCTCGAACATTGCGGCAACGAGGCAGCTGACGTTTCAACTAGTCCCGCACATGCTCGATAGGAGACCGATCTGGTGAGCGGGCAGGCCATGGAAGTGTCTGGACATGACTCAGGCAGGCCTGGGCGACCCAAGCCGTGTGGGACCGGACATTATTCTGCTGGAATTGCGCACCTGGAATTCCACCGACGAAAGGGAGCACATGGGACCGTAGAATCTCATCCACGTACCACTGGTCTGTCAATGTTCCAGGTACAACTACTAGAGCGGATCGGCTGTAGGCTCCCCAGCCCGTGATGCCTGCAGTGGGGCTGGTGTAGCTCTCGATAACGAGGTTGGGATTGTGGCCTTGTGCAGGGGACCTCCACACACGGACACGCTGGTCATCGGTCCCCAAAACGAAGCAGCACTCATCGCTAAACACCACACATCGCCAATCTGTGGCGTTCCACGTTGCTCTGGCCCGGCACCACTGCAACCGGAGCCTCCGATGTTTCCGTGTTAACGGCAACATACGTAAGAGACGCTGGATTCACTTCCTTCAGGCGTCTAGATATGGTTCGTGGGCACACAGGAGCCGCTACGTGTGCCTGTATCGCGGATCGGGTCACCTTGGACTCTATACGTGCCTACCGCACGATCATTCGATCCTCTCTAATCGTGGTATGCCTGGTCTATCCAGAGCCGATCCTCCATGTCTGGGTGGCGTCCCGTATCCAGTGCTCCCAACACCCGTCGGACGGTATAGTACGAACAATCCACGTGACAGACTATCAGGCGCTCTGACCACCTTGCGGTTTTCAGCCCGATGATCAGGCCTCTCTCGAAGTCCGTCAGTTGCGTATATCGACGTTTCTGACGTCTACCTACCATTCTTTTTACTCCGTACTCGTGCTTACGTCGGTCGAAGCTTCTCGCATTGATGGAGCGTCGACTACACGCCGGTTTATAAGGCCGCTGGCTCATGTTTGCAGCGCCACTCAAGGGTGTACGGTCATGCGCAATCACACCAGACTGGGATTATTTGCATACCAGCATACTCTCTAGCCATTTATATCATTTCACGGTTATACCATGTTTTCTTCTTGGTGCGCAACTTTCATTTTCGTGAGTGTATTTTAAAGATTCGTCTCAATTGAAAAAGTGGTTTTTATTTTTAGTGTTATTTGTTTCATGGTAAGCAGTAACATTTTTTGGTAAGTAAATTTTTCCAATTTTTAAAGTATGGTTATAAGCAAGGATTCAAGGACACGGGTTTACTATTTTTATATTTACATATACTCTTGTGATCGCAGTATATAAAAATGCACGTATATACATATTTAGAATAATTAAATTAGCTATTAGGGTATAATATAGTATTAATTAAATGCATCTAAATAAACTTTTCAGAATTTTTAAAATCATGTATAGGTAACCTATTACATATGGGCTATATGCATTTTTAGCTAAACCTTAAACTTAACTTTTCCTGAAAACTGCACGTTCCTTGAAATTCCCTTTAAAACAGGATCGACTGTATCACTTCATTGCCATCAGAAATGCCCCCTCCCCCCCCCCCCCCATTATATATATATTCTATTACGAAGGAAATGTACTGATCAACTTGAAACAAATGTTTAAAAAGATATAGCAGATACCCACGTTGTTTGGTAAAAAGGTCTTTAATATCAACACCATTAATGACGTACATTAAATTACAAAAAATTCAAAACGCTTTCGAGTCACTACGTGCATGATGAAGGCATCACTAGGCAGGCTATTTCATGATGAAGGAGTCATTACGTTCTGAATCATGAAGGATGTATAATGTCGCCACTTTAGAAAATGTGTAAAATTAAAAAAATATGATATGAAATTGCTATATACAAGTAAATCCCCTGAAGAACGTTCTACAAAAATCAAATATCTCTAAATGATGATTATCTTTAGCAAGTGCCGCGATAGCGATAGCAGAAGCACCCCACTATGCTGCCTTATCTTGTAAAATCGTCCACTTACAAGTGATAGTACATAAAAATGGGTCAGTAGGATTTAAAATTACGCATTTTATCAACGACAGCTCGGCGCCAACAGAGATAAGCATTCGTCGAGACTTTTTTTAATAGTTAAGTTTGAGATATAAGTAAAGCACGTGATTTTGCGCATAATCAATAACGAACTGGTTCGCAACATAAAATACTGATAAATTAATAATAAAGATAAATGAGGCAGACGAACGTTTTGGAAATCATTTCGATTTTCTTCTTCAGTGGAAAAAAGGCTGGATCTGAATTTTCAAATAAGTGCAAGGCTATACGTGCTGGCCAAACTGAAAAGAGCAAAAGGACAGTCCGATATTGATCGGATTTTTTTTTTCTTTGTCATTTCCAGTTTGGACCGACCAGACATAGTCTTGCGTTTTGAGGTCCAGAATTTTTGCACTGAAGAATGGAATCCAAATGATTCCCGAAACGTTCGTCTGCTCATCTTGTTTGCGATGCATTTTACGTGATGAACTAGTTCATTAAAGGTAAGACACACGGCTATTACTACACAATCTTCTATAATTCGATTTCACTACAATATGCATTGTTAAATCTAAAATAATATACAGGAGAAAGTTCTTAAACACCTCAATAACGTTGTAAGAAAAGGTCCACGAGTGTATAAGTAAGATAGAGTAACTAAAGTTAAAGTAAAAGTAACTAAAAAAAGTAACTAAAAGTAAAAGTAACTAAAAAGTGGCTAAAGTTAAAGTAACTAATGTCGATCGAATAAAAATGATTGCAGTGCCTTCAGCGGAAAATTTAAAAAGTTAGAATTTTGAACTCGGCATTAAAACGACGATAGCCGAAAAAATATCCAATTACAAAATTGTGGAGCATTGTCGAGAAGTTGGAACCGAAACTAGGGACGAACGAAACGCATATATGGAAGGCAAAAAATACCATTTATACTTAATCAGTTTCTAGATGCGCAGCCAAGCGACAATACTGTTGAGGCTTTACTCTACATTTAAATAAGTATCGTTTATTGTATTATTCTTGAATACAACAGATATTCACCAAAAAACATATTGTACCAAATAAAGACCATCTGCAGTAGTTTTATTGCTTATTACTACTCGTTATAATACAATGCTCTGCAATTTCATAATTGACTTGTTTTCATCTATATCGCTGTGTGAGCTGAATGTATTCCATGAATCGACCTGGCCAAATTGTTGTCAAGTATTGCTTTTGTAATTATTGTCAAGTAATTGTTGTCAAGTAGTGTAATGTAAGCTGAATGTATTCCATGCATCTATCTGGCCAAATTGTTGTCAAATTAGTGATTTTGTAATATGTTGTCAAGTATTGCTTTTGTAATTGTTGTCAAATTAATCAAATTATTGCTTTTGTATTATTGCTTTTGTCTTATTGCTCTTGTATTATTTCTTTTGCAATAGAATTTTAAAGGAAAATTTTAAAATTAAAACTCATTAAAAGATACATTATTTTCACTATGTTGTTGATTTTACAGACATAAATTTATGGTATATGACTGCATGTGACTTGACAATCCAGTGAACTTAAGATATTTAATACAGGTTTTTGTTCAAGATCGATCCTTGTGTTCGTTGTTTTATACCGGTCCGTAATTACGAGAAACTCGAAAAAAGTAATTATTGTTTGCGCTGCATTTCGTTCCGGGCGCCATCCCGATAAACGCGAAATTCCATGTTCTAGCATGCTTTCCAACAATCACTCAGTCAGATTTTCTGGAGAAATGTGCATTTTAAAAACAGCGGATGGTAACATGCACTTAACCACCAAATGTTCTTTTCAAGAACACAATGCTCACTCCTGCTAGTATGGTTATGTCGGGATTTTTTTTTTCTTTTAAAGATTAATCGAACCGGCGGAAAAAACAACACGTAATTTACTTCCTTTTCTTCGGTTTTCGTAAAGGATTACTTGGCTGGGTCGAAGAAAGAGAAAAAAGAGATATCGCCATGAAAATAGTTCATTTCTCTGTTTAATAACATCTCCTAAAGCTCCCAAATGAATATTTTTTCCGCCAGTAAGTGCTGCTTGTTGAGGTTTTAGCCAAAACCCACAATGAAAGGCTAAAATTCTGAAATTGAGGCGCGGGCAATTTAAATTGATGGTTGGGGTCAATGCTATCTATGGATGGCTCTCTTCTCGGACTTTCCGAAGTCAGCGACCTATCAGTTCTTCTTTTGAATTTGAATGCAACGAAATTTAGCAAGTACAACGCTTATTGTTACGGCCGGGTGCGTATAATGAAAGTATGCCGTTATTTAAGATATTTGCGTCGGCGAATTAAAATATCTGATGTGGGCAGCACATAACTTTTCCTACAGACGTAAATCCATTATCTCTTTACTCCTATAATAATTCATTAAATTGAGCGTAATTGCACAAAATAACACCGAATTTGCACTTTTATTTCAATTTTTGTTTTTATTGGTAACTAGACATGTTTCAAAAACGGCGTAACAAAGATGTAAAAAATAAACTAAAATATCTCGATAACGGTTAGTCCAAGAGTAATGTGGTTGGTATTATTCTTTTCCTCGTCAAAAATTACGTATAAAACAAGCATTTAATTGATACATTTGATCATACACAGTCTTTTATTTTAGATTTTGGCGATTTTTGCAGGTCATTTCGTAAAAAAAGGCAGGTTCTTCTTTTCTGAATTGTGCTAAAATCTAATCAGCTCCAGGGTATCTCACAAGTGACTTATCTACCAAATTTTGTGAAATTTGGTCAATTAGTTTTTTAGTCAGAGTAGATACATAAGATTTTTGCGGGCCATTTCACAAAAAAAGACGGGTCCTTTTATCCCGAATTGTACCAAAATCTAATCAGTACCAGGATCACACGCAAATGACTTATCTATAAAATTTATAGAAACTTTGTCCATGAGTTTTTGAGTTAAAGTGGCACAGACAGACGCATAGACACACACAGAGACTGACACACAGTCACACAGAGAGACATGCACACAGATGTCATGCCAAAAAATAGTTTTCTCGTATTCTAAAGGTCCCAAAACGTGTAAATCCGTCAAAAACTCGAGTTGTGATTTTCGACACAATTCCAACATTTTCCTTATACATTACCATGTATTGCAGGGAAAATAAAATATCTGTATGTAAAGTCTCTGTTCGGCTTTCTCATACATCCATATGCCATGTCGTTTCGCTTTGCTTAAATTATTGTCAGTATCAGAACGATAAATAATTTAAGATGGCCTTTAGTTTTCAAGATATTTAAAAAAAAATCTATAAAAAAAGCAATATATTGTGTTCTAATAAAGCAAATTGCAAAATATTCTATCTAGTTCAGTCACTGTGTATAATTGTCTAACGTGTTTTTGTCTTTCCAGTCCCTCCAGAAGCCCCTCCGGTGGCCTTACACACTTATCGTATTGATTACGGTACAAATCCTAACGCAGCCGGATTTTTATCTATCCTCCCGAAGACTGAGAAAATGGAGGTTTCAAAAAGTCCTTCCAGGCCCACAAGAAGCCAGCCACATTGTTCATCTAAAAAGCTGAACCTTTGCACATTTATAATATAGGTCATCAGACAGATCTTAGCACAGTCGGATTTTCAATTTATCTTCCTGCCCCCCCCCCCCCAGGTGGAGAAAATGTTTTTTTTTTCAGTTTTTAAGACCTTTCAGAAGCCTCCTGACGATCGAGAAGGCTGAACCTTTGCACACTTATTGTACTGACCATCGGACTGAACCTAACATAGTCGGATTTTCATTCTCCCCCAGGGCGGAAATTATGGGTTTTTTTTTTAATCTTTACAGACTCTCACCAGGCAGCCCTCCGGTTGCTTAGAAGTATGAATAGTTTCCCATTTATAGTATCGAACACTGGATAGAACCTTACCTAATGGAACCGACTTTCGATTTTTCACCCGGAGTGAACTAAATGGGGGGAAGAGGTAATTTTCAATTCAGACAACTATTTTTGACGCTAATTAGTTAAACAAAATGCATTGTTAAACAAAGTAAAACGTATTTAAAAAAAAATTAGCCTAATTTTTAAATGCTATTTTCCCTGTTTTTGACAGGCTTAAATACTAATTTTTATATATAATTTATCCACATATAAAATTCCACGTCGGTAAGTAAATTCTTTCTTGAGTTAAATCGTATCCACGCCTGACAGATAATAAAACTGACGGAGGTTGTTTCAAAAGTGTTCGAATTGTGAATAGGTCTTGAATGTACTTTACTATCAAAATTTTAAATTCGAAAAGTTTCGATAAAAACTCTAACAGAAATTGAAAAATCTTAGTGCACTTTTTTTTTTCAAATTTGATGTGTGCACACATAGAAAACGAGGGTTTGTGGGCAAAATGAACACTGGGAGGAGCTGGGGATTGCGATTCTGGACATTTTTTTTAATTCCGGAATTTTTATATTAAAATTAATTTAATCCTGGTAACACATGGAATTGGGAATATAACTTTATTCTATTAAATGATGCACTATTTAAAACTCTTGTTTTATTTTATTTATTTATTTTTTTGTCTACCAATGTTAAATATATTTAAACGATAATATCACGACAAAACCTTTTATAACAAACTCTAGCGAATACCATTCTTGTAATAATTTTTCATATTGAACAATCAACCATGCTTGCAGATAACACTGAAAATTATTGCTGCTTACGGGTGGGACATCGTCAATCCCAAACGAAGAACCTCTCAAAAAGACAGGCAATTGACATACCCTATCCCAAGCAGTTCGATCTCCCTTTGCAGACATTAGCGTCTGCGGGCGCCAAATAGAAATTTAATAAAGAAATTTAATAAAGCCCCTAATAGAAATTTAAAAAGATCTTCGATTTGATACTCATCTGGGACAGCGAGTCTTTTACAATGGCGCCCAAGCAGATTAACCCTGTAGTAGGTTAGATGCAATTATGATGGGGATCAGGAAGAAACCCAGTTACAAATTTTCAATGGACCCTGTGAATTATGGATCTAGTTTCAACAACACGGTTATATAGGATGCTAGTTTGGATTAAAAACATAAAAGAGAATACGAAGGTGGTCGTTCAGATCGACAGTTGCACTCCTATCTGACTTCAAAGGGAGGAGATAATAGGGTTCACTTCGACGAGAAAAAGTCGGCGACTTGACTCAGTAGCTCAATGGTTAGAGTATAAGCTGGCTAGTTCAAAGATCTGCAGTTCGATCTGGGACAATGAGACCTTTACATATTTTGTAATTTAATACACATGTTTCATATATTAAGAATATATATTTGTATCTTCAATTTGTAACCGTATATTTATAATCTCAAAATAATATTCGTAATTTCAATATTTATTTATATCTCCAATTTGTAACCGTATATCTGTAGTCTCAAACTAATATTCGTAATTTCAATTTTTATTTGTATCTCCAATTTGTAGCCGTCTATTTGTAATCTCAAACTAATATTCGTAATTTCAATATATATTTGTATCCCCAATTTGTAACCGTATATTTGTAATCTCAAACCAATATCCGTAATTTCAATATATAAAGTTATCCCCAATTTGTAACCGTATATTTGTAGTCTCAAACTAATATCCGTAATTTTAATATTTATTTGTATCTCCAATTTGTAACCGTCTATTTATAATCTCAAACTAATATTCGCAATTTCAAACACCTTATGGAGAAAGTTCGATGTGTGACACCTTCTCCGCACTATCTCTATAGTAACAAATCATGTCATTACTTTAGTATTACCCTTTTCAGCAACTGTCGCGTATCTATCTTACTTTGTATCGCTGCAGGGCTGGGAAGCATAGCGGGGGTGGATCCTTTCGCCTTGCTCGGTAGGCCAACCGATAAACCGATCGTTTTCGCGGTACACATACCGTTGGACACGCCGCTACACACCACAGCTGCAGATGTTCTTTTTTTTTTTTTTTTTTTTTTTGTTATTCTCTTTTTGTCGATTTCGTACATGTGAATTCATCCAGTTTCTCAGTAGTGAGTAAAATGTTTTATCGTATAATATTCTGAGGGTGTAACCATGCATATACTCGTATCGAATTACCAGGTATGTCCTTCTTATTCAAGATAACTCCTTATTTGGTAATATTGGTACAGCCTTATTTTACAAGACATTTTACAACTTTCATGGTGTATAAATAGTTACTAGAGTGGTTTACAAAAATTAATATGAAAGTATTGGACTCTCCTATTCAAAGGAATGATACATTCATGAAGCACATGCTAGGCCTATCCATAGTAAAGAGACCATGCTCGATCGAATAAAAGCAACACCTATAGAAATTAGAAAATTAGGATAACGAACTCGGCAATAAAGCGGGATAGACTGAAAAAGCTGATTACAAAGTTATAGTGCATTGTCGAATGAGTTGGAAACGACACTACAAATGTTACAAAAGATATTTATTTTTAGGGGACCCATGCTCGATTCCCGGTTCTGCCTAAACTGACCCCGTGGATTACGAATACGTTGAATATGTGGATCCGCAAGGCTTTCCGAAACGTTGGTGGTAGGGGAAGGAGGGTACGGTCCTTGTGGATGCCGCCCCCACTGGGTTCCGGTCTAAAGTGGGTGGCACTGTGCCGACCGTCCAAGTAGATACCTCACACCTTCGGATAGCCGGACAGGTCTGGAGCGAAGAAGAAGAAGAAGTTATTTATTGGACACAATATGGTTATTTGCGAATAAATGTCTTATTCAAGATTGCTAAAATAAACATCAGTTAAATGCACAGAAATCTAGTGCATAGCCTGTTCAAAATGCCCTCAACCATCAACAATGCACATTTTAATTGAAAAAGAATATTATA
Organism: Amaurobius ferox; assembly: GCA_951213105.1. Classification (NCBI taxonomy): domain Eukaryota; kingdom Metazoa; phylum Arthropoda; class Arachnida; order Araneae; family Amaurobiidae; genus Amaurobius; species Amaurobius ferox. Next base: position 54,686,978 of record OX578149.1, read on the forward strand.
GTGTAATTTGTCAAACATTGCAGATATCACCCCGTTCACCAAAGTAATAAAGGTGAAGTATGACAGGTATTTATTACTTTCCATGTACACGTTTTGTGCGTTCTCGGTGTCTATTCCTATGTTCTACAACTTTATAATTGGCATTTTTAGCTATCTCGCTCTATTGCAGAGTTCGTTATCTTAACTTTTTACATTGTCCGCTAGGGGCGCTGTAAGCACTTTATTCGAGCGATCAAGACCATTTTACTATAAATAGACCTAACGTATACACTCATGAACCTTTTCCCGCAAAACAAAGGGGACGCTTAAGAACTTTCCCAGGAATCCTGTAGAATGGTATGGTACAGAAACTTTTATAACCGCCAATCATCCATCCAAATGTTATCTGCATAATATTCGTATCAAAATTCAATTTGATGTAGACACAATTTCCACATTCCGTAACGGTTTTCTGTGATGCTCATTACTTAATAATTTTACTCCGTATTAAGATTTAGCAGATTACACACAATTGAGCTTCACATCAGAATGTTCAGGAAATTATTTCCAAACTTTTCTTTTAGATCATTTATCTTTCATAACCATCTTCGTATCACATTTTTATAACATCGTCAGACTCATAGGTTAACGAATTCGTCCTAAATTATTTACATGAATGTTTTTTTAACATCCGCTATTAACCTTTTGCTTACGGGTGGGACAGCTTCAATCCCAAATGAAGAACCTCCCAAAAAGACAGGTATTTGACATACCCTATCCCAAACAGTTCTATCCCTCTTTGCATACATTGGCGCCTATGAATCCCTCTTTGCAGGCATTGGCGTCTATGGACGCCAATGCCTGCAGAGAGGGATCGAACTGTTTGGGATAGGGTATGTCAAATACCTGTCTTTTTGGGAGGTTCTTCGTTTGGGATTGAAGCTGTCTCACCCGTAAGCAAAAGGTTAATAATAGCGGATGTTCGGATGTAATAGCGGATGTAAATCATTTCCCCTCCCACATTAAATTCTAGCTTATGTACGGATTTTTGTGACGTTCATAATTCAATTGAATGATTTTATTTTGTATTAAAATTTAGCAAGTTACGCCTAACTATGCTTCGCATTAAAATGTTCACGTAATTCCTTCTGAACGTCTCCTTTAGATCATTTATCTTCTATAACCATCTTCGTATACTTTTATAACGTTGTCAGACTCATAGCTTAATGAATTCGTTCTAAATTTTTTTTTACATAAATGTTTTTTTTAACATCCGCTATTAAACCCCTCCCACCTTACATTTTAGCTCATACCCCTTATTTTTTCATGTCCCCCTACTATATATGTATCTCGAAAATAATAATAAAGAAAAAAAGATAACCGTTTTCCTTTTCCTAGTGTGCTTACCCACAGCCAGATACTACTAGCCTCAGTAATTTGCTGACAGCTGCTGAGCTACTACAGCAAAAGATGCTGCCGCTTGCTCTAATTGATTAAAGGTTAAGGGGGAAGCAAAAAAGTGAGAGGAAAAAATGGCAATCATAGCAGCTGGGAGACTGGGGAGGTTGCTATTTTTAATGGACGATAGGGGGTATATAGGAACTTCGCATGCGTGCATTTTTATGACACTTATTTTTATGTTGTTAGATTTGGATAAAAGACAGGGTATTTGAGGAGCAACTATATATTAAAAGAGAGAGAGAAAGAGGGAAAAACGTACATTGTTTTTTTTTAACAATGCAACTCGAAACTCGAAGTGTACATTTTAATGTAACAAATTGAAAGCGTGTCTGTTATTAACGATTCCACATTTTTAGTTTCTTATATAGTAATTGATTAAAGAAGATAGTGTTATCCTCAAAACTTTCAAATAATATTTTAAGACTCTCTAATCACATTTTAAACACTTTCAGAATAATGCCCTTCTCTCTCTGTGTGTATGAGTGTATGTGTGTGTGTATGAGTGTATGAGTGCATGTATGAGTGTTTGTATGTGTGTATGTGTGTATTTGTTTATGAGGTGCAGACACCATAACGCAAGAATTAATGCATGTACAACGATTGAATAATATAATAAACTTGCATTATATTGAATCGTTTGTAGTTTGTTGGATTATAACTCATCACTAAAAATTTAAGATTTCATAAGTCGAATAAAATTTAATAAAATTTAAAAATGGAATAACATTTAACAGAATTTAGGATTAAGTGGTTGAGCTATGGATCCACAGCATTGCGACTACGTGGGGAGGGTGCAATGTTAAGAGAATTTGCAAGGACGCTAGTTATTAGAAGAAATTAAAAAAGATGAAAGACACAGTTTAATTTCATCATATTGAAGACGGGAAACGTAGTACTACGTTTCTACCAACCTGTCTTTGAAAGAGGGATATACAAATCTTACGTTTTTCAACCGGCGGTTTATCTATGAAATAAATCCTGCACATTGTCTGCGGTATAAGTCGCTTAAAAGCCAGCAATCAAATGGCACTCTATGGGAAGATCTATGAAAGTCCTTTGGCTTGATATTAAAGCATTATTGACTAATTTAACCTTTTATATCCAAACAATGCTTGTGTATAAAATAAATAATAAAACACTGCATTTTAAAAGTGGAAATTTTTTAGCAACCATGTGACATGATAACATGAAGGCTAAAGGAGGAGGTAAATGGGCCGCAATGTCTAATGCAGCGGGGGGCGGGGGGCGCAAATAAACCAAGATCCAATTTTCAGAACCGTGATGACAGTATATTCCCACTAAATCCGTCTAAAGGGAGCATTTCAAAGCAAGCATTGGCTTTTCTGTGTTTAAAGAGTGTCAGAATACCCACAAGAGTGATGACAGTTCAACGATATTGTTTTGTACACTAGAAATGCGATTCCATTTGGCAGTATAATCAGTACTATAAAATAATAGGTTAAACTATGCTAGGCATATGAAGGGTGTTAAAATAGCATATATTAGCACATATTAGTAAAATGCATCAAAATCATTGACATCAAGATCTCCCCTCCGCCCTTAAAAAAAAATAAATAAATAAAAAAAATAAAAAATAAGAATAATTTGCGACTGAAAGCTGAAAAAAAAGCAGTGTATTTATATTTATTTTGTATTCCGATACTGAATATTATACAAGTATATCCACACAGTATGAATATAAATATTTGAGAAATTCTATCTACAGATATTTTTTTTCCAATGTATGAGTGACTCATATTTTTGTAAAACTGCGAGTAATTTGTGCCACGTTTTATAAAAACCTTTAAAACCAGGGGGTTTAATAAAAAATTGCGTTTTAATGTTTTAACATTAGTAAAATGTTTTTATTTTCTTAAATCAGTTTTAGAAAAATAAGTTCCAAACAACAGAAGAAAATTATTTTTCTTTATAATATTCTAAAATAAAATAATGAACTATTTTCCTATTTCCTAGTTTCATTAATGTTTCATTGAAAAAAGACATTTCTTCCAGGTATTACTCGTTCTGCCAAATATTCCAACGGTGTCTAAATATACCTAATGATTTGTTTACACTCATCTTATCATTTGATTTCCAAATTAGAATAAGTGGCTTCAGAAAGAGTTCTAATTCCATTTGCAGTCACGTCACTACTTAAATCATTTCAAGACAAAGAGTCCTTTATCAGACTCTGCGTTTCTTACATTCAATTTGCACGCGCTTACACGGTGTCTGTGAAAACGCGGCTTACAATGATACCAGTGTTTGAAAATAAGCCAATCAAGTATGGATAATAGACAGAGAAACGGAGCATATTATTCTTGGCTTCATTCGAGTGCTTTATAGAGACATAATGAAGAGACATTTCGGTTATAAACACTTTACAGCATTGTTGAAAAGTGTTTATGACTCTGGTCATTCTGTCTGTCCGTTCGCACGATAACTGCTGTAAAAACGACTTTATGAAAATGAAATTTTAGTATGTTATTGAGACGGTCTGTGGGATATGCAGGAATGTAAACGAATAATATCACCCAATTAGTTTTGGATTGAACCCGGGTTGAAAAAATGAAATACATTGAATCCAATGGGACCTAATTTTTCAAACATTTTTTAAGCAAAGTTAAAATTCACAAATTGCTTCGAAAATTTTAGAAAATATTCAAATTATCCTATAAAATATATAAAAAGATTTTCAACAAAATATGTTTGGTAGTTTTTTAAATAAAAAATAAACTAACAATGACACCTATATAATATAAAGGGATCACGTGACCCATTTTCAAAATAATATATGGCATCCATCTTTTTTCTCAGAGGCGAAATCGTGATTTTTAAAGTCGTTTTAAATTTATATTTAGTGTTGCATCCGTCCTGAAACCGCTTTATTTTTTTATAATATATGTGCATCTGTATGCTGCGCCAACCCAATTACAATATTTTTTAGTTTAAATGATTATCAAACTTTGATTATTTCTACTACCAGGTCTAATTTTAATGAATGAAGAGAGTAAACAAACGATTGTAAGATGAGTTGTATAAGAATTCCTAATTTTTTTTTTATGCAAAATTATTTAATTATGGAGTCTAGAATAAAAGTGTATGAATGAAACATTTACTGCTTTTACGTAGACAGCCGGGCGATTTATATTTCGATGACGTCATTTAAATAAATAAAGTTCATTATTATTCGATTAAGTTTTAAGTTTTCAAGTAAAATAAATTATTGTAGTTCTGTGATAATTAAAAGAATATCACCACTGAATGTATCGCATTTTAGATGTTTAAAAAAATTGCATTAACTAACTGGACAATTTTTTATAATCAATGTTTTATGATCTTTCTTGTTTTAATTTTTTTTATCTCTTTTGAAATCACCATTAGCTGTAGAGTTTAAAAAAAAATGAAGATATTTTAATGAACATATGTTTTATGTTTAATTTCACAACTGCACAGCTTATAAATTGTAAATATTTATGTATTAAAAAGTATAAATAAGTAGAGTATATTAAAAGTATAAATAATTTTCAATGCTTCTAACTTATTTTAATTGTTGAAGGGATTTTTTTTTTCACTACACATTTTTTTATTTTACTTTTTTTTATCATTTTTTAGCTCTCCGTTTTTTGGCAATTTTTTTTTTTCATTTTTCTACTTTTATTTATAGATTATCTTTTTGAATGGAAAATTCGACAGCATTAAGTTTTGGGTTTATCTAAGCTGTTAATTATTAATTCTAAGTGTATATTTATGTTTGCATTTTTTTTTATATGTGCGATATACTTGTGACAAATCTCATTGCAAATGATAGTTTTTATTATTATAGGATTTATTGTCATGTTAGTGTTTACGTCCGTAATATGCAATTGAGTTTCCCTTTTAACAAATACAAAGGGTGAATCATATTTACTGCTATCATACTTTGTTCAAAACTTTAAAGAATTCTGTCGTGCTATCCCATCATGGGACCACCATAGGAATGTACTCATTTTTAAGGAATAATTTGAGAACCAGAACAGTTAAAAAATCCAATTTTAGAATCTCATTGTTTTGTGGTATATTTTAATGCTTTGGATTTTAAACTCTATCAGGAAAACCAATCTAGGGCCCGCTGTAGGAATGTATTCTTTTTTGGGAAATAATTACATAAGTGGTGTAGCTAGAAAAGTTCAAGTTTGGTATGTCGCGTTTTTTTTTTCATACACAAGTTACATACATTTTAATAAATACATTTTTCATACATTTAAGTGACACACAAGGGGTGGGACAGCCCCAGTGATTAGCGCGAAGGGATTGCACTCGGATGACCCGAATTCGATTCCCGTTTCATCCAACCTATCCCCGTGTTCATGCGGAGTACGGGCACGTTAAACAATTAGGTCCGTAAGTCCTTCCAAGAGATCGGTGGTAAGGCGAGGAGGGTACGCTCTCTATATATGCCTAAATTGAGTGGCACCTCCTGGTTGTCCAAACAGATACCTTACACCTTTGGGTAGGTCGGACGGTCTGGATCAAAGAAGCAGAAATGACACACAAGTAATAAACCGGCCACACAAATAGCTACTGTAAGCCTTCGGGTCAGTCGTGTGATCTGGGCTTTTCACACAAGTAATGAAAGGTGGTGTTTCAAAAAACTTCTTTTACTTGTTTTCTTTATGCAGCTTTCTCATATTTTATCAACATTCAGGAAGTACATGACTTTCCCTGCAGACTCAAATTCACATTTTCTTTATTTCTTTAATAATTCGTTAGATTGAAATTAATTGCACAAAATAACACTAAATTTGCCTTTTTTAATTCGATTTTTGTTTTTATTTGGTAATTGGACATTTTTCCAAAATCGGCGTAACAAAAATGCAAGAAATCACAAATATCTTGAGAACAGTTAGTCCTAAAGCAAAATGGAGTGTGCTATATTCTTTTCCTCGTCAAAAATTGAGTATAAAACAAGAATTTAATTGATACATTTGAGCATACGTAGTCATTTTTTTTCCAGATTTTGGCGATTTTTGCGGGCCATTTCGTAAAAAAAGGCGAGTTCTTCTTTTCCGAATCATAACAAAATCTCATCAACGCTAGACTATCCTGCAAGTAACTTATCTACCAAGTTTTGTGAAATTTGGTCAATTGGTATTTTAGCTAGTGTGGATACATCAAATGTTTGCGGGCCATTTCGTAAAAAAAGGCAGGTTGTTCTTTTCTGAATCATACAAAAACCTAATCAGCACCAGAGTATCTTATAAGTAACTTATTTACCAAATTTTCTGAAATTTGGTCAATTAGTATTTTAGCTAGAGTGGATACATGAAATTTTAACGAGCCATTCAGTAAAAAAAGGCGGGTTCTGTTTTCACGAATCCTACCAAAAACTAATCAGCACCAGGGTCTCACTCAAGTGACTTACCTACCAAATTTTATGAAAATCGGTCCAGTAGTTTTTTAATTAGAGTGGATACATACATTGTACAGACAGACAGGCAGACACACACACACACAGACACACACACAGACGTCACGCTAAAAATTGTTTTTTCGTATTCTAGTGGTTTCGAAACGTGTAGATCCGTCGAAAACTCGAGTTGTGATTTTCGGTATGATTCCAATACTTTCCCTATACATTACCATGTATTGCAGGGAAAGTAAAAATCGTTCCACTAAATATCTGAATTAGCTCCAATTTAAGAGGCTCATTGTATGAGTTGTTTCAGCATCACACATACTCGTTTTAGAATTAACGGATCTCTCTTCATTCACGGATAGCACCCTTTGTGTTAGGATCACTAGAGCATGAAATCATCTGCATTATTGATAAGCCTTAAATTACTGAGCCTAATAACATTCTTTTATTTTTTTCTTTTCTTCTATGCCATTGTGATGTAACAATGCAGCGCGTCACTTTCCCACTCTTGTTTACATTATGGAATCATCAGGAAGCACAAGCTGTATTTCCTCTTGGTTTTGTTGACACAACATTGAGAACTATATTAGCATTAGCTTATCAAGAAATTCTTTGAAAGAATGATAGGGTATATATAAATAAGCACAAATATTTAGGTTTTAATATTTTCTAGGATTATTTCGAGGAGATGAGAAATCTTGGACAACAATTTTGTTAAAAAGCAACGCGGATTGTTAATAAATTGTAAATTAACATTTAATTTTCTGGAAAGTTAATAGCATTTGTTTTTAATCACCCCAAAAACTACTGTAATAAAAACAAATATGAAAATTTCGTAAATACAGCATAAACACAAATGTATATTAGTATATTAGTTAACCGGTTTAGAAAACACAGAAAAGCTCTCCTCCCTAAGGCTAACAAGAAAAGCGACCTTAATTACTCAAGTAAGTTCGGCAACTTACAGTCGGTTGCGCTAGGTCCCGCTTCTTGTTGTCCCTGAAGAGGAGGGCTTTGAAATCGGCAGACCTATATATATTTGAGTTTATACGGTATGTACGAAGCTTTCCTATTACTTTCTCTATAATACATGAAAATGTGTAGGGAAAGTATTGAAATCCTATCGAAAATCGCAACTCGTGTTTTCAACGGATCTACACGTTTTGGGATCGCTATAACACGAAAAAGCTATTTTTAGCATGACATCTATGTGTATGTCTGTGCAATGTATGTACCTACTCTAACTCAAAAACTAATTAATTAAATTTCATAAAATATTTTAGGTGGATTACCTTGGTGCTGATTAAATTTTAGCACGATTCGGGATAAAATAGCTTTCCTTTTTTTCTTTTTTAACACTTTACAACATAGTTGAACGTGTTTATGACTTTGTTCATTCTGTCTGTCTGTCTGTTTATCTGTCTGTTAGCACGATAACTGCCGTAAAAATGGCTTTATCAAAATGAAATTTTAGTATGTTTTTCAGACGGTCTGTGGAACCTATGGGAATACAAATGAATAATGTCACCCAATTAGTTTTTTTTTTTAACTCGGGTTGAAAAAATGAAATACATTCAACCCTATGGGACCTAATGTTTCAAACATTTTTTAAGCGAATTTAAAATTCACAAATTGCTTCGAAAATTTCAGGAAATATTCAAATTATCCCATAAAATATATAAAAAAAATTTCAGTAAAATATGTTAGGTAGTTTTTTAAATAAAAATTATTTAATATAGGGAGAAAAACAAATTCAATTAAATTCTGACTCTCGTTATATCCTCCAGAAAGAAAAAATAGATATATTATGTAATAAATATCTTTCCAAGAGTTTAATTATTTTATATACGAGAAAGGTTTCATATTTTAAAATAAATATGGTAGATAACAATTTTTCAAATTTTTAAATAAAATAATTTATTATAGTATTGTGATGAATGAAACGATTGGAAAAATGTTTATGAATGAAATGCTGCTTTTATATAGAGACGATTTATATTTCGATGACGTCATTTGAATAAAGTTCATTTGTTTTCGATGAAGTTTTCAAATATAATAAATAATTGTAGTGTTATGATAATTTTAAAAATAATACCAAGGAATGTATCGCATTTTAGAGATGTTTAAACCAGGCAATTTTTATTTCAATGCCGTCATTTTAATGAAGTTCATTTTCTTCGATAGAGTTTTCAAATATAATAAATTAATGTAGTATTGCGATAATATTAAAAGTATTACCGAGGAATGTATCGCATTTTAAAGATGCTTGTATAAAATTGCGTTGAAGTTGGAAAGTGTTTCATAATCAATGCTTTCTGCATGATTGATCTTTCTTGGTTTTTTTTTTCGTTTTTTTTTTTGCGAAATAACCGGCAAATATCGTATGTATCCAATCTAGCTAAGAAATTAATCTACCAAATTTCACAAAATTCAGTAGATAAGGCACTTGTGGGTTACTCTAGTGCTGATTAGATTTTGGTATGATTCGGAAAAAAAACCCTGCTTTTTTTTGCGAAATGGCTCACAAAAATTGTCAAAATCTAAATTAAAAAGCTCAAATGTATCAATTAAATGCTCTTTTTATACGTAATTTTTAACGATAAAAGAATAAAATAGTTCAAAATCCTTCTCGCCAAATTAAGGTTACAGATATGAAATTTTTTAAAACTAGTTATACTGTACGTACAGAGAGACTTTGACGTATTGAACTTTTTTTCCAAGGGCCCGTATAAAAATTTTGACCCCCTACTTTAATAAAAATACCCCTCACCGAAAAAAAATAAATTTTTGGTAGGAACTTTGCATTTAATTTTAACAAACTTTCAAATTGAAAGTATGCATCTAAATCCAATTTCCGAAGTTCAAATGAGAGATCAACTATGTTTGAATTAAAAATCCCGTATTACAACTGCTAATAGATAGTATATTATAATTGCAAACAGCATTTCACAATTACAAACTGCAAAGTTTTCTGGAGCAATTTAACTTACAATAACAGCAATTTATCTTAACAAATACAAACTGCAAAGTTTTCTTTGCACATTTAACTACAAATTCACATTTTCAAACTTTTATTCACCTACTCATTTTCCATGTTTCATTTTGCATATTTTGCCTTCTTTTAATGATACGATATGAGACATTTGCAAAAGTAAGTTGCAACTAAATGTCACTCTTTGAAGAGTAAGAAAATGTGAGAATACCTTCATTACGCCGTTTTTCTTTTACCTGTTAGGATGCAATTTTTTCAGAAGCAAAAGTAGCAATTTTCCCCTCGATTTAATATCTCACTAGAAAACACAACGAAAAAGCCTCAATAGAAAGTAAAATCCTCCCCTCTTCCATTCCCTTCAGTTTCCTCATGGACTGTATCATCTCAAAAATGAGAATAAGTTTTACTTGAGCGAACAGGTGGGAAGACGGCTTCTGCGATGGGTGTTAGAACAGAAAAACTGTGTTTTTCTTGTTACAATTCACACGGTAGAAAAATTGATTCTTGTTGTACCTGACAAATGGGAGAGAGAAGTTAAGTAAAGATAAAGTTTTCTGGGTGGGCTTATTTTTATAGCGAATGATACTTTCGCTAGAACCAGTTTAATTTGCTTTTAATCGCTACTTTAAATAAACGCTAAATTTCTTTATTTTGCTGGAATTAAAGCAAATTTATATAATACTAGAAAGTATACTTGTCATTGTTCGTGATTTAAAATATGTGCGACTCAAGTAGTATTTATACATTACATAACTTCTTCAAAAAATTAAGATAATTAATGTAATTCCTCTAAAAATATATATACAAATTTTTTTATTCTCGCTATACATAATTATATTCAAAGGTAGATCAAAAGAATAAAACATTCTGGTCCTATTTTTAAATAAATTTATAAAAAAAACATGAAGCTCGGTCAACAGACGGTAAAATTGCAGAAGATATATAATCGCACAATTTGCATCCTGTTTCAAAAAATCAGTTAAACACAATGGAAAATATATGAGTTTGAAAGATCTTTGCCGACACAGAGGCAACGACAGTTGTGTGTCAAGTGACACGTATGAGTAAAATAAATAGTACAATATTTAACCGTTTATGCGTGCCTTGTATAAAAGAAGTTTTAAAATTAGTAAAAATTATTCTTTATTTGTTCAAAGATCTAAAAAAATCCCGGTTCTCTAATATACGAAATTGGACGCGAAAAAATTGTCAAAGTTCTGGAAGTTTAACCACTTTGACCCGATCAACAGAAGCGACGAAAATATAGATTTCAGGGATCGTACAAAAATTAAATTTCATTAGATAATTTTTCCATTCGAAAACTTATCGTATGCATACCTGTCTGTAGCAGAATGTCCCCGATTACTCGTCGAAAACTCTAATTATCAGTACTCTAATTTTGATCGTATGACGATGGAACTTTTGTGTTTGACTAACTGCACAATGGAAAATATTCTAACAATTGAAAAATTTTTCTAATGGGGCCTCTTTTAATTAATTCCTATAAAAAAATTGCGTTTTGTACTGTTTTACTAAAAACCGCCCCATGGCCAAAATTTGCATACGATTACAGTCTACCTTAATTAAAGCATTTCTTAAATTGGAACCATAGGTCTGCTACCAAGAGATTTTTAGTCGTACGACTTGAAGCACCCTGTATATATCTAAATAAATCCTCAGTGGCGTTAAATAAAAAATCATGCCAACATGCTTAAATACTATCCACTACCGGCAAGGTGAATTTGCATATTACAAAATTGGCATCACTACTAAGCACGTTTAATTCATTCACACAAAATCACCAGAAACAGATTTAAAAATTACAAAATTATTAAATACAAGAAAGACAAAAAGTTATAATCCAGTTTAACCACAAATATACACAAGTAAAGAATTTTAAATACTTTATATTTTAGAGGTAACTTTGTAAAGGTTTGACTTGCATGGAACCGAGAGCGAGTTGCCAGGCGTAATTTAAAACATGGACAGGGTCAAAATTACAGATAGAGGAAATTACAGATGATGCTTTTTTATTTAACGCCACTGGGGAAGGGTATGATGATACCCGAAAGCGCTCTAGCTTTTAAATTATATGTATGTCTGATGAATGTTTTAATAAAATGACGTTTAAAATCTAATGATTTGTCATTATTTTATTATTTAAATCGATTTGAAGATATGGCATGTCGCCTCCATTAGTATATATAAGAAAAACCTAAGCAGCATATAAAATCACAAATAAAACACATTCTTGTGTTTCATTTGGGCTTTTATACATTGCTCCAGGTTTTTCTTATCCTTCACACAAAGTATATTGTACTTGCATATATATGTTACTTGCATGGAACCGAGAACGAGTTGCCAGGCAATATACATATTGCATATATATATTGCATATATATATATATAACAAGTAACATTGATAAAAATATATTTTCTGTTAACTAATTGATTGTAGAAATTATACTATCACAAAATGTTTAAGTTAAAATAAATCGAACTGGGCATTAATGCATTAATTATTCTCAGAATGAGTTTAATATGCAGCTAGAGCTCTCTTTTATGGAAAAAATTGCAGATCCTTGCTGCAGGGTAAGTCATGTGTTGTCCACATTAGATGTTTTGACATGTTTCAGATCGGAATACCGGTGGATAAAAAGAAGAAAGCTACTTTAATTTCGATTAAGGTAACGACGAACCCCAATTCCCAGACCATCCAAAGCAGCAGGTGAAGACATTCTCTGACTTGGCTTACGGTTGCGCTGAAGCTGGCGTAGTTCCAATTTATTTTTGTTAGGGGGGGCCCCACAACGACACTATATATCGTGGTAATGCGTGCGTTAACGTCGGAAGCAAGAATTTGTGCAGTTTCGAAAATGGTAGGACAGGAATTGTTGCTAATAAATGGAACCAGCCACATTAAGACCGTTTTTTCCTCTTTAATCATTGCAGTTTCTAACTGTTAAAGTAACTGTTGTCAAATCGGCCAGAGAAAAGTTTGTTATAGATCTTCCTTCACGTAATAAAACTAGAATTTTAATGAACTAAAATAAGTTGAAAAAAATTATTATTAAATACTACAAATATAGCTATACTGCTGAACAAAATAATGCCCTGAAATATATTATTTATTTATATATTTCGTTGTTTCCGTGTTAGTCTAAAATTCTTTATGTTATTTAAAAAAATATGAAATTTATGAAACACATATGGCGTTGCAGATAAATTGTATCAATGTTTAAATGCAATTTTAAATGCCGCCTAAATTTTCTAATGAATTTTTGAAAACCTCATAAAATATCAGGACTTTCAATAATGTTAAATAAAAACCATTTTGTGCGTATTATTTTACTCTATGACGAATGACAAACTTTAAAACCCTAGCTTGAACTGTTCTCGAGATATTACACGTTTTATAAACAAATGAATTAAAAAATTGCATAAAAATGAACAGTAGTATGTATCATCAAATATGTAACACTTTGAAAAAAAATTAGCATAATTTGTGGTAATAAATATCGCCAACTTGGCTACTTTTTAAATATGGAATAATAATTCTCCTTTCAATCCATGGATAAGTGAAGGCATTTAAAAAATAAAATTTATAAATATTAGTACTATACAGTGGTGAAATGGTATAGAAAATATAACAATTTATCTCATTTTGGTAAAAGT